>OY757268.1:12614616-12941515 GCA_963584085.1 Pyrausta aurata | reverse complement strand
ATATACACAAAGAATGAGAAAATTTTACTTTATTTTCTGACAGAACGACACAACTCGTAACCGTTAAATGAGCGAACGAGACAAGTTGTGTCGCTATGTGTCTGTCTCATTCGAACGCGTACGTTTTTTCGATACCGACTCATTTTAGTTGTCGCGAGGTCGTCGAAGTGATTGCACGTTCTTGTTCTTGTTAATAGCGACACAAATCGTTTTATGGCGTTATTCTTGATAAGGTTAGTAACCGAGCAAATTTCAAAATTTAGTGCAAACACGACACATCATCTTTTGTGCCGTTGTTCAACTTGAAATTTTCGTCTCTAATATGAGTCCTATTTAGCTTTGTGTCGTTATTGATAATCAAACATAATCCGCTTTGTATGAATTAATTAACTTACTACGTTATTGATAATAATAAATAAAAAAAGTTAAAGTTTTTAAACGACACATTGTTTGAAAAGCTATTATTGATGCTAAACGCCGCGCATGGTATAATGGTATAATGGTTGAACATTTTTTGATATTACGTTTTATACAATTATTTTTTTGTTTTCAGTCGATTAAATGTACGTATTATCTACGATAGTGTTTGTATCGTTCGACAAATTATATTTGTATTTTGTTCGACGAATTTCTTATCTGACTATTGAAAAATGGGGAATAACAAAAACGAGCGAATAAAAAATAACTTGGCGACTAATGATGACATACTGTTTTAATAACTTGAGCAGTATGAATTTGAGTAAGCGAATAATTAACTAAACTAACGACGAATATTGATTAATAATAAAATCCAGAACGAGCTTACAACAAGTGGGCTTTGTTAAATCCATTTCAGATATAAAAATACTATCCGGGCAACTAAATTACTAACTGAGCGACTAGAAATACAGGGGGGCAGCTTTAATATTAAAATATTTTCGATTTTTCCAAATGAGGTTTTACATACCGAACTACAAAAAAGTTCACTCTGAGGAAAGTTTTGTGAGCTGCTGTATTAATGATTATTGGTTACTGATATTCTATTTGAGGTCTTATGTTTTATATTTTAGGCAGACTATAATATGTATGAAACACGTTTTGGGTCTAGCAATTCGGCTCAAATTAATTAATTATGATTATTATTAACAACACCACCACTGGAAGCAAAAATGATACCCATTGGACAAAAATGAAAACGAGGCCGTGCTAGCACTTATCTACTAGTGACGATGAGTAGTAGAGCTCCTCAACCCTCATACCTATTAATGTTCCCTAAAGTATTGATAAAAAAATCACTTTTTTTATTGACTGAAGCGTCTTTTTTGAGGGCTTCGTAGTCTAACGTAACCCTTATAGTCTCGCCATGTCCGTATGTCCGCAGTTCAGCGCAGTCAGGTGTTAGAAAACTGTAATTTTGCATAAGTATGTATTCTAATTTCCTCGCCCAAGTGGTATAATAAGATTTTGAGAAATATTTTTTTAATATATTTTATTAAACATAAATTAAATAAGCAAATTAATTGTCATGTAAATTTTTGCACAATTTAAATGCTTACATACGTAGTATATACGGAAACCTTCGTGCGCGAATCCGACTCGCACTTGGCCGGTTTATTTTTTATTTATTTATATTATTTTTATTTAGATTATTATTACTTTTTCGTAATACATTGTTTAATTTAATTACCTACTCTTGTTAAACTTTTAATAATTCAATTTCTTTGCTAATAGAATATTTAGTGTATCTTCAAATAGTAATTTCATAAGATGATTTTTTATTTAAATGTGGCCTCATAGAACGCTACCTAGATTAGTATCTTTCAAAGTAGTTTTTGCATTCGAAACACCTCATTTAAGATTAAATACCGCTCAGTTTGAAAAAATCATTTGCCAAATATTGAAAAAAATGCAGGACGTAATGTTGACACTCAATCAAAAATTGGGTCGCTCATATATTATGAAGCTTCTCATTTTGTATTTAAAGTAACTCAAATTATTCTTTGTAAGTTGCTGATCTGTTGATTTCTCGTCACTCGCAGTCAGTCGCTCACTTAGTAATTCTCTAACCCAAATTAAGTATTTTTGACACTTAAAACATTAATTTACAGTCGCCCGGTTAAATACTACCCTTGAAAAATTTTGCCATCAGTGAATTAAGAAGACTGAAAAATAAATTTAACAGAGACCAACATGAATATAGATGATCAACGTGAACTAGAGCCCGTTCTGACCGTGAGCAGCAACTCCTCATCTTCTTCCACAGCTACTGGAACTACTAGAACTAATTCTAAGAATAGCGTTCAGCGTTCATTCTATACTCATTATTATAACTCTTTATAATTTTATACATTATAAAAGATTTGATATTCATTTTATCAAGTTGATTATTTGTCTAATTATTTATTAGACTGTAATTTGCTTTGGACTTGTTTGTAATAAAACAATAACCATGAAAATATTATTTTCTGTACTATTAGTATTTCATTTTAAATCCTAAAAATACGAACTATTTATTATAAACAATGACACAAGAAAGATAATTCACAAATTTTAAAATATATTTTTTTACAAGAACGACACAACTTTACCATTTTCACACTTAAACACGAATAGCAAAAAACTGTCTGCATTTCTATTTACAAGCAAAACTATTTTAAAAAGCTGAATTCATGGGGAACAAAATAAGAATAATTATATGGTCCTACATGGAGCAGTTACTTTTTTATTAAATTTACAAACTTTAAAACTTAATTTCCCAAAATATGCTCATTTTTAATTGTGACATCCTTCTTGCAAATGAGCGATATGTAACTAAAAATCACCGGTTTTTTAGATGTGACGTCCTTCTTGCAAATGAGCGATATGTTAAAAAATATTGTGATAATTTCTATAGGTGGATGAAAGTGGAACTTGAATTCAGTTATTAAGGTGGTAGGAGCCCTCAGTGCACGGGTCCGACTTGCACTTGGCCGGTTTTTGGGATATAGCACATTTTCATCAACCGCAAATATTACTTTGCCTTTCGTACAAACTATGAAAAACAAAATTATTATTTGATGTCAAAAAATATTGCGATTTTTTCGATAGGTGGACCATGGATGGGTGGCAAGTGGACCCCAAATTTCTGTATGGGTGGTACGGAACACTTAGTGCGTGGGTCCGACTCCCGCTTGGCCGGTTTTTTAAACTATTTTTGCGATACTCAGGTGATAAGGGCTTGCAAATGACTGCAAAGCTGAAAATTCAATGTCATCTTTGTAGACGTGTGCCAAAGCATTTAAATCAAAATTGAATGTTACGTAAATGATATCGATCTAAATTCTATGCCTCAATGCTACTGATTACTAAACGGGCCTTTTATGAGTAGAAACTCGAACTACAATAATATTGTGTTAATCGAGGGTACACCGAACATATTTTCTGGCGCTAATCAGATAATTGTCTTTAGTGCATTCGTGATCGCGACGCGGCGCTCGCGGCAGTGCAATGGTCGAAACATCGTTGACCTAATTTTAAACAGCTATTTGAATTCAAACGTGTTGTACTAACATCAATTATGTTACCCAACATATTTCGCGTATATTCTGTGAACGTGTGTGAGTGTGTGCGTAGCAAAACTGTGTTTCTTGTAAATATTTCAATGAAACTTGACTCCCTATTTTAAAAGTGAATTGTGTTTAATCTTATCAACGAGAGGAGTTTTCGATTTGCGTTCATAGTTGAAGCAGTGCAGGTACCTACTTAATATTTTTGATGCGAATAGTTAATTCTAGTTGTAGTACCTTCAGGCGGTTGCTTCTAAGGCCTAGTTGCGTAATCGGTAGGTAGGTAGATGGTTGTAGGTAGTAGACGTTACCAGCGGTTGAATACTTACGATTGTGCGCGTTTGTATGAAAAAACACCTTAACAATATTCATTATAATAGCCATTCTGACATTCGTAAATATGCTGCTCGATATCGATACTGCAACTGGGCCTTAGTTCATATTTGTAAGTAACGTGTACAAGAAATTTGAGTATTGTTTTCATCATATTCCACTGAAAACAAGATCCAGCGCAGTCACCTATTTCAATTGTAGTTCACCCTCTAGATCCGACATTCTGTTACTCAGTTTCTCATATCACATTGCTGATTTGAATGTTGATTATTGTTGATTGGTTCATATCAGGTTTGTATCGGACGTAACGTAGTGCGAACTGATGCGCGCCACAAAATCTTCTTTTTAAAGGGTGATATGGTATTTTCATCTATTTTCTCATTACAGCTAAATGACATAAAATTAAAACTGTTTAACTTCGCAATTTAGGCTTACTTACTTTTAATAACTCCATTTCATTTTGTACTTTGCAATATGAAGGCAGTATTCCTCGAATTTTCATCATTATCGCCGGTAATCTAAGGCAGCTGAGCGATCTAAACGCAGAAATGCACTTTACCCTTTCGCGAAAGTGATTTTTAAAAGTATCTTCAGCGTCGGAGGCTGAGTTTTTGTCGAGGTGTAAGAAAAAGGATTATAGCGATTTTGCAATATAAATGGTTTGGCCACGCCACAAACTCTCATAATAGTAGGATGTATTTTTGATCATGTTTCTTTTGTACTAAATCTCAGTTTTAAAAAACGAGTAGGCAGCAAGCAGCATGAAAATATATTAGGGTACTGTTTCTAAGATAAACATGTAAAGGACGCTGTTAAAATATTCGTAAAATCGAGATGACTTTATTTCTGTTCTTGTAACTTGGAGCATCTCTCGTATTTCCAGCAACTAGCGTGATTAGGGGGCTGAACCCTCACCACGAGTAACTGTTATTATTTAACAAGGAAACCTACTCAGCCCGCGATGACTGCCTAATACCGACCCAGTTTTAAACAAATTCCGCTGAAATTATACTGCTTTGAACAGGCTGGGAGAGATTAGTTGGATGTGTTTCAGAAACAAAACAAGTCAATAAGCTCAGTATTCATTTAAAGTATCTGCAATATCTTGAATAATCATTTTTTCATAATTCTGCCGAAACATGTGCGATCTTTGTTATGTTTGCGCGAAAGAAATAAACTCGTTTAGTTAAATAGTACGCATTGTAGTAAGCATTTTAGTGTTGGTTACAGATCATCAAGAAATTGAGGTGACTGGTTGGCGCTTTGGAGGAGAGCTGAATGCTGTTTTCGTCTTTCGGCATCGAGGTAAGATTTTTAATCAATACATATAATAAAATTGTAGAGGTCGAATTTCTGTACAATAAAAGAAAATGCTTAAAACCGAGTCAGGGGGATGTAAGAAGTGCAATAGGACTAATCTAGTTTTTTTTCAAATTTCTTATTTCTGTGTTTGTCTGTCTGTTTGCACGGGATAAACTCCGAAGCGACTGGACCAATTTAAATGAAATTTTGAACAGTGGTAGCTAAAACCATCAAGCAACATTTAGAATACTTACAATGCCTGTAAATAAAAGTTTCCGTGCGATGTAAAAAAAAGTCACTATTCCACGCGGACGAAGTCGCGGGCACAGCTAGTACTTAATATTTCGTAATATAAGATTGCATTATTTAAGCGTCTTTCTTTCAGGTATAAGATTTGATATATTTAAAACTATGTTTTCATAGGTATACAGCGTGTGATTTTTCATTAATAATAAATAAAAACCATTTGATATTGATTTCTGGTCACTAAAAAGGTCTATATTTAAATTTTTGCTACTATTACAGGCTACAGCCTGTTTGATGAAAATGTCACTATCTCGAGATTTTGGCACATAGCATATTTTTATTTTACCCAATAAAGTAAATCAAACGGTAGGTGAGTGAGTTGAGTTGCGTCTGTGTATATTTCATTTTATGTAGCTCATATAAATTGCAAATAAACTTGGCGCAGCGTCATCCGAGTTTATTCTATTTGCGAGTGGAATTTAATGTTTTTATTGACGAATTCGACTTTTCCAGTTTATTTTCGGCTTCTGCAAATGTCGCGTAAATTCGCTTGTTTGTTTTGACTTTTGCGCTGCCACGCTTTATTGTTTGCTTTCTGAAATCTGTGCAAAGACACGGAATACGATAGTGCACATTTTGCCTTTGAACACATGAAAATAACTTTTCTTTATCTCCAACCCACTACGTTCAGTGAAATGTATTTGGTACTAAATCGATGTAGCTAATTAGGTATACATATTTGTTTCACCAATCTATCAGATCAAATATTTATGACAGTTGTCCCTATGACTTGCGGTCTGTTTTACAATGTCTGAATAAGTTATTTGTCCACCAAATGACGTTGAATATTAAAATTATTTAATGGTAAGAGCTTATTTATCGATGGAAATACATGCCCTGAGTCATGCCCATACATTTTTTATTTATAACTTCGATTTCGTCTAAAAAAACTACTTTTCTTAACCTCTAGTCTTTAGGGGTTAGGGATATTTTGAAAAACTATGCTCGTACGTTTTTTTATATTGTATGTTTCAGAAAATATAAGAACCTAAACATTATTTTTTTTGACTAAAAATATTTTTTTTAAGCAAGCCTTTATACAAAAAATCGAAGACGTACAAGCGTAGTTCAGGATGTATGAAAACGAATGAGACCGCATTATTCTTATTCCATAAAGGTTTACGGGTAAGAAAACGTTTTCCCCCGCAAGCCTTTTTCGACTGTTGGCGTTCGAATGTATGAAAACTCGCGCTGCGCTACGCCTGCACACGATCCTTTTAATCGAACTCCTAATAAATAAAAGCAATGTATTGTTTGCAAAACACCTCAGCTTTGGTGTTCTCCACTTTTACAGCAAACAAGACGCCATTAACAATTGCGAGAGGCCCATAAAACCCGCCGTAGTTAATGCTTTAAAACATTCATTGCTGCACTCAGCAGTCCGCCGCGTCCAATCGATTCGTCACCTACCCTCTCAAAGTAGTCCTACTTTTTATGAGCAATTTATTTTCGCTCCTTACTATCCGTGAGTAAGCAAATCAGCCAACACATTCGAGGAACGTTTATAAAACTGTCAGTGTCTTAAGAACTGAATGAACAACTAAACATATAACTCTCATGTCGACTCTTCAACATTGCTCTCACTTATTAACTTTAATACCTTTTTCAGATGCCGTAACCCAAAACCATTTGCAATTGATGTCTATATTAACAACATTTCCCATTATAATCCAACTGACAGGATGTGTCGAATCTACAATGAGCTTGAATTAACTAATAAGGAGGTTGAAATATACCACATAAGTTTACATCAATTTAAAAAAATGATTCTAGATTGGATTGGCAAAGATAAAGACTTGTAATTAACTTGTGTGTGTATTTTGGTAGTCTTGTTGTTGTGTTTTTTTTTTTATAAACATATCTTTTCCCATCTTTAGTTTAGTTTAGTCTTACATACCCTTTTTTTGTCACTTGACACTAGCTTTCGATCCGCACTATGATGTTACGAAACTTATTGTTTAACACAATTTATTATTTTCTACTCATACCTACATTATATTTCATACTCTGCGTATGCATGTTAAGTTTTACGGTCTAGAACTTATTATTCGGTAACATTATTTTAACCCTTTAATGCCTGTAAAATGTTTTGTGTACCAAATAAACAAAATATAAAAAATATAACATAACTACCTATAAACCAATCACTGAACCAATTCGGTTTAGTTTTAATCTGTACCTTGGTTATCAAACCTGGAGTCGACGGTCTCTTCTTCAGGTACAGTCGCCGTCACATCAGATTTTAAATTTTTGTTGAAAAATAGCCCTTATTCGAGCAGCATAAGATACCGCAGAGTTTAGCTTGACGTGCTGTCGTCCGTACATTAGATGGTTTGATCCATTACTATTATGCGTTTTCATTATTCTGTGAATCCAAACTTACTGTTCTAAGTGATACATTGTCTTCAAATCTTTTTTGATTTTACCTTATTTTTGTTCTAAATATCTTTCAAGATTATTTAGTTCAGCAAAGTTGAAATTGTTTTTTCTTTTGGCTATGAGTCGGTACAGTGTAAACTGCCGGGCCCTAAGGCCACGTTTAGGGCAGAGCCGTTCCTCGTAATGGCGGATTTCTGGGCTTAGACCCTATTTTCGTGGGCAATTAAAAGTGACGCTTCTCTTCTCAGACATAAGAGCGATATTAGCTGGAGGAGCGAGACACATAGACGCCGTGCCAGATAATGTGGCGAGTTTAGTCCAGTCCATTTGTCAGATCTTTGTCGGGTCCGTTTTGTTTAGGGCAGTGCTCCTCAACGTCTTAAGATAGTGGTCAGTTACTCTCTGGGATGGAGAACTGAAAATACAGCGGCATTATAGTGCAGGGTGAAGCTGGGTGATTTGTTATTTTGTAGCTAACTGTTAAAATATTTGTGTGCAGAATTAGCCAATATATCCGTTGTTGTTACAAAAAAAAATGTTAATGTAAATATATAAACACAGGACAGGGTTCAAACTCGCAAAGTTTTCACAGAGATTTCGTTGTTTGTTTTCCGTGGATTATTTGTGAGGTCTTTACACCTAGGCCATGGCATATTTTTATAAAGCTTAAAACTACATAACTAATGTTAAATCGACCTCTCAAGCTATGTTCTACATGGTGAATGAAATTTTGCAAAACAAAAACAAAAAACAACACACCTCGGTTCTGCTTTTAGATATGACCAGTGCATTTGATTTGGTGTCACATGATCGCCTTATCAATAAACTTTACTACTATGGCATTAGGGGACCAGCCCTCAGATGGATTCAGTCATATCTGAGCAATCGACTTCAGTGTGTAGAAATATCATACCTTGACAAACAAAATATAAAGCAAACTTGTAAATCACATGCTAGCTTTAACCAACTAGGTGTTCCTCAAGGAAGCGTTTTGGGACCGCTTCTATTCCTGCTTTATATAAATGACCTACCAGAAGTTTTAACACATAGAGCCATTCTGTATGCTGATGATGTGTCTGTCATAATAACATCAGATAAAAATTGTTCTCTAGATGAACATAACTTTGACATAGTAAAAACACTGACATCACTTAATAAATGGCTATTGGATAATAATTTAATGATTAATTTGACAAAAACTAATTTAATTAATTTTAATAATTTTAAAAACGGACATGCAAATATAGTTTTCAACAATGAATTAATTTCCTTTAAGAACGATGTTTCATTCCTAGGTATCACATTGGATTCATGCATGAAATGGCAGATACATACAAACAAACTATGCGGTAAACTTAATGGTTTTTCATATGCGCTGTACAAGTTAATGAGAGTAGCTAGTAAAGAAGCAGCCTTAGCTGCTTACTATGCCTATGTAGAATCGGTATTAAGATACGGTGTCATAGTATGGGGTAATAGTCCCGGTGCTAAAAAAGTATTTATAGCACAAAAGCGATGTGTTAGAGCCCTGTGTGGTGTGGCTCCAGATGTATCATGCAGATCATACTTCTCAAACTTGGGCATACTGACATTGACATCTATCTATATTTTCGAGATTGCAAAGTTTGTGAAACTAAATTATGAGGTTTTTACTGAATCAAAGGACTATTATAGGACAAATAGTAGAAATCCACATAAACTTGTACTAGACACAATACCTAGATCCGCATGTTTTAGAAATAATTGCTATGCAATGAGCATTAAAATTTATAACAAAATACCTACTTACTTAAAAGAGCTTCCATTTACTAGATTTAAATCGTCAGTACGCAACTGGTTAATACATAATGTTTTTTATACCATCAATGAATTTTTAAATTGTAAGATGTAGTCATAAATAATTAATTAATTTTTGTATGCTAAAATTTGGCTAAATGTGCAATGTTCTACCTATGTAATTTATTTAACACCACTGATGTACCACATTTAATACAAATAAAGAATTTTATTTATTTTATTTATTTATTATTTATTAAAATTTTGGGCAATATTTCTATCAAAAGCACGGTTGCGATCGATAATTACTCAAAATATGATTGAATGTCGTTACCAGCCGTTGATTATATATGATTGTGCGTGTTTTGAAGTAAAAATATCTTAATCAGTCAGGTATCAAACGAATGCCGAGAGTCGCATAACAATGGAATGTTTATTGTGTCTCGTTTACACATACTTGACGAGTTAAACGAATGTCATAATGACTATTTTAATGAATATTGGTTAGAAGGTAGAAAGAAGAAGGAAGGAAATATTAAACCACCGGTAGCGACATCTAACCATTACTTGAGTTAACTATCGATCACGACATCAGCGAGGTTTCTAATAAAAGACAGATGCAAAGTTTGACAAGCGCTGTCCAAGATTAATGCAAACAACTAATCAAGGAGCTGCTGCCTATAAGCTGCCACTCTCCGGGCGGATTGCATCGATTTCCTCATAATTTACAACAAACGAGTCAATCTCCTCGGATACTTCACTTGCATTTATCTTCACAAATGGATTGAGGCTTATTGCGAAGAATCGTAAAGATAACAATAAAAAAAAACATATAAAATGGCTATAAAATGATAGTCGTACGTTTGAACTTTTTCTTTAGGTATATGTAGGTAGAAATCTTTGATGTGCAAGATAGCAACTGTCTTTTTAGGGTTCCGTAGCCGAATGGCAAAAAACGGAACCCTTATAGTTTCGTCAAGTCTGTCTGTCTGTCTGTCTGTCTGTCTGTCTGTCTGTCTGTCTGTCTGTCTGTCTGTCTGTCTGTCTGTCTGTCTGTCCGTCCGTATGTCACAGCCACTTTATTCTGAAACTATAAGCATCACATAGCTAAAACTTGGTAGGTAGGTGTATTTTGTTCACCGCTTTCCGATTCAGATACAAAAAGTAAGAAAAAATTATATTTAAGGGGGGGCTCCCATACATGAAACTAAAACCTAAAAAATTTTTTTTACTCAAACCTATGCGTGTGGGGTGTCTATGGATAGGTCTTTTAAAATGATGCTGAGGTTTCTAAAACCATTTTTTCTTAAAGTGTAAGGTTTGAGATATAGACGCTTCCAAAGTGGTAAAATGGGCGTCCCCCCCCCTCTAACTTTTGAACTAAGAAAGTGAAAATTTTGAAAAAAATATATGTTGTAGATCTCAACAAAAACTTGCAACGAAAATTGGTTTGAAGGAGATCGAACCAGTAGTTTTTGAGATATTGCACATTTTTATCAACCGCAAATATAACTTTGTTTTTCATACAAACACTATGAAAAACAAAGTTATTTTTGCTGTCGCAATATATTGTGATGTTTTCGTTAAGTGACAGTAAGTGGACCCTGAATTCAGTTAAGGGTGGCACGGAACCCTCAGTGCGCGGGTCCGACACGCACTTAACCGGTTTTTTTAATTACAATCTGTCAAATTTTAATACTCAAATCCGTACTAAGAGACCAAGAATTGCGCGCGGTCGGACCGACAGCACGGTAGCTCAATTGGAAGAGCAGTTGGCCCGGTAAGCCAGAAAGATGCTGGTTCGAATCCCGCCTGTGCGCAATTTTTGGTTTCTTATTTTCGTCTTTAAGAATATAAATATGACACTGTGAGTGTTTAAAAAAAACATTCTAAACCACTGAAATCCGTTGTTTTTCTTTTGATTTTCTTTTTAGTAACTTAAAGTAGGTTCAAGACGTTATTACATAACAAACAGACACTCATAGTGTTACACAACAAGGCATCCTACACAAATAGAATAGCAAAATAATTTTAAGATCTACAATGCTTTCACCGCACTAGGAAATGCCACAAATCAAATTGTTGTTTTGTAACAGAACTCTAGCAGTGCTATCCGCCAGTACACAAATGTTATTAAATATCACTCAGACGCGCGGTACAAACGCATCGATATTGAATCAGCCACCTCTATTAACAATGCAAATAGTGTGAGCTGCAGCCAGCGCACTAATGCTTTGGCTTGTTCCTCTTCGTCCTATCAAACACAATATTTACATTTTGAACCTTATAGGGGTAGCAATAGAGGGTTAGTCATAGCAGAGGTAAGTTGGCAAGTGATCGCAGCATTGTTGGCAAATCCAAACTTATGCAGAGAAGGGAGTGTTTACAGAGGTCGTTTGTTACTGCTTAGTGCTTGTAGTTTAAATTGTCCTCAGTTTTGCTGAAGATCTTGGCGCCTACTTGGCTTTGAGAAAGGTCAAAAAATATTTTGCATAATTTATTTTACTGGTTATTTTTTAGATTATCGTACCTAAGTGTAGATCGTCTTTTGATTTCAAGTTTGTAGTTGTGAAGATATTTGGAAACCGAGTAATATGTTTTCTTGTTTGTAGATTTCAAGTTTTTTAAAATAGCATGACTTGTCTGTTTCATATTACAGTAACGGTGTTAAATTACAAAAAAACTATTTGAATGTTTGAATAGAGCCAGAAATGTTATTTCTCTCAGTTCAAATAACAACAAATGTTCATTTCACAAACAGGTATCCAAGAGCCATTCCGAAAATCCTCAGTTTTCATAAATGTCTGTTTCACGAAAGAGGAAACCTTTCACCTTTTCAGAGCGAAGCAAGCTACGTGTCGGGGCATGTACAAAAATAATGAAACGGTTACATAGTGTTATAATATCCGGTCCACGAGCAAAATCAAATGTTTATGTGCCGTGAAATGACTGGCTCCCCCCGGGGTGGCATCCGGTTTTATAAAGTGTAGCATAAATATGTAATGGTTTAGAAACTCTTTTACATTATCCCACTTTGTAATTTATTCGCGTTCGTATAGGAAACACAAACCATAAAGCCTTTGTGATTAATCGCTCGTTTTTAATTTTACATTCCCTGTTTACCAGGTAAGCTTTCCGCTAGGAGCTTGACACTTCATTTAATTTTATCACGTTTCCGCTGAATTTAAAAACAAGCTACAACGACCTACTTGGTTTGACCTTTGGAATTTAGGATGAAAGGTCAGCGGGTAGGTCACGTGACTGTCTGTGAAGTTAGGTTCAGTAAGATTCCTTTATGCACCACTGATGGTAGCAATTACGGTTACATTACAGTTTATTGTAGTTGTGGAGATAGACTTGGAAAGATTTTGAGGTGCAAACTGCTTATTTGTAAAAACTGTCTTGATTTGGTATAGCAAGAAATAATGAGGATTAAATACGTAATTTACTCACAAAATCACTCATTTAGCAAGGGTCCACTGAAAACCAGCAACAGGGCCTCCCTGGCTTGTGCTGAGTGAGGTCCTCTTGATTTGGACATCACCGACACACGGCACACCGTGGCACGCACTGCATGGTTGTTTTTTTCTGTTTTGTAAATTTGTCATGTGATGTTATTATTTCGTGAACTCATTCAAATGAGTATGTGTGTGTGTTAGTGATGTCCTAAATTAATCAATTCATTTTCTTTCTTTCTTTCTTTCTTTAAAATAGACCGTTTCAAGTTGAGATAGTAGGTCCGTTTTTATAAAACTGAAATTGTAAAAAAAATATCTGATTTTAAAAGCGACCCCGCCCTTGAGCCGCTTGGAACTAAAGCAAACTAAAGTGCATTCAAAATATAAGCACATTACGAACTGAATACCCGAATCTAGTCAACCGAAGCCATGTTATCTGAGAAGGTGGCGCTCTGTGTACGGATAGCAAAAAAAGTTTGCAAATATTATGATTTCAAATACTGGGTGAGTCGTCGAACTGTAACTGGTACATCAATGACATCATCTTAATTTTACTTTGTCTATTCACATAATCTGTTATCTTGACGATAAAGCTGAAGTTTGTATAATGAGCTCGAAAATATTTTATTATTAGCTTTTATAAGGTTGCTTAAAGATGTCATTAGACAATGGTCATCTACTGCTTAACATAGGCCTCTCGTGGATTTTCTCTATATATCTATCAAAAAGTGGTTTAAGTTTAGACTTGGTAGATGGCGCTGCAACCTAGCACCGG
This sequence comes from Pyrausta aurata, assembly GCA_963584085.1. Lineage (NCBI taxonomy): Eukaryota > Metazoa > Arthropoda > Insecta > Lepidoptera > Crambidae > Pyrausta > Pyrausta aurata. Next base: position 12,927,662 of record OY757268.1, on the reverse strand, counting down.
ACATCTTATGTCGGGTCTACTAATATAAATTTAATTTGCACTATTTTTCTAGCTGTACCCACTCGACTTGTAACTTTGCCCTATACACGGCTCCTTGGCGCGACTTCATGCAACTTCTGAAAGCTGAAAGAATTTACTGCTACAAGTGTGCTGACTGTAAACGAATGAGTAACGTAGTATTTTTTTGTTTCAATTGCAAAATACCTTATATAAAGTTTTAAATTAACACACAGTTATTTCTTTTATATCTTTGACACATTTTTTGTTCATTCACTTGAACTTTCAGCCTTTGAATTTTTCCAGCATAGGTAGACTCGACCGTGGACAACTTTCTTGTCCACTTTCTTTCATTGTTGAATGTTACTCGTCTTGCATTGGCACTTTTTAAATATTTAAACTTTGAAGAAAAATGTGCTATTTAATATGATTAAGTTTGTTTTTTTTACTGTTTTAACTTTATTTTGAATTTGATTTCCCAACTGACCAAAGTATTTTATTAAAGCTCTAATACAAAGCTTTACCTCCCAGCAGTACCCTAAAACATCTCGAACAAGTAATTGCCTCCGCGCAAGCACAGTAACTACACAACCGGCGCGGAACTCAAACTTTAAAATAAACTTGGTCCCGTCTCCCGTCCGACGCACTCCTTCTGCTCCTGAAATATCACTCAACTTCCCAACTACCCCGTTTTGTCTTTTTTACCCCCCATTGTTCTCTCCCCTCTTTTGATGACTGTCATAGTTAGGGGCTAAATCTTTTTTCCTGCGTTAGTTCGAGAGTTTTCAATTGAACGCGGTCGAGATGGAGGGGGAAGGGATGAGCAAAACAGTTTTGTCATGATTAAAATTTCGTCGTTTTGGATTTGTGTAACTATATCTGCTGTTAGTGTAATAATGTCGCATCTTGCTATCTTGCCAGAAACGGCAAACTTTGTGTAATTGCGTCGATATTTTTTTTATCATATAATCATTTAGGTAAACTTGTGTGATAATGTTTGTGAATATAAATTACCACTGCAAGCGTGGCACCCATTTCTTATCGTGCAGGGTGGGCTATAAAACTCTAGTGTGACTTTATGAGTTAGATTATCTGATTGGACCGACGCGGTCCGACAACAGGCATAAAACTTACCATACTTTACTTTAAAGCGACGGCTGCGCCGGAGGTCCCAGGTTCAATTCCCGGGTCGGGCCAAAAATATGTACAGGAGTTTTTCTGTTCAGAAATTCTCAGGGTAGCCCGGAGTTTGGAAGTTGGCGGTGTTTCACCCCCGTGCCTCGGAAAGCACGTTAAGCCGTTGGTCCTGCGCCTGATCTCTCTCCGGTCGTGTCAGATTGCTGTCCCATCGGGCTATGAGAGTGAAAGGAATAGAGAGTGCACCTGTGTTTGCGCACACACTTGTGCACTACAATATGTCCCACTCCCGCGCAGTCGGTTGGTCGTTGTGACTGGCCACCGTAGTCGAAATCGGCTAGGGGGACTATTATTTTTATCTTGGCATAATTATGTTAGTTTTCAATCATGTCCTTTCAATCCATAGAAACAATACTCAATACTCAATACTTTATTGCTCCAACAAAAGCAAGGTTATTTATTATCTTGAGAAATGAGCATCATTATTTTGAAAGTTATTTGGATTTAACGTGGAATCATTGATTCTAACGCTTATTTGAAATGAAGTAAGTTTATGCAATTTTCATCCCCATAATATAACAGGTTTCCAGAGAATTGTTTGAAATTCCATTCAAGTAAATCAAACATTTAAATTTAAATTGTAATTCAACCGAAAGCATCACAATAACACTATCGCTAATCCGTGACTTATCACAACCGAATAAGCAAATAGGTATTAATATCGGTTATAAATTCCCAGGATTTATTCCCGGGGCCCGTATTTATAATAGTGATAAATTAATTAGCCATCCCGGGACGCCCGAGGGGACTGAATTGATAATAATTAGTTTTCATACGCAACCCTTTCATAGTTGAGTATGTTTTTACAAGACTATCTTTACTATGATGAAAGGGAATTAGGGTCGTTCCGGAGCTGAGGTGTTTATTTTTGCTTCTTCTCTTATTTTGAGTGAGCTACAAATGTATTTCTATTGAATTTTAGTACTGTGTCTTAAAATGAACGCAGCTACATTGCCCTTTAAGGCACACAATGTTTTGTTATTGTCAGTGATCAACACCACTGACTTTGCAGACAAAAAAAAGCTTTCGAAGCTAAAGCCTTTAGATGTTATACTGTCTTCTAATCTCAGTTAGGTAACAAATCTCACCTAAAACATTTTCATGTAATATATTGCCAAAAGCCGAGATCGTGTGGCTTTAGTGTCAAAAATTTATGAGATCTCTAACCCTACACGCCACGCCACTCACTTTACTCACTAACCGACCTCAAAATGTTCACAAACAGTACACCGTAGTCAAATTAATTTGGCTTGTCCATTGCGTTACTATGAGAATTATTGGATTACAAAAAAGAAAAAGGAAATAGCCAAGCCAAATATTGCTTTTATTTTTAACCTCTAATTTTGGCTATGTGAACTAAATTCGAGTTTTAATAAAACTGAGATGCAGAAATATGCTACAATATTGTTTCTGTTCACTATTCAAAGCTTTGAGTGTTTCGAGTTTATTGCGGCGTCCAAATGCTATTCGTATGTACTTTAGTTGCTAATTTGTATCACACGATACTGTGGCAGACTTGCTTTTAAACATAAGTAATATCATAATAATGAGGAAAGAGATTCACTCTTTCAAAGAGATTCTTAGATATAGTTAGAACAGTGTTACACCTGACGTCACATCAATTATAATATTATTAATGCCTAGTAGAATCGTAAGCATTACCAAAATCAACTTGCAAAATCTAGCACAATTTCACATCGCAGTATTCTGTCTCAAGACAAGCTCGACAATTTGCACTAAAGCCGTTAATAAACAGCCTTCTGAGGGAGCCCATAGTACACAGTCCACCATTACTTAGGATGACCGGGTGTTCGCAACGGCGGCTCTGTCCAACCCGATAAAATATACTCGTTATTATTAAATTTACAAGTGCTGTTTTATTATACGGTACTAGGAGGAAGAGCAGAAGGTCTGCTCCTGGTATCAACTTACAAAAGCTGATATAAATAGTTATGACAATTTATCCGTCACACTTTTTGACTATGTATCCCCTGCATCGACAAAATTTTCCTAGTGTAGAATGAATGTTGAAAATTTCAACATGTAAAGGAAAAGTGCAAAAAAATACTGGAAAAAATATTTGATCGAGCTAACCGTCGATTATCTCTCCACTTATTTCATGCTATAAAATACTTCAGCTGTCAGCCGAAACTGGCTGCGTAAACAAAATATTGTTGATAGACAACGACCTGACTTCAACCTGACTCAAGTTGAGTGACCGACCTGACTTGACGAGATTCAAATTTTTCAACATTAAGCAATACATTCTGGGTTTGTTTTTCTCAAAATCCAATAATAAATCGTTGCGATCTATTTCATATCAGGTAAAACAAACTAAGTCCCGATTCGCGTATTTTGTCATCTACTGTTGGAGTACAGTAGCCATTCAGTAGTGTTATGTAACACATCGTGTGCTCAAAGTCAGAAGCATTTAAAAGTGACACGCCGCGGTGTAAGAATAGACACTGTCTTGGTGATTTGTGTTATCTACATCATTTGAGTTACAAGCTCAAATAAAAGTAACGGGTCTACCGTCGTTTTTTGTATTTCGCGCGTGCCCCGGAATTAGCAATCAAACTCGCCAACAAATTTCCGAAATTTTCATATTCGAATACTTTGGACTTAGGATTTATGACCTACTCGAATAGGCCCGGAGTTTCCCGTATGAGGCCTGAATTCCGTGAAGTTAATGAGTTCGGAGTTACGAGCCCATGAATCCCGTGTTTTCTTTATTATGGCCGGAGTAAAAACTCTGAAAGATTGATGTCTCTTTGTGTAATCAGCAATTTTCTTACTTTGATTGCTTAGGAATTGTTTTTGCGAGCGTTTTAATTAGATACCGGTATTAGCGTTTGTTATGGAGAAATATTTTGCATTGCTAAATTTTGATTGTTTTGTTGTATTGAAGCAAGAGGAATCTACTTTTGTTATTTTCTAATCACCATGAAAAACCTTGCCTAAGTACGTCTTTTGGCTTAAGACGAAGACGACAACAAACTTTAGGGATATGTTGGTCATACTAATTTTATATGATTACCAAAAGTAGGTAATAAAGCAACAAGAACATACTAAGTTGTCATCCCAAAAGTGAGTTTCCGACCGCTGAAGTTGGGGTGCATTCCTTTGATGCTTTCCCCCGGGACTCGAACCGGGGTCGTCTGAGAGACTACATGAGCTAACAAACCGTGTTATTGGGTTACGTTCCGACTGGGGAAGAAGACGTTTTTGTACGTCAATGTTTTATGAAAATCTGTTGCGAAAGCGTCGCTTTTTATGTTGAAAGCTAAAACATTTCTTTTACGCAAGTTTTTGTTTAAACAAACTTCCTTAAGACGATTACGATATTTGGACGTTTTACGAGTACTTACCTTCAGTTTGATGACTTTTAAAAACAACATTCTTTGCATTACAAATGTTGACGTTAATTTCATTGTAGTTGGAGATGAATGAAACTGATATTGATTGTTTAATAGATCTTGCGTGCTGGATTTAAAAAAAAATCCGCTGTAGTGAAAGACCTACTTATTATTATGCAAATTCGTTTTGTAAATATGAATTGAAATCCAATGGGAGGGATATTCATTCATTTTTAAACTCGATTAGCATACAACTTTATACGTATACAAATTAAATAAATATTATTGCACTTAAAGTATCTCATTGTTAAATATTCATGAACACCGACTGAAAATTTGTTAACACGTTCCAACATCGTCTATAGGCGTGAAAACAATAAAACATCTATTGTGTCTGGAGTAGTGTCCCGGAACGTGTTAAGAAAAGAAAGTTTTAAAATAAGTTATTTGTAACTAACATAAATTACTTATTAATTTTGAAATTTAAAATTAATTTTGGAGCATTCCCAATAACATGTGTTCAACCATCCAAAAATCATTATTGTCTGCAATAAAAGCTTTTATCCTAATTGTGCCTCACCCCATACGTTCCAAGTTGCACAAAATGACCAAACCTTCGTATTTTTTCATCAATTTCCCCACAAAATCTGCTGGCCCTTTGTACCTTCACCATTCGTCTATCGTTTCGTAAGTGGCGTCACGGAGACCCGAAAGTTTCGATCGGGCCTTTATCAATATCATCTACAGAGGAATGCTGGCCAAATGAAAGAATCTGGTCCATTCAAAAAAAAAGGTCATGGAATGGGAAACGAAATTTCACGGAGGCGACCTTTCCTTTTGTTAGATGTTTATCTTCAGTGCCTTAAAAGACCCGACCTGTATCCAGATATTTACGATAAGTTTTTAAGGTAGGAAATATTTTCAATTGACGAATACATCGCTGCTCGGAAAAGAATAGGGGATTTAGAAATGATGGTAAAAACTGCAATGGATATTTATGAGAGTAAGGGGTCTCGTAGTGTCGTAGTGAGTTGAAAACCAAAGAATACAGCTTAAAGATGAACCCCGAAATAAGATAAATCTATTGGCGTAAATAGCACTTAATTTCGTGTCTTTGAAAAAATAAATACTTTTTGCAGTAATGTATAAGTAAATGCTTTTAATGGCTACATTGATGTTCAAGCATTTTGTTTTCACGACGCCTAAGAGGGCTTTAGTGGAAGAGCGTGGTAATTCGTTGAGTGGAGTTATTTTGTCCGGCCACTTTGCCGATCATATTTATTATGTTCAGTTTAGTTTGAGATTAGGTCTCTCGTTGCCCTTGTAGGACGTAATTGTTTTATTTTTTTTTGATTGTAAACGATTAAGAATCAAATTGCAATAGGCTAGATCAAAGTAGGCAAATTTTTCAATGGTGTTATTATAAATGTTTTATCTTTATAATACTCTTAATAATCACAAATAACTATTTTCAAGGAAGGAAAATAAATGCAATCTATCTAATTTATATAATGTGAAATAATTTTTACTTCACTTGCAAGCATTAATATGCCTTTAAACCAATCACATACATTGCTCATATCCCAAAGTTAGTAGCATAAGCACTTGTGTTATGAAAATCAGAAAAACAGGTGTTGTCACAACACCTGGTACAGGTTTTTCACGCCTGACTACTTTTAACGACAAATCGCTTGCACACACTACGACAAACAAACAATGGCGCAAGTTAGTAGTGATTTTGGCTCTTAAGGTGGCTGGGCGCGAGAGTCTTCAAACGTACATTTAAGTTACCTTTTAAAGGACGAACGACTTCATGGTTTATCAACAAAACTATATTTTTCAATGTTCCATCAATGTCAAGTAGTCTAGACATCAATTGGATGCTTTAATTTGTAAAGATAACTTAACCGCTCACCTGTGAAAGTGAAAAACGAATTGATTTATAACTGAAATCTAAAACAATCGACTGATTACTGAAATAATTGAAAGGGTTTTCAATTGTTTCCAATTTCAAAGCGTTGTGCTTTTGTTGAACGAGAAAACGGTCTTATTCTCTCATTAGGTAAAGTTAGAATATGATTTTTTCTTTTTATTTGTATCAATACATTTTTGCAAAAGAAGTAGTAGTAGTTTAATATCCTTTTGGCTTTTTTTTCAACAATTCTTTAAAAATATTAAATACAAAATCATTTAAGTAAATTTGGTGATACTTGATCATTAAAATTTGTAAATTCAAACTTTACTGAAATAAAAAAAACAGTATTACAGCTAGTTTTTATTCTTTCAAAGGTTATTCAAGAGCGTAGGCCTACATTTGTAAAGATTTGAATACACTTGACGAGCTTTGAAATTCTTAGAAAATAATGTCTTAGGCGTAGCTTTTCAGAAACAAATTGTCAAGTCGACCATAATAATGAGGCTTATTAAACGAAACGCACAAATTAAATCCTAAACAGAGTGCTCATTAAGTTCAGTAATTAGAAATGCCATTTAACACCAATGGGCTCAAGACTAAAGAAGTTAACCCTTGATAACCCGTTAGGTTAATTATAAACAGTTCCATTTAGCCCCCTGTGGTATTTGGAAAGGGCTATTATGTAACTTTCAAGTGATCGCCAGGCAAATAGTAGTCTTTAGTGGTATTGCCATAATAATTATGTGCTTGCAATCAAAATGCTAAACGCCTTGAAAAATCTATCCAAGCTAGATTTCCACCATTAAAACAAAATACTTGGTTTTGGTTAAGTTTTTCTAAGCAGGAAAGCGTTTGGTAGTAGTAAATTATTTCGAAAATTATCATGCCTTTAAAAAACTCTCTTAAAATATTGAAATAACGCATTGTTCAACTATTTAGGAAAAAAAAAACATTGGGGGTCGGTGCATGATACTAATAAATACAATATTTATTTGTTTTCTTGATGTTTAGTTCAAAACTTCAAATGCAACAAAATTGATCTAAGTTAGAATATACCAAACCGAACTAAAAAATAATCATTCCAATATGACGACCCAATTTCGAGAAATCGATTGACAAACATACATACTCCTATGAAATTTTGTGCACGTGCTTATAAGCTAAACAGATAATTATACTCAAAAATTATCCAATCCCAATAATGTCACACACATTTAGGTCAAATTGATAACTTCCTTTTAGAATTCTGTAATAAAAATTATTATCGTAGTGACGTATTTCATTCTACGTAGTACATGTTGATTATTTGTCGGCGTTTTACAAATCTACTTAGGAGCTTTCAAAATAATTGCATGGACGTCATTAATAATTAAAAGTCCTCACGGTTCAGATAAGTAATAGGCCTGCCGGTCTTATTATTATAAAAAAATGTTTTCACCCCGCGTCCTCTTTACGTTACTTCTGATTACATTTGTTTGAAACTTTGGAGAACGTTATCAAAATTAAGGGGTCCTTAACTGAAACGAGCTCGGTTTTGTTTTCACCATTCTTTTTCTCTGTTCTTTTGTGTGCAGGTTGAGTTATTAGGGTCGTTGACACGATTAGGTAACATGTGTGTAGACACTTAGTCTGTATTATATATTTTTTTAGTTATTGGTACTAATTACTTATCTAATTACTACTTGAAAATTGTGTTTTTTTTTAGAATTGACCGCCGTAACTTGGTAGTGTTACACTTAAGCTTCACCTCTCATGTCTCCTTAAAATGCCAGACTGGAGTCATGCTTAAAATATGTTCTACTAGGCTGTTTAATTCACGTTTAATTGATAAGAGTTTAAATATGCAAACACATTATAAGCATCATGTATTACTAGTATAGCTGATAGTGAAGGTATAGTGTCTATTAAGATAGTGAAATAAAACTTTCACGTGTACTATCATCAGCCAAGATTTTTTTTATCTTTTAAAACCAACTTTATTATGCCAGCATGGAAACATCCTACAATTTTTCCCACTCAACAAACCATAATGCGCGTATTAAATTACAAACAGAAAACGAGTGGTAGACATTTCCCGGAGTCTACTCTAAGCGATTTTTCGCTTACAAGTGGTCGTCATGTTTTTAAAGTTATTCCGGTTAATGACTCCTTTTTATGAGTTTGCGGGCCATTCCCTGTTTTTGCCGGCAAATTGGCTCGAGATAAAGCGAGTTGGCAAAGAACGCTAGTTCGTTGTTAATGTTGTTTATAAAGGTTGCTGGGATCAAGTAAATTACGAAAGGTGCCTTTGTCAAAGTGAAAAAGAGTCGTAATGAAAGAAAAGTTGAGATCGGTTTTGTTCACCAATCAAAGTTTCATACTAAAATAAATATTCGTACAGAATAAGTATTTATTTAATGTGTAGGTGATGCTGGCTGTGTTGCCGCGCAGCTATGATTCTTTTGAATTGGCCTTACTGCCGAATCTTAACTAAAAAAAAAAACAGGTATTCTCAAAAAAGTAATGCGTCTCTTTACCGACATGTATTATTTACTTATACCTTTTTATTTTGTGTCATTACAACATCATAAAAACACATAGATACACCTTTCTCACATTTACTTCGATCTTATCAATAAAACGTGTAACCTCCTCACTAACAGGACTCTATGGTTATGAAACCTCAACGAATATGTTATTTTTAGCCTATTAGGTAGCTCATTAAGTTTGCATTGAAATAAAATTTATGTCCTTAGAATATAATATTTTTCAGCAAGGTTATTTTACGTCAAAAAATAATCAACTCAAATTACTGAAATGTTTAATTTACTTATGCAGAAATCAATAGCGTTACAAATTTTGATTGGCCCGTTGAAAGCGTTTGCAAAATGCAATGGCAATCCACCCACCCACGACCTTGTCGACACTTGTTGACTCCGTAATACTACCACGCTACTACCAAAGCGTTAGAAAATCTAAGTTTCTAACCTAAGAGTGCTTACAAAATATACCTACATTTCAGTGCTTCTAGACAGCCTGACCTAGAAACCGTTTGTCTGTCCTGGGTCATCAATCAGCCAGAATATGCTTACACCACTCGCCTGTAGCAAGTGCTTACACTTGATTTATAGTTCACTAACGACTTGCAATCTTACGGTATGGAGATCGAAGAGAATGGGCCCAATCTGTAGGCTTTTAGATTAAGATTGTGCTATAGTGCCAATGCTTATTTTCAAAATTATTCTGTACTTGTTCATTGATATAAAAAGGGTTGAATCCAACCTTCTGGAAATACTTCTATTCGTCTTTAAAAGGAAGTCACAATTATTAAATTGTGTGCACAAATAAAAGTGTACAAAAGGTGGACTTAATGCAAAAAAATCCTATGAAATCTACCTTTCAAATCTCAAACTCCAAATTCATTCGCAGTCACGGAGCATCTATTAATAATTATTAATGTGTGATTTCAAAAAAACTTGAATGAAGTACTACTACTGCCTTATACCAACCAGTGGTTAAAAATCTGTATCATTCATTCATGCTTCATGTTTATTTATTCAGCGAACCAGTAATTATCATTAAGTCCCTTGCATACATTTGAATAGATAGTTTATACTATTTGTAATCAAACTGATTCGTTTATTGATCCAAGCTATCGTATGTTAGTTTTAAAATATTTATTTACTTGGGAAATGTCAAACATTTTTTTTTCATAGGTATAGACCTACCGGAACTCCACCAGCTCAATGTGTAGGGTAGTTTTATAAAAGTTTCCCGTTTGGCATGCATGTCGGAGTATGATTAATGGCGCGCGGCCGCACTTTTGTATCGCCCGCTGTAGTTTGCGCACGTTGACAGTTGCCAACTAAACCAATATATCGGTTAGGTAAACTTTTTTATTTGGAAAATCATTTAAAGCTATTATCAATAGTATTCTATTAGCATATAGTCGTGTAATTTGCACCACTTATAACATGATAATGGATGGACCGATTTTCATGATTTTTACTTTATTGGATTTGTTGCCGCCCCGAATAACAATACTAACCATAAAACTGGAACAAGATGAAATTCGCTGGGTCCGCTAGTTGTAAACATAAAACAATGATTTAAGACAAGATTCGTAAAAGCGTTGTACGTAATAATTATGTCGATAACAATCAAATGGAATTTTCGCGAAGTGGAACAGTATAATCCTAAAATACTACTAGTACCATGCTTTAAACATATGTACCTAACAACAAAAAATTTATAAACGTTTAGTTGGTTTTTGAATTTCTGAATTAGATACCTACTCTAAAATTCTTGAATTGTAATAATTTTAAATTTTTCTCGTATACTTTTGCTTTTTGTTAGTGTGTAAAACATAGATAAAACATTATACATATTTTTTACTTAGTCATTTTAATAGAAACCTTCTCTGGCTATGGTTGGCTGGCAACAATGCCCTTTCATCATTTCCAGACCTTCCCCAGTTCATCTGGGATCGGGTCTCCTAGTACATCTGCTTAGAGGGCACAGTTCTGCTAAGGTAGGTAGGATAACGCAATAGCTTTAACATACCTTTAACCAATACCTCTCAAACTCCTATATAGCCTAGAGATAGTGCATTAAGAATTATATTGAATTATATTGTTGTTTTGTGTTATATATATTTTTTACTGTTCGGATTGGATTGTGCTCAAACAGTTGTATTTTTAGTTTAAATTTTTGTACCGTGACATATTTGGTTATTTGGTCTTGTTTGCAAAAAAATATTTATAACCTTTTTTATAACAGTATGTACACACTAAGGGTTGTAAACTAGTAATTTAGTATGTTCACCATTTTGTTTTTAAATATTGTTTGTAACCTGTTTTGTACATCCTTTCAATAAAATAAAAATAAAATAAAATAAAATAAAAATAAACTCCAAAGTCATTCGCAGTCACGGAGCATGCAATAATAATTATTAAAATCCATTCAAACAAACTATTACGCAATATTTTACTGTAGTTTGACTTAACCTCGGGCTTCGGCAATAAGCGACGGCTGTCTTTAACGGCAATCAGACCGGGGACGAGGTTTTAGATAATTAGAAAGTTAGGTTGAAAAATAAAAACCTAAGATTGGCGAAGGAATTTTGTATACCTAATAATAATAACTGTATGTTTCCCAAATATCAATAAATGTATTTTATATCAGAATAAATAGAGGTATGTTTGTTAAGACTATTCTTAGGAAGTGAGATCTATGCCACAGTCATATGGTCAATAAGAAATATTATAATTTCTTCTTTTCATTAAAATAATGAGTTATTATTCAGACTAAAAGGTCCAAAGTTGGTGTAGCGACTGGATGTTTGGTGTCAGGACGAAATTATTTCATTAGCGTCATGTGTGCCAAATTACATTCAGAAAGAGATTTAACTCACAGCTTACGATGAAACTTGAAGGGGACTCGGCTTTTGTAGTGATGTCCTTTACTTATATAACTAAACCGGTACTTGAATGCGGTAAATTCAAAAAATAATAAGAAAATCATTATTTATTTCAGAATTTTTTATCCATATTTTGTTAGTAATATACAAAAGACTTTTAAGTTACTTTAAAGAGTTTTTAATTTAATTTGATTCAATTCAAACCAATTCAATCCAACCTATCAATTCGATTCAATATCATTCAATTAAATTAAAATTGAAGTTGAATTCATTTCAATTCAATATAAGTTAAATTAAATGCAATATAATTTGATTTTATTCAGTTCACTCCACACTTGAATCGTTTGCTGCCAAGCCTTACCGAGGGCTTCTTAACCCCGCCGTCGTATGCCTGTCTCATGTCTGTCATACGACTGTCTCATGCGTGATGTTGTGTCAACATTATTGAATAGCTAGTTTCTCAATAGCTATCCAATTCCCCGGATCCTGCGTATCCCATCACTAATGTTGGAAGCAGCCGCCTTACACGGCGATTACTCGAACGCGACGTCACCGTACATATTCATGCGGCGTATAACTGCCGTCTTTGCTAGTTCAACGGATTAATATTCTGATTAGTTGAGGATTTGTTCAACACACACAGTTTGGACGGAGTTTCGATTAAGACCCCTTGCTGTTTGTTTTGAGGTGCGTTAAAGGTGTTAAGTTGAGCAAAATAGGTGAAACCGTGGTGACTTAGCCCAACTAATCAATTTAGGACTGGCTCGTTATTAATCAGAGATGTTTAGAAAAAAAACATTTATAGGTAGGTGTGCAAATGAGATCCCTAGTTTTTGAAGTTGGATAAAAATTCTACAGAGTTGAATCACGTTCGAAGATCGTATAGTAAACGCCACGAAACCGTGGTACATTTCAAAGCTTTTATGGCATATTCTCTTCTTATATTCATTGATGTACTTGCTTGGAATGTATGGCTACACATAAGTTGATTTTTTAACTATTTGTTCGTATTATATTATTTTCTTCCTTGTCAGTGCGTATAAATGCAGTCGATCCGCAATACAAGTGGCTGAATTCTAGGCTGCTACGTTGTAATTTCTCCATTGTGATTCCTCCATATGGGTTTCCATCGACACGCTAAGAAGAAGAAGATTGCGTATATAAAACCAATATATTTTACCCACATTTAACAATAAAATATAAAACACTTAGACTTCCGTGACTTCCGGGCAAACCGTGACTACAAAGAATCGTGTCTACATCATCACCTTACGTCGCTAGAGAATAGGCGAGCGCTCTTAGATATGGCCTTCTTGCATGGTATCTGTAACAGCTACATCGATTGCCCTGAACTTGCATCCAAAATTCTGAGTTTCTGCTGTCCGAAAAAGCGCACAAGGCATACTGCATATTGCAGTTACAAAAACACTCACAAATTACGCACATAACTCACTCGTTCCGAGACTACACAGAAGCTACAACCAAAAATTTCACTCGACAGATATATTTCACACTGCTAAAAGTGGTTTTCGAAAAGAGGTACTAAGAATAATTGGTGAAAGTAATTTCTAACACACACACACACACACACACACACACACACACACACACACACACACACACACACACACACACACACACACACACACACACACACACACACACACACACACACACACACACACACACACACACACACACACACAAACACAAACACACACACATACACATAGAGAGAGATATTAATACACGCCATATCTGATGACCGTTACTTAAATATAGTACATAAAATGTAAATCCGTCATTGGCTGTAAGTCCGATATGTCTGTATATTTTGTTATCATTTTTAAGAGCTGTGGATTTTGTAATACAAATAAAATAAAATAAAATAAAATAAAACGTGACTGAGGTTACGTAGATAATACTAGGAACTGCAGTTTGCAGCAACGACAAATATATATACGTCATATTATAACGAAGAATGCCAAACCATTATCTTGTAGGCTTAAATAATGCGAAATGAAACTTAATTACTACAAGCTATTACATAAATTAACCGAACAAGAAACTCGTTGCAAATACTAACTTCAGATTCTCGGCAATTAATTTAGTCCTTACGGTTAGCTAATAACTTTTGGTTAGTTTAATTATAAGTTAAGAGCTACAAAGGAAAATTACCAAACTTATAAGTGGAGTTAAAAGTTTCGTTGTGTTGCGTTTATTATTTTTTTACTTTCATAAAAAGTTTCATCAGAATAGGACTAAATAAACCATATCGATTTGATGAAATTCAATTATAATGTGATTCCCTTCATCTTTAACTAAATATGTTCTGTAAGAGATCTCATAAAGCGATAAGGCCGCCTAAATTGTATGAAAACCGTCAATCGCTACTCTCGACCACCTGTCAACAAGGTAAGACTCACACCAGCTCAGTAAGTTACCCGTGATTCCACAGCTGAAAAGTTTGTTGATTAGGATTTGGTGGTTGACCTTGTCAAATGCCTTGCTGAATTCTGTGTAAATAACATCAACAGGCGAACCATGGTCAACAGCATCAACAATATCAGTCAAAAAAGTAACTAAGTTTGTGGATGTGGATCTACCTCTAATAAAACCATGTTGTTGAGGTAACAGTAATTGTTTGACATGACAGAATATAATAGGGTAAGTAAGGGATTCGAAAACTTTTCCAAATGTTGATAAAATTGAAACAGGTCTGTAATTATCTATGATATGAGCTGATTTGTCACCACTCTTATGTATCGGGATAACTAAAGCTTCCTTCCAAAGGGTTGGAAAGTGCCCGGTCTGTATTGAGCGATTAAAAATCATACAAAGTGGTTCAGCCAAAGACTTACTGCATTTATTTACAAACACTGGGGGTATCCCATCTGATCCTGCTCCCTTGCAAGGGTCAAGTCTTTTTAAGGCCTTTTCGACCATTTCATGTGTAAAAAATATGTTATTTAAATTCCTTGACTTGGGATTGTCGGAAACAGTAGGCTTAATAACAGTATTCGCTTCCACCAAGGGGCCGTCAATACAAGTGCTAATGTTGCAATCGTAAACAGAGGTGGTTAATGTCACCATAATACCGAGCAAAACGAAATACTTCTGTAATAGTGTCATTATTTTATGTGCATATAACAGTACCATGCAATTTCACTATGATATCGATACAAACATTTCGTACTTAATCAATAATTTCGTTATATTGTTTTAAACTTTCATGGTCACTAACATTAGAATAGTTAGATACGAGTAACTTACTCCGTGATCATGGCGCTTGCAACAGTGCCGAAATATCGGAAGCTCATAAATAATAAGGTACATGGTAGCAATCCCGTATCTAACTATTACAATAATTTCGTATTAATAAGTTTCCTGACTTAGGATCATAAATTCCACTCAACAAACATTCTTGAGTAAGCAGAAATAAAAATTCTCAGATCGTTTTAATTAAGATCTCTCTCAAGTTAATCGAACGATTAATATCCGCGTATAAAAACAGTTGACAAAGGGCCGTCGGTTCCCGTGACGGGTCGCTATTATCCCGCAAATTATTCTAGAATCGTCTTTGGGCTTTGTCCCAGCGGTCTTCATTGGGTTAATTATGCCCCTATTGTCCCGATGTGTGGCCCTAGATGCCCATTGTCTTGGCCCTGCGTAGTTTTGCAAACAGACGACGAATTTAAGGAGTTTTGAGACAAAAACCTGTGTGTTACTAGCACGTTTGTTCATAACGTTTACGATGTGATCAAGTAGTTCATAATTGGATGGTATTTAATGGAAATACGAGTGAGCCTTTTCGAAAACAAGCCTTGTTATTTTGGAACAAAGTTTTAGACTTCCATCCTTGATCGCAGAAATACGCATTTTTTCTGGACTTGAGTAATGATAACATGTTTCATTTCGCATGTACATTTTTCTATTATAAGCAGTGATACTAGCTAATGCTGTTATAGGTACACGGGAGAAAACTAACTTCTTAACTGTTAATATTACTACATCGATACTGCTCATTGCAAAAAACCTACAGGATGTGCCCACATTCAAAGACATTCGCGTAAAGTGTTCTTTTACCTTTCAATATCGCTTTCAATCTCTGTACATTCCAATCACATTATTTCCGATCTAGAATTCCCGGAAGAGTAAATTACATTCGGTATTCTAAGAGAATGTTTTCAGCAAATTGACGGCGCTCCACCCTGGGCAATGTTAAGCGATTCCTCCAAGAAAACTCTTTTATTCTAAGTGCTTTCGAAAGACTTTATTGCTTTTGATTAATTTTTTGAATAAAAATATTATTGCGCATTAGAAACCTTGCATCGAAAGCGTAGCCTGCACAGTTTCCTACAAAAACGTAATTTAATTAAGTTCATCTCTTTTGTGGATGACTTGTTTTGATAATAGGTATGTACATACATTACCCAATCCCGAGTCATAAGTGGTGTACAATACACCACTTTAACTCGGAAACAGGTTAAAGTGGTGTAAAAGTTCACTGGGGCTGCTAGTTAAAAGGATAAATCCTAATTTCAATAAAGCCGTTACATTTTTAGTTTATTCATACTACTGTGGAACCAAATCTACTGAGTCAAGTTGCTCAGTTGTATCATTTTTAGCCTTGATGTTGTAGAGTTAAACACAAGAGCATAAAATTAGCAAACTTATTTACCTCAAGTAAACAAAATCTAATTGTTCAGTGTCTGGACGAATTTTCAATCAGTAGGCGTACGACAACAGAATTCATAAAAGAATTTGTTGCCAGAAAAATAATATCTTTTAACGTCAAAAACGATGGTTTGATAATCTAAGAGGCAGCTGAGTATCAGGCCAATATTATCTCTTAGTCGCACTTGGCTTGGTCTGGAGTCAAGAGCAAACCCATACTAAATAAAATAAAAAAAAAATTATCGATAGTCTTTTTGACTTGCTTTACTGTAATAGCGTCGTAGATAATGTGCCGTTTTCATCATAATTGACAGCCGGCAAAATTGACAATGTTATATAATAGTTCATAATCTCCTCATTAATATATTTATCATAAAATTTTCAATTTCAATAAAAAAATAAAAATTGAAATTTACCCTTAAATTGCCAAAGTTCCCGGCAAATTAAGCAATGTTGCTTTCATACTTCCACAGCAATGTTGCCGGCAACAGCACATCTATATTCGTAGTTAGACTACTTGCTACTAACACATGCTGGCCCAATGCATATTCAACTGGGGTTAATAAAAGAAATATCTCAGGGAAGCCTACTTTTTACATACAGCTTCCTATGTTTTCCACAGTAATTGAGAAAATCCTTGATTACATATATCGTAAAATTAATTTTTTGAACATTGACTTTATTGTAAGGGGACAAAGAGCATTGTTATCCAACAGGCTTTGATGAAGCAATAGTGAATATTATTTTACAAACACTAGATAGTGGAACAATTAAAAAGCTTTCGAACAAGCGTCAGTTTGCACTGCCAGACATCGGAACTGCATTCATTTTAAAATGTAAATGAATTGTAGCGCAACGAATGAAATATTTAAAGGTCATCATTCATATTCAATGCCTTTGTTTTATTTTTGATTTAGATCTGTTGCCAGGTTTGAGGTCGTGGCTATTTATAGTTTACATATTTTATCGTTTGTGTGTATAATAAAAAAAACAATCCTTTGTAAATATATTCTTATAATCATCAATATCATCATCATTATCAGAAGCTAAATTTTTTCTTCAAGGTTTTCCACAGCGACCGGTTACTATTGGTTAATCTCACAATACTTACACAATTGATTTTACTTTGCACTTTTTTATATATTATTGTTATATTACATATTTTAAGTGTGTATTCTTTGGATCATTGTTTGTTGCTTTTTAATGGGAAAACTTTAGTTTTTTGTATAAAGCATGACAAAGATATATTTAACTAACACATGAGAACAACACAAAAACTGTTCTTGATTGGTTTAAGATTAATCTAGGTACCTAAATTCCTCACGAAGTCGTAGATGAGAATTGCTCGTAAACCAGAATAGTTACATCCAACGTATGCTAGCTTTCACAATAGTCTCGTTCTAGAGTTCAAGACCGTTCAGTTAAACGGTCACCATTTTATTGTTCAACTCCGTGAGCAGTTTCCTTGGCTTGCATTGTAAAGTATCTCATAGTGCTAGAGCGTCACTCCTCGCTTCCTAATTGCATTTCGCAGACTATTTCCTCCAGATTATACTTCTGTTGCAATTTACACGGATGCACCAGTCTAAGATGACCCGTCACCCTTTCCATTTCGTTCAGAAACTCTTTCGAATTTGGTAATTTTATCCGAAATTTAAGGTCTAGATTCGCTGGTGACTTTTGGCACCATCTTGAACTCCCTGTCTTAAGAACCTTGACTTTAATTCTACGAATCCGTTTGAATGTTGCAGTTCAAATAGTGCAATTGGAAATTTTGTTTTTTAGTTGCTTTAAGTGTTATGAGATATTGCGTAGTTAAAATTTCCTTTGTTAAAATACAGCTGATTTTACTTTCAATATCGTTCGTAATTTTGACGTTTGAAAATAAAACGAGAAAAGTCTAGACCAACATGCTATTGCTCTTGTTTACCTTTACCTAGTTATATGAAATAACAAAACCAAAATACCTATTACAAGCTTTTATTTTATAAAAAACATAAAGTATTTAAATCTGACGAGATTAAACATGCTTTTTAACTTGTGTAACAGCCAATTTAAAGCAGCCTTCTGGCATGTCTTGAGCATAAGTGGCACACTCCCCAGACGAATCGATACAAATTGACATTAGACGGAGATCAGAGACACACTTTATTAAATTCCAGGCCAAAATCTCAGGACCGCCATTACATGAGCCCAATAAACAACCGAGAGAGAGTCGACTTACTCTTTAGTACCCACATAAAACTTTAGTCAAAGATTATCCTTATGAATTATATGAGTACCAGTGGGTATATTTAATCAGTAATTGATATGTACATCAATATTATTGTTATTGAGTCAATTCAACCTAATCGCGACAGCTAAAATATCTGTCTGTAAACTTTAGTCTTCATAACCAAATAGTTTTCAAACCCTCCGTGAAATATCGCTATATGGTATGAACAACATTACTGAACACTTCGTAGAAGTACCCGTAGTGCTTCTACGAAGCCGCTACGACTTCGTGGCGTATGCTTAACTCCTACTCGTTAGGTAAGACGTTATCCATTCTTTTTTCTTGCCTTCGCGCTCTCTCTTATTGTGACTTATACATTAATGTATATGTCAAGGCATATACATTAGTGTATATGACAAGGACGGCTTAAGTTGGAGATTCGGGTGTCATTATAAGGCAGTAGGATCTGCTACGATTTCGTAGTATCGAATTAACCAGTCAAAGCGTTGGATAGTGAGTAAATCACATACAAACATTAACTCGAAATATGCAAACACGTATCGCAATGCAGAATGCATACTTGTTAATGTAGGCTAATGCAGCCTGAAATGTATCCTAATTATTTTATTCTGATTGAGGCTGAATTATCTGACAAGGATTTTATTACAAAAAAACAATCGTTATCTCTTTCTTTATTCTTTAATAATATACATTTTGATCTTAAAAGTACATCATATTATTTCCTTTGTCGGATGCCAACAGTTGGTTGAAGAACTCAGTGGTAAATGACTTCTACGCCAGTTTTTAACACGTTCCGGGACACTACTCCAGACACAATAGATGTTTTATTGTTTTCACGCCTGTAGGCGGGCACTGTCCCGGAACGTGTTAAGGTGATGCTATCTCAGAGCTCCTGGTTTCGATCCCTGGTCGTGAAGATCAATAAGACCTATAATTAAAATATTTTCTACACTGTCCCGGGTTTGAGTGCTGTGTCTTGTGTCTGCCTTCGGAGTTTGAATGTATGTTGTTGCTTTTAAACAAAGCGTTGACAAGAATGTCTTATTATAATGAATTGAAAGGTGATTTTAATGAATGTTATTTTCATATTTTCTGTCTTAACAAAATCCAATATAACAGAAACTCAATAGCGCCAGCAAATATCAAATCGTAACATGAGCTCATAATTTATGTCAAAAAAGCTTACACATTCAATTTTGCTGCCGTCAAATTATGAAAGTTAATAACCTTCATGCCTGACGTGAATTGAATATTTGTATGATATTACTCGTACATTTCGATTTATTAGGTACACTTACGTACATGCGGTAAATGGCTGGAACTTATTTAACGATGAAACGTATTAACAAGCGGATATATTTAAATAAGTTACGGTAACGTTTAAAAAGTAAAATACTGTGCATACTAGGCCTCACTTGAAACTATATGAATTACTTAGTTATAGCCATCATCCAGGTTGTGAGATATGCAAATTGCGCTGAAGAAAATATTTAAAGACCTTATTGCCAGGTATAAGATAGATAGAGACATGAGAAGAGACGACCCAGTAGACCAGCATTTAGCTGAGTTTAAGGTATAGAAATAAAACGTGTATGACGTTGTTAAAATAAACTGCAGTGGTCTGATTTATTTATTTATTTTTATTATTACAGGAAAACCAGGGTTTTAAACAGACAATATGAGATAGTATAGTTAACACATAAACCACTTACAGGTCCTCACATATAGAAATAGTATGAATTAACACAAACAATCGGTCAACAATACTGCCAAGCAACAAAACAACAGAATACAAAAAGAAAAAACCAATTGAAAACAATTTAAGCAACTCGCAATCAAAAATCAAAAAAGCGCTCACCCAATAGCCGTCTTGTAAAAGTAATAGTAGAGTGGAACATGTCAAGATCTCCACTTTTAATTTTTTTATTAAACTCGCTACAAGCCCGCAAAATAAAACACCATAAGACCCTATACACACTGCGAATTTTAGTATCCATGCGGAAGCGCGTTTTGAAAACGCGCGAAAGTATCGCGACTCACGCAATGAAAAGATTTAATTTGGCATCGATGTAGAAGCGCGACTGCATCGATTCTAACGCGCGCTAGTATCGGTGCAGTCGTCAATATTCAGTACATAATTTGTTTACGTTAGTATATATATTCTTTGTCAATGTCAAGCTTCTGCATCGCGTCTGCATTGATACTAACGCGCGTTGGATCGCGACTGCATCGATGCTATGATTAGCGCAATGTGTAAAGGTTGACGTTTTGCGATTGCATCGATGCAGCATCGCGTTTGCATCGATGCTAAAAGTCGCAGTGTGTAAAGAGTCATAGATTTAAATTTTAATTTCTTAACACTGACAAAGAACCTCCTTCACTCTTGCATAGCAAAAATGTTGTAAATACAAAATGCGTCAATTCGTCAGAAACAGACGAAGACCGTCACGCGGAGAAGCGGCAGCACAATGTGACGGTCAACGTGGCTTGTCAAGACCAGCTGGGGATATAACGTTTCGTAGTGTTTTTACTCGTATAATATAAGGAAAAATACAAGTTTTTCTCAGTACTTGGCTCAGCAAAATTTTCACTAAAATCGATACCATGGTCGCATATGTGATTTCTGAATCAATTTGGAGCTGTTAAAGTAAAAATTCTTACATTTTATTCATGCATATCCTAATAATTTTTTTGGACCAATAAATAAAAATATGTAGAAAATAATAATAATTAATCACCGTAATATTAATCTTGCAGATATTTATGCTTTATCTATACTAATATTATAAAGCTGAAGAGTTTGTTTGTTCGTTTGTTTGTTTGTTTGTTTGAACGCGCTAATCTCCGAAACTACTGGTTCGAATTGAATAATTCTTTTTGTGTTGGATAGTCCAGTTATCGAGGAAGGCTATAGGCTATATAACATCACGCTACGACCAATACGAGCAAAGATATAGTGGAAAATGTGTAAAAAACGGGAGAAAGAAGTCACTATTCCACGCGGACGAAGTCGCGGGAAAAAGCTAGTGTATCATATTTTGTTTTCTTTTTCCAGATAATCTCCAAACAGTCATCGGTGAGTCTTTATTTCCAAACACTTTTCGCATGCAAATACGCGAACGTTTCAGCCCGACGTGCTTATGTTCTCAAAGGCGAAAAACATCTGTAAGATTTAGCATAACAAAGGGAGAAACATCAATTGCTCAGCATTTAGCATTCCATACGATGTTGGGAATGGCTCATGTGGAAGATAAGGCTTGTTCACACCGCGGCGAAAAGAGACGCGACGTCACGTACCTATTTAGCATTTCGATAAACGGCAGGTGACACAGTCTGTCGACTCGCCGAGTGCATGATAGGCGATGCTGCATGAATATTGATGCTGTTACGTGCCACAGAGCCGGTTGGCTTTGGAGCTGGCATTTTTTTGAGATGATTTTGTTTTTGTATTTTTTTAAGTGATTATTTTTGCAGCAGGTATTCTTATTGCGGCGATTTGAATTGGTTGTGTGTTTTTTAACGTGAAGCGGATATAGAGTACAATGTACATAAATTAAAATAAATTTAAAGTACCTAGTAACGTTCAAAATAGCGTTCAGCTATTTTTAGATTGATAGAAGCTTTTTCTCAATAAGACAATTGTCTGTCACTTGCATTATAACATTAATTGTGTACTTAAACGTATTTCTTTTACCCCTTTTATTCGTGAGTTTCATGAAATCCTATTAACATACATAAGCATTTGTATTATAATATTTTCATCATACAAACGCATAACACAAATCTTGTGCCTTATTAATATTTAATCTCGTTACTTTAAAGCAAGCAAAGCAACTTTTTTCTTTCCTTTTTTTCCTGCTCCTTGACAGAACTACACGTCATTTGTAATAAGTAAGGTCTATCTTTGAGGGAACAATAGGATAATCTGGGTTAAGTACCACATCCGTTTTGCCCACCTCCGGTTCACCTGTACAAGCACCCGGCTATACCAGCTCCGTCGTAATTGACGGGTGCAGCTGACGCTAAGCGAGCGAGCTAAGTGATTTTTATTTATTTACGACACTCGACGACGTCAGCTCGGGTGAGGTGTTGTAGACGCTCCAATTTGTGAAGCGACGTGATGAATTATGGTTAGTCGTGTTACTTATTGATTTGAAGTTTTAGGGTGTAATATGAAATACATAGGTACTTAAATAATATACTAGACAAGTGCTTTTTTATGACACTCTTTGAAGCTATCAGCTTGAAGTTTTATGTAAAATTAAGTTTTTAATTAAAATCCCAAAAAATACACTTAATTATACGTTTGGTGCAGAGGTTGCACTTCTGATTACTAAACCAGCGGTTGCGGTTTTCGGTGTTCGAATCCCGCAAGGGACAAATTTGTGTGTCGTGAGCACGAACATTTTTACTATGTTATATGAATATTCAAGTCTTTATGGGAGACTCTGGTCTGGTAGGATCTTCGTAACACAAGGAAAAAAATCCCTTACTTCGAAACCAGACTTAGTTTATTTTCTTCTAATAGCGAAGTTTCAGTGTTACATATCTAGTAAAATAACAAGAATTCAAAATATTTTCGTAACATTTTGATTGGGAAACCAAAATACATATGAAGTTTCTTAAACAGATAACATTACTTACTTTTATAAAGCTACCAAAACAACAAATTACAAAATATCAAAGATAATTCCCACCTTAATCACTAACACTAGAATAAACGCTGTAATCGGCAGCTGCGCTAAGCGCGAGCGCTAAGTGATTTTTTATTTATTCACGAGTTACGATGCTCTGGCGTCAAATTGGCGAATCACTAGTTACTCTATTGTGAGTGTTCCACTGCCGTTTTGTCGGAACATGCATTTAACGTTTGTTTGTGTTATATTGTGTTATAAGCAATACAGATGTTAATAAGATCCTATTAATAAGTTACATCAAAATAATTTAAGAACAATACGAGTAACGTTTGTTTGGGTACTATAGGTACAATTTGGTTATGAGGAATAAATAATTTTATTTAAGGATTAATTAAATATTTTGCACTTTTTACTATTATATCGACACCTCCTACGCAAAAGTCGCTAACTTGAAATCGCAAATTTTACAGGAGAGCCGATTGAAACTTCAAATGCGCACTGTGCTCTTACCCTTGAAACTATCACCTTGAAATTTGGCATAAGGGCTATTTTTGACGACTATATTCAGTTTTTTTTGTTGGTTTTATCAAATTACTTACAGATGTTAAGATATCACACTTAAAGAATTATGCGTCGGATTTAATAAGTTTTTTTTTATTCAAGTGTCATTTACAGAGTTTTGCTTCGGAAAAAAATATCTGATAAAGTCAGTAAGTGGCAAATAGGAAGTTATGTAATGGAAGAATGGACGTATTTTATTTCGTAAGTGGTACTTAATGCTTTATGAATAGGATGAGATATTTTTAAATTTATAGATACATAGTTTTGTTAGTATGAACTTTGAAGTCTGAACTATGAAGAAGTGCTTCGGACCCACATAATTAAGGGGTACGTGGGAGTCTCATGGTTTTATTATGTAGTATTTTATCTGTAGGACTGGCGTACTAAATGACGTCATGGCGTAAGTTCGAAAGTCTTTTTGTTAGCAAAATACTATAAAGAGTTGTCAATAACAGCAAAAAAAAACCACCATCGGACAAGGCATCACATCCTTTGATAGGCGTTTGCGGTCACGTGGCCAAATGTGCGTTTTGGAGAAACTAAATCATTTAAAATATTAATAATCCTAATTAAAATTCATAAATAAATTGGTTTTATGATATATCTAAACCATAATTCATCACAAGACCTACCAATCTTCTGATTTGTTTTTAGTGGAAACTAACCTATTGGGGTCAGGATTAAGAAAAGAAAACCGCTTAAGTATTTCGGCTTGATGGACGCTGGAAGTTCACCGCCCATTTCGAAAGTAAGCTGCTGGGGCAGACAAATGCCGAACATTGGTGGGTGCCGCTAGTAGACGCCTATATGCCAATATGGGCGTTCTGCGGTCCATGGCGTTATACAGGCCCTTACAGTAATTCGGAGCTACCGTACAGTAGCGGAAAATGCAGCTACTGCCATAGCCGGTACGAAGTCTAGGCGCTCGATGCCGTGGTTCTCGCCGCCGTCTTTGAGTGACACGAGAATCAAAAGTCTATGGACTTGAGGCCAAAACCCTGAGAAGTTGAGGTGGAGCGCCTAAAACTGAAGGACGAGGCTATGCAGATCTGCGACCTGCAGATATTCAATTGAAACGTGGGCACCGCATTATATATTTGCTCGCTGCTATACTTTGCTCGAGGGAAGTCTGAGGCGCCAACATGAACGCCTAACACATCAAGCTGTTCAGATTTAAACAGGTCACTTTAGCGAGCTTTGGCAAATATCTGCACCACATCAACATTGATCCAGAATCAAGATGTCATCACTGCCCAGCTGATGAAGATACGGTTCGTTCAGCATACCCTAGAAGTGTGTCTAGCCGGCACCGATGCATCGGTGTGTTGGCTGAAGAGCCAACACACCGATGCATCGGTGCCGGAGCCTCCTGCTACCTCTCCGCCGCTCCTTCTGGGAGATTACGGTCTCACAAAAAGTGAGCACCGCCTCCTATCTCTCTACCATATGTGCTACGACCGCCCCGATATGAAGAATTTACTCCAGACTTTCTCTTTGTGTGCATCGCGCTCAGCTGCCCAAGCCAACACTGATGATTCGTCGCCGACTTCCTGGAAACCGAATAAGGCTCGATGCCCTACACCTGTCACTCCTAGATGGGTCTCGAAAGGTTGAAATGGTGATGGTGTGTGGTGGACGGTTTGCCGCTCGCTAAAGGAAACCCGTGACGTTGGTATGTGTGTGTCCCATTCGCTGTCTGCTGGATAACAGGATAAATAATTTTCTCCTGAATACAGGTGGAGCTCGCAAACTACGTGTCTCAGTCAGAGGCGAGGCTGTGGAAGAATAACCAGGGGCTGAGCTTAGCTTAGCAGAGCTAAGGGTAATCCTTAGCTCCCACCTCATAAATGGCACCAGTTAATACTGACTGGTTTTAAGTGGGTATACCCAATACCCAACGCATAAATTAAGTCATGTTAAAATTTGATAAAAACAGCCTGGATGTCGTAGGAAAAAGCCAAGTATGGGCTCGTAACAAATATAAAATTTACAAAAAACAGCCAACGTACACTTGCTGTTTTTTACGAAACTCGATTCCCGATACCTCCTAACATTTACAATTTTGTGCGAAACAGCCATATAGCAGGCTGACTTATGCAATATAGGTTAGGCAGTTTATGTCGAAATTGGCTGCATTTGGCGCTATAATTACTGATTTTTACAAAATACTTTTTGTGGAATGGCTGCATTTGACGGCTCGTATCTCCGCCGTAAAAAGAGATATTGACATAGCTGTCTTTGCAAAAAAACCGGCATGTCGAATTTAGCATGGCTTTGTTAATAACTCGATTTTCGAAAATGTGCTAGTTAGCTGCTTTCTGCAGAACTAGGTTATTATTCGCCCAAAATATTTCCTCTTCTTCTGTGAAGTATGTACTCACAAAAAAAGTGACTTTGTAAAATTAATAACACTAAAGTCTTAGGGGCATGCTCAAATTTGTTTTACCACGTAATTATACTTAAGTGACAGATACATATAAAATAATGAATTAACTAATACGAAGCAAATCAACCTAAGTGGTACTTTAATAATATTTTTAAAATAAACCTCCAGTGCATAAGTATGTAAGCGGCAATTGGAACAAAAAATATAGTAAAGCCATACGGCACATAAGTCTGTAAGTGTCAGTTAATGCAAAAAGCATTGCAAATCTTCCGTAGCAAAACTCTTTAAGTGGCAAGCGTCATTATGAATTACGAAGCATAACTCTCAAACTGGTCCAGTTACGTGTATTTGCGTCGGATTAGTAGAATTTATTAGATTGCCGTAAGTTTTACCTCTAAATACCACAAAAAACAAGCAGTGTACAAAACATTATGTTGGTATAATTTTAATTCAGTTGACAAATATTCTAGTTAATCATCTTATTAACTTAGCTGGATTTTGTATTTTACTTGAATCCCTCACATTTGTATTTATTGACTTTTGGATCAAACAAGCGTTTTTTAGAGTATCCTTGAATTGTATCCTTTTTGAACACATGTTTGTATTCACTTCCTAGCCGTTTTCTTTAATTAAATCATATTTTACTTGAGTACACACCCGCGTCCTACTCTCTCCGCTGCAATACTGATGAAGTGACAGATATCCCCCCCGGTCCGCTTCGATACGCCCCGCGCATATGCGGTTAACTAACAGCTAGGCAGATATGCAGGGAACACTTTTTATAGATAGACACATATACAACTGTAAATTACTAATATTTAATGAGAATCTAAAAAAATTTGAAGGCCACCTTATTAAACCGACCTCGGAGAACACGAAAATACTAAAATCGTATTTCTCGATAAGTAACAGTTACAGACTTTTGCGAGGGAGGTGTCGATATAACCATCAAATTAATTATTTGTAATTGAAATCTGCCTTATTAACCTTTCGTAATTTAACTGTATCAAAACCGCAACGCGTACAATCATCAAATAATATAAACACACGGGTAACATAGACGAGAACCATCTACGTACAACAGTATTTTCGCGACTACGTGCTTGACATATAATCTGACGTCGGCGCGTGACATGCTCCGTGCGTTAATATTTAACGCACGACAGATATGTTATGACGCCTATCGGTTAACCCAAATATACCTAGGAGAAACGCTGATATTAAATTATTATCAGCAGTAAGGATGGTCCCTCTATCCAAACATTAGTCATTAGTCTAGTACGCAGATTTAAGTGTACAAAAACATACATTACGAACAGTACCCCTAATTCTTTTAGGTAAAAGTGTTTTTTACGCAATAAACGGTTTTTCTTTCTTTCTGTCTTCAATCAATCAATCAATAGTTTATAAATTCATAAACATGAGTATAACATGATGTCAAATACAAAATTATTATAAGTACATCCATGATTCACCTTAAAGGTATATGAATAAATTAAATTTATTTACATTTTGTCATCAAGAAATAATTTTATGTCATAGTACACTTTTTCAGCTAGGAAGCCATTGAGCGCAATTTTAAATTTTTCGAAGTCATTAACTGATTGGATATTTCGTGGAATTTTATTGTAAATTTTTGGTACCATGCAATTTACACTTATGTTTCGAAGAAGGGTTTTGCAGCTATGGTTGACTTTCAATGTGCCTTCGCGACGACTTCCGACAGTATTCGTTTCAAAATAGTTTGGGTTTTTCCTAAAGTTTGCAACCTCTGAAATATGCAGGCACGGCAGAGTAAGAATTTTATATTAGCGAAAGTACGGTTCACATGACTCATCCGGCTTTAAACCAAACATTGATCTAACGCATTTTTTTGCGCTTTTAAGACACTTTATTTTTCAGTAGCGTTAGCCCAAAACATTATCCCATACCATAAGGTTGATGCAACATATCCATGATAGGCTGTTAGGAGCGTTTTGACACTGGCAACCTTCCTTAGTTTACAGAGAGCATAGGAAAATTGGTTGAGCTTTTTATTATATTATCAATATGATCTTTCAATATGTTTCTCGTAAAGGACAATCAAAATTCATTTTAATAAGTAATATCATACGCAGAGCATTATTAAATATTTACTCGTATATTATGCTTTCCGCAAATTTGTGGATATTTCAAATTTAAAAAAAAACGGAATAATATTATTATATTTAATGTTGTCTTGTATTAATTTTATGTCAAAACAATATCTTTACTATTAAATCGGCCATAAATCTATTGAATTAACACATCATCTTAATCCTGGATAATGTAATCTGTGGCCAGCAGTGATTGGCCATGATATAGCGTGAGCCGCTGTAATTTATGGTGACTTAGCGTAAATCCTGCAGGCAACATGTTCAGAGAAACCCGGTCGCTGCTAATTCACTTGACAACGCGGCTGTGTCTAAGATTTCCACCCTAGTACCTGCCTTGTGCCCACCACTTGATTTATAAGGGTTTCAATGTAACATCTTAGTAAAGAAATTGTATCTAACGATGTCGTAAACCCTACCGCCAATATGCACTTGCATCTATTTTGATTCACACTTCCATTACGCATTTTTCAGGCTACTATTAGGCTGTTACTAGTGAGACATGAACCATTTTTGTACTTAGAAGGGAGATTTTTATGGAAAACCATGAGCTGGGCATTTGAGAATGCTCTTACCTGATAACTTAAGAAAAATGTACTCTACTACTCTGGCTTAACTTCCCTTTTTGTTGAGTAAATATACATATAAAAAAATCTACTTACACAGCATAACAAATACGTCATAGCTCAATATTTATTTTTTACTTCATTCCTATAAAGAGGTCGTATCAAAAGTTACAAGATTTCACTTGCTTGTGTTTTAATAAATGTATGCTTACAGAACGTGTCATTTTTAGCGCCACGTGTCCACAATATAGATCTTGACTTATTTTAACACGTTCCGGGACAGGGAACGACTACAGGCGTGAAAACAATAAAACATCTATTGTATCTGGAATAGTGTCCCGGAACGTGTTAAAACAAGTCTGCTAAATTTGTTGAAACAAGCCGACGTTTCTTGATCGACATACTGTAGGACACTGACGCATCATGACACCATGATTTACGACCCCTGTCAAGCAACTTCGTTTCCTATTTTCTGAATGATGTTTTGAATATTGTTAGTAAGCAAGCTCGAGTCATCAATTTTGCTTTATTTTTAGAAAATATTTTAACATTTTACCGACTCCGCCTCGAGCATGAAATACTGAGTTTAGATGCCAAACTGGCAATAAAAGATTTGATTGTAAATATATCAAAATAACGCTTATTTAAGATGTTTTGACCTTTGGGCAGTCTTCTTCGCAGTTGTTGACCAATTTTGGCGAATCTTACACATTTTCTTATATTTTTTTATAACAAAAACTAAATAAATGTTGTGTCTAAATTGTTACCTACTGATGAAATTTTAAAAGTGGATAGAATTTTCGCGTCACTTTACTTTTCATTCTAACTAAACTTTTGAACTGGACTATAATGAGCGTAATCTAATAAATTACTAATTAATTTAGTTGGCGAATTACGGGCTTAATGAAAACTCGGTTGAAAGTCGGGAAAGTAATATCTCAACTATCTTTAAGGGCGGGAGTTCGCCCGAAATTGATTGCGTTAATTACGTGACTGTTTATTAGACTTGAGTTTTCTACCTTATTTACGGCGCTTTGAGATGAAGAGGTCGATAGCTAATGAATGACGTAGCAGCCAGTTCGTTTTTACTTGCCCAAAAAAACTAAACTTGTAGAGTCGTAGGGTAGGGTCTATGACGTGTAAAAGTGCTCCTAGTGAGTCAACATATATAGGTAGAAAGAAATACATTTTACGATTATTTTTATGAAAGGTTTATTAATAGAACGCATAATAAATCATTGAGATATGCTCAAGTAACATTACTATTTAATAATATATATGATTGGTAATCGTTTAAAATACGTAAAGCGACTTGATCTCAAGCAACTGTTAAGGTCATAAATCTATATTTGCACCGCCTGTATTTTTTCTTATTAGACCTAAGGTTGACGGGTAGACAATGCTTTTTGAATTAAGTCCGCCTCATGAACCTAACATGTTTTTTTTGTGTATAAATAAGTAAAATCTACTTTCGATTATTGCTATTGATTTTCAAGTTTCAGGCCAAAATATATGATTAAGTAGCGACCCGCTCCGGCTTGCGATTAAGCCGGATGGGCAATACTGAGAAGTGTAAAACTGGTAAAAGAGTTTTCAAAATCGTTCCAGTAGTTCCAAACCTGTTTCTAATATGATAATTTACAAACCATGATAATTTATTCTTTTATGATAAACTGACAATATTGTCATAGAAAAATCCTGCCAAAATAAAATAAACATGAAATTATTACTTTCTAGAAAAATTATCCTCGTCGTCATTATGCATGATCCCTCGCTTCTCATTAAAAAGCAATTGGTCGTATAATCCGACCCTAGTCCCATAACTTTGCAGTTTGATTTTACACCCGTTATTTTCCACCCGAGTTAGATATTTGGGTTATAGAACCGTATTTCAAATTGCAAGGCGAATATTTTTTTCCATGGGGTGTAAAATATTGCTGTGAAACAAATCAACTTCGCCGAATAATACGACGGGTAACACTTTTTAAGCTTGGAACACTTAAATCTACTTAAAAAGACAAATCTGTTCTTTAAAAGTCATAAGTAAAATAATGATGTTAGATAAGAATGCAACAAGTGTAAATTTTGTAAAAACAAACGATTTTTTACCAACAGGTATAAGTAATTCACCATTGATAAGTCCATGCATCTGGCTCTTACGTACGACTTTGAAAGTTAATGGGCTTTAAAATTTAAAAAGTATCTATATTTTGAATTAATCACTCTATAATTCATATCATACACAATTAACCTCCAAATGTTTTAAATCTCCTTAGCTTGGCAATTTTCAATCAAAAGTTTGAGCTAACTTAGGTTTTTAATTTCAGATTAATATTAAAATTATGATCAAACGTGACTGTAATGGGATCCCTTTTTAATTTGGAAACAGACGTAGTTTTTGCAAAAATGTTTCACTACAATGTTACTGTAGCTAGGGAATGTACCTGCATAAAATCAATGGAGAAATAGTATAGGATAAGATGTCCCAAGAGTATACATTAATTGAATATTGTGATCAAACAATGTTCACAATGTTCATTTACTAAGATCCGGTTTGTGCTATCTGCCAGATACATAGTACACATTTTAAAGTGACGGCTGCGCCAGAGGTCCCGGGTTCGATTCCCGGGTCGGGCCAAAAAAAAATGTACCTGGGTTTTTCTGTTCAGAAATTCTCAGGGAAGCCCGGAGTTTAGAAGTTGGCGGTGTTTCAACCCCGTACCTCGGAAAGCACATAAAGCCGTTGGTCCTGCGCCTGATCTCTCTCCGGTCGTGTCAGATTGCTGTCCCATCGTGCTATGAGAGTGAAACGAATAGAGAGTGCACCTGTGTTTGCGCAGACACTTGTGCACTATAATATGTCCCGGGCAGTCGGTTAGTCGTTGTGACTGGCCACCGTAGTCGAAATCGGCTAGGGGGACTATTATTAGTACAAAATGTCGTTCTGCATCTTAACTATTCATTGGGTTGGGTGGGTCATTTCCGCAAAACGATGATCTTATGGACGGATTTTGTGTTTCATAGTAGGCCTTCTGTTTTCACAATCGAAAAGTAAGTGCAACCTACCCTACCCAACAAATAGTTTAGATAACGATGAAGTGGACACACATTCAGCATAAGGCTATTTTCTACCTCTAGTAGTTGAAAATTATCTGGAACTGTAAAACAACTTTATATACATTGAACCTTATTTCGTAGACATTGTTCATAAACATTATTTTAGTACCTAGTTTCGCTGCTGCTGGTGGCAACCGACACAAGGCTTCCGGTAAAAATCAGTCAAGTTTAAGCTCCAGTAATTACAAGTGGAAGTTTCTTGGCGGAACACCCAACTCGGAACAGCTTGAAACTTGTCCCGGACATGTTCCGTTCGGAACGTCTGCGGAAGAAGTGTTCCTTCAAGTTCTAGTTGTGAATTTATTGGATTTCAAATAGTTTGCGGTCATAATGCAGGATATTATGAGCGAAGCTATGTTTTTGATGGTGAGGATGTCACGTTTGCTCGTATTATACTTGCTTAGTTTGCAAATTTCTTGGATGATGTAGAATACTATGGTTATTATATTTTACAGTGGGAAAGGGTAGGGCGCCTTGATGGTAGACTATCTACATTTTTGCCGCCAAACTTTCTTTCTGTAGATGTGTTACATCAATAGCTCCTTGTTTGATGACGTCTTTATATGCGCAAGATATTTAAGATAATCTCCTTTTAATTAAAAATACTATAACAACAAAAAATATATAATTTCGTGAAAATGAAATACCTGCTAGCAACTCTGTGCTCCAGAGTACACATTATTATGTGAAACTGTAGGACTCTTTATCAGATTTTACCGAATAATGCCCACGATTTGATATTTTCTATCTGGTATAATCAAGACTTATTCCTAAACTAAATAAAGTTGAGAGATTATGTCACTTCTAAGGCTTCTAGGTGGAGTAACCTTGAAACACATGCAAGATTAATCCTAGCTTGTATAAAGTAAGAGAGCTGAAGGGCCGGCCCCAAATGGACGGGGAAACGGGGTACGGAGAAATAGTGTTTGTCACTTCTTAGTTGAATTTAAAATCGTTCCTTATAATATCTTTGACTGAAATTTGAAGAGATCAAACCCCAAATTCTTGTTTATCGTCCTCATTCACTTGCGAATATTTTATCTGGTCTAAATCGTGGCCATTTGGCGAATTAACTGCCGAGTCCTATAGAGTTATTACAAAACATGATAATGGCGAACATGGATGATAGCAATTTATAATCCATGTTTGTCGTTAATAGTGGTTCAGAAAAGAGTAAGCGCTTGAAAGTAAAATGGCGAATGCACCATCAAGCGAATCCGAACAAATTTATTCGAATTCTTCATAAAGCTGGGCTCTTTTAACTGTAAAATCTTATTTTAATCGGCACTGCTTAGTACTAGTAAGCACCTTTAATTTAAAACTCTTTCAATTGTTTCATAACACCATTCACAATTGCGAATCGAAGTGATCCAGTTTCGCAAGCAATAGTTCTCTCTACCGAGGTTAGCGCTTACAAATAATCTACTTAGTCAAGTGGATGATGCAACAGCCATTTTAAAGCACTTTCTTCGACTATGCCAATCTGATTGCAATTGATTGCTATCTCTTGCATGTTCTTAATATCCCTGCCGATCACGGTTCCCGCTTAGCGTGAATTACAGCGAGACATTAGGGCGGGCGCAGACGCGAATCGGAGAATCACCGGCCCATGAGGCCATAGCAACAGCGATAGCATCGCAATAGCTCAAAATTAAAGCAATATAATTTTAATCTCTGCAGGCTTTGGACAGTCTCAACAAATATTTTGAATTAATGAAGCACGCAAAAACTTCACTGATTTCTGATTATTAGATTACACAATTAGGGTAAATAATATATATATATATATATATAAAAACTGGTATGATCTTAACTGTAATGTAACTCACTGTAAATCAGAAAAAAAACCTTCAATTAGGTAAACGGCAAACTAACGTGCCGGATTGCGCACGAGAGTTTACCGCTAAAATTGGCTTCATAAGCCAACTTAGTGCGCATCAGCGCCGACTTGATTAGGAGTCGAAGTGGTCGCCATAGCCGAAATCGGTCGGAAGGTATTATTAAATAATATATTTTTTTATGTAAACTTATATGCGCAGAGCACAGATCTGGTCGGACTATAAAAGACGGTAATCTTCCATTCCCGAAAAAAACAGACGTAAGTTTAATGTTTTTTTTACGCTTTCTCCGTTGCCGAGAAATAATAAATCTTGTATGCAAGTTTTGCTCCAGAGTAGTAAGGAGGTAGAAAAAACATCCAACAGTTTTTTGACTCTGTGTGTGGAAAGATCTTAACTGTTGTAATTGCGAGCAGTACCTAACACATTATAAGCCAGTTGATTAACACAGATTGTAAAAATAATATGAGTGAGAAAATGTTCATTGCTTTAGTGCTCGCTTGTCTAGCGGCCCTCGTTTATTGCAGCGCTGCAAGCGGCAACGATTTGTCGCCACAATCAGCAGCTATTGCCTGCTCCTACTAAGCACTCCACACGTCCTATATTGGCGGGAAAATTTGGAATTCCAATGTTAAAAACCTTATTTTTTAAATGAAAACAAGTCTCTGAAGAGCGAGATACCTAGATTTGAGCTGAATATGCGTAAAATTTATCTGTTGCTGGTTGTTACAAAGCAGACAAAACTTTTACTATTTGTATGAAGTCATATATTTAAACCGGTTACAGCAAAATAAAAGGACGTTTCACATTTAATGTTTTGCTTAGTGGCACCTATCCATATAATTTTAATTCAGTAACAATCACTTATTTGCCAAATACAATTGTATTTGATGACATGTAACTTATCAAAACTATTAACGTACTATTTTATGATAGTTATTTTTCCAGTCTAAATCTTTCCACACCATGGTTTATAGCATCATGCTCAACGCAGCATCTAAACGATTTATATTATTGATGGTCTATGAAGGTACGGTTAGAATTAGTTTATGCTTGATAGAACTCTTTTTTTAAATCATTCAGAAAAACTTAATCTAGGTACATTAATAGTATTGGGAAACCAGTTTTGGTTTTACCGCACACTGCGATTCGACGTCTGTTACTCAGTTACCTATATTACGATATAACATGATTAATAATGGTACTACTAATTTTGTGTTTTTAATGGAAAACACACATATTCACATATACCTTTTATTTGTTTAGTAGATGGTATATTTTGAAACAATAAAGCTAGAGTTTGTTTGTATTGTTTTTTTTTGTCGTGTTAGGTAGCTTTTAAATAATGCTGTCTAAATAATGGAGTACCAAATTAAGTGCCTACCTGACAAAAATCTAAGGGAAATCGTGTTACTTACACTATTTGTAACTCGAGAAAAGGAGGATGTATTTTATGATTTAAACTTTGTTAAATTTGTCTTCATCCGAATAACAGAATGAGTATTTAAATGTCAAAATATCCGCGGACGGAAAAGTAGGGCCGGTGGATTTGATCCGTTAGTGGGACGTAGGAACGTAAACAAAATGCATGTGATTAAACTTAACGTTTACCTACCTTATTATTAACTAGCCTAGATTTCACTTTGAAAACAAAATAAGTAACAAAGTTGTAATCCCATTTCCATCTCAACCCTTTCAAAAAGATCTGTCATCTCCATCACACCTAACTAACATCGGCGACCAAACTTGCAAACTGAATTAAGCCCACCGTCAGGGTAGGGAAATGAACTCGAAACATCACCATTTTAAACTGACCCCTGCCTTTGTACTGCCACCGCCTCTTTCGCCTTGATTGACACAGATAAGGAGGGAAGGGGAGCTCTTGAATTTCGGTGAGACACCTTAAGTAGCACCGCGAAATTCGCTCATTTAGGCCTAATACTCCCCCATCAGGGCTTTTTGATGTGCTAAGAAGGTAAATCAGGTGCTTTTGATCCGAGATTGTATGCTAACGACTCGTCCTTACGGCAATCAGGGGCACGCCTTGTTTTGTTAGCGAGTAATTTGTCTTAAGTAAATTATCAATCTCTTAATTTTGTTAAGTGCAATAGACTGATATCATATTCCACCGCGGTTATACTATTTTCTGATGTTTGTAAATATTTTTGTATTTTCATCCCAAGGCCATTTCTGTCTTGGAAGTAAGCCCTAAACAGTCATGTGTGTCCATCCCCACAAGTGGCCCACTCCAGTGCTAGAACAAAGGGGAATCTGCATTCCTCTTAGTTCTAGCAGAAGTGTCCAAACATGGCACTAGCGCTGGAGGACTCGGACGCATTTGCCTCTGAGAGTGCTGGCCCGTGTTCGATTATGGTGATATGGGCCGAATGTTTGTTTTTGATTCTAGATGCAGGGATAGCTGTTATCCGTTAAGACGGTTCCAAAACCGATTACTTAAAGTAATGAGATTTTATTGCTTAAAATAATCTTTACAAATAAGTTACTAGTAACTCCAAAGCAATAATAAAATAACTTATTTATTACCGATAATAATGGCAAAAAACCGTACTACTATACCCATGAACCATTGCGGGGGTAATACTGGGAGGGATAATATTACCTTACGTCTGGTGTTCCTCTTAACCACTACCTTACTATCAAGATAGATATTATGTTGTTAAGGTTACTAGTTCAATGTTATACAAACTGTATGCTTATTTTTACATAATACTAGAAGGCCCACTAGGTCCAGTAAATAAAATGCAAGCAATGTTTAGTGTGTGCTGGCCGAACGCAAACGGTCCGAGCGACGGGCATGCATTGCATACGCACACAATGAGAGTGCAGTTGCAGAATACATTGACGGCCATTTCAGCGGATGAGAGAAAACGATTAGGGTGCGGTTACACTAGAGCTGATATATTTACTTGCTGTTTCTTTCGTCGGTATGTTTGTGGTCGTTGTAATAAGTTTATTCGTAGCGTCATAACATAGCATAGGGTCGTCATAACATAGTTCGTAACATGAGATAGTTTTTTTTAGATAGTTAAGTTTGTAGTGTTACTTATAGGTACGAAAAGTTTGAAGTGAAGTGAAACATTTATTACTCGTTTGACATTGTCAGTTGTAATTTGTTAACGACAGTGAAAAATTAGTAATGAACTTTTGTTTCATCAAAATTAACGTTTATTAGGTACTGAAAGTACGGGTGCAACCATTGCGTTGACGTTACGACTAGCGGGCTTTCTAGCAATCACTTACTTTGGTCAATACTTAATTTATATTCCACTACTTATAAAAAAACAGTAATAGTCTCACGATACACAAGGTCATTTTTTTAAAACATCAAACACTTCAGAGTTTAACCCCTGAAAGTAAAAATTGGTAATAAAAAAAATATATGACGTTATGACGGCTGAAATTATAAAGGCAAAGCGGTACACCAGTGTATGGGTGCCCTTATTGTCCCGCTCTAATGCGCGGCTCGTGTTAGCGCCTCAGTGTTTGCGCTCGCCCTAATGTCGGCTAGCTAGCACTACGTACGTACTTAGCCACCGACACTTCAACGTTTCAAATGAAGGTACAAATTCACTAGCAATTTGCATTCAAAACTTACATTAAACAGTCAAAGTAATTATTGACCCGAATCTATACTAATATTATAAAGCTGAAGAGTTTGTTTGTTTGAACGCGCTAATCTCCGAAACTACTGGTTCGAATTGAATAATTCTTTTTGTGTTGGATAGTCCAGTTATCGAGGAAGGCTTTAGGCTATATAACATCACGCTACGACCAATAGGAGCAAAGATATAGTGGTAAATGTGTAAAAAACGGGAGAAAGAAGTCACTATTCCACGCGAACGAAGTCGCGGGCAAAAGCTAGTAATAATTAAAGAGAAGTATTAATTCGCTCTCTTTCAGCTTTACGGCGTTTCATTACGTCTTAATGATCTTCAATAATCACACTAGTTGTTCTGAATAGCTACGAAGACTGACACTTAGAGTTCCTCTCCGACTGCCCCGTCGCCCGTTGGGCCTTTTTAATGTTCCTTTTCGGAAAACAGTTATGGGTGCTAACTCACCTATCCCAAGATTGTGTCGGCAGTATAACCAAATGTGTCAATGCTCTGATATTGACTTATGCTCGATGTCTCTTTGTAAGTTCCGCAAGAGATTACTTGAATTGTTAAAACTTTAGATCTGTGGCACTTTTTGATTGTAATTTTTTGTTTACGACTTTTTTTCTTTTTAATTAGTGTGTAAGTGGCTTTTTTTGTGCATGCTGTGTTCGCCTGTAAGAGGCTGTACATTTAGCATAGTTTACTTTGTAAAATACGTAATATTAGTAATAATGTACTAGTTGTAGGTGAACCTATTAAATAAAAATAAAAAAAATAAAATAAAAATGAGTCTAGTTACCGTTATCTGTCCAATTCATACGAAAATCGTTAGATATTTAAATTCGTTGGTTAGTGTTTATTTTGTCGATTGTGAATGTGATTGTGCCCTTAAAGCAAAGCTATGTACTACTGACTGTATGCCATCAGCAGTCGTACGTACATAATCTTGTGGATAGTGATTAAATTTTTTTTTCTCAATTTTTTAATTAGTACAATAGTCATTCACCTCACCTACTAGCAAGAAACTACAATAAAATAATGAAGTACAAAAAACTAAAAATTTTCTCGTTATATTTATCCATTAAGTCATCATCATTCATCGTATTTTTCTAGCTTCTTTATCATTATCATCATTGAAACTAAATGCAGTATCACATACTAAAATAATTTTGCTAAATTCCATCTAATAGTGCACTGCACTCTGACACGAGGTTGTTTAAACGCAGGCTTTCTAGGAATTACGACGAAGCCTCCACGCGGAGCGCTTGTAGTGGCGATACTGAAATCCTTTACTGAAATGAGCGGTACGTACAGTCAAATTTGATTAATACGGTATCATGATTATACAGGGTGTCAAAATAGTACGAGCCAAATTCAAAGGGGTGGTTGTCAATCGAGAATAGAATACAGGCAAAATAGAATAAAAATATTTTTAATTATAATATTTTAATTATAGTAATATAAAATCCTATTTAACCACCTTCTCGAATTAGCTCTTACTTTTTTACAACCTGTATAGATTTTTTAAGATCCGTGGACATTTGTCCGTCATCTCGCAGAAGGAAGCGGCGGAGAGGGAGCGAGAGGCTCAATCCGATGCCCCGATGATCCGTCGCCGACGTCCAGGGCGCCGCAGAAGGCTTCATGCTCTCGCTTTGCCCCTCATCGATGGGTCTCAGGCGGCTGACACGGGGGTGTCGGCCGCTCTTTGCAACAGGCCCGTGACGGTGGTGTGCGTGTCCCGCACGCCGTCTACTGGAGATCAGGGGGCTACTATCTGCCCCTGAAGATGGGTGGTGCTTTCAAACGAGCCACAGCCAGAGGCGGGGCTGCGGAAGAATGCCTAGGGATATACCCAGGGCGATAACCCGCAGCATCCCCCTTATATGGCACAGGAGGACACCGACTGGTTTTTAGTGGGTATACCCGCCCTTATCGGGGTGGGGGAGTCCCACATAACCCCTGGTCTCCCCCAAGATCAGCGGGTATGCGAAAAGCATTTTCCAGTCGAAAAAAAAAAAAAAAAGTACTCTTTTTCTTTCTTTCAATTAGTTTTGATCAGTCTAATACCTATACTGCACAATGCACTAGCTAAAAGAACTAATTTGAAAAAAAAAACGAAGTCCAATATTTTTTAAAGCAACCGCGTCTATTATTTTGTTAATTCATTCATACAAAATTAACTTACTGTACTTGGACTGTGGCACAGTGCTTGTTAGAATTAATTTGGCATTTAGGCTTCATGGGTGCATTCTACACGCAAATGAAAGCCTCATGTCCATCCTTTAGCATGCTAACTGAGCCGCTACGTTATAGTTATAATTTATGCAATATGTTTGGATAGTTCTGTCATATTTTACAACTGTCAGGGGATTTAATTCCTACTAATACTGATTAATATTTACTTAGATATTCTTTCTGACATAATTTTATCCCATTAAGGCCCGCTTGCGCAAGTCAGGATAAGATTATTCTTGGATTAAATTATATCTCTGTCTGTTGCTTTGTTGTTGATAGACGCAGATACCAAGCTAATTCTTACATGCAAGTAACAATTTTTAAAAGCTTAAGTTTTACAAGCTTTTATTGTAGCATTATCAGTATTTTTTATAAATCAAATTTGGTACACACACACACACAGATCATTGTCATTTATAGAGCCACAAAGCAAATATAATAATTTTGAGGTGTGAGGAGAACCCACTTATTTATTTGCTTATGATTGTCGATGTATAAAATTTGTAAATTAAAATGTAGATTCGTTATTGGCTGTAAGTTTAGTTTTTAAGTTTATTCATACATACTGTACTAGAGCTGTGAATCTTGTAATATAAAAAATAAAAAATAATTTTTGCTTGGGCTTCTGTATTCCAAATCTTGAGTCGAATACACATTCACATTGTCAGGCTGATTACTCACAACCTACAACTTACTATACGTAAACTAGTACCAACTCATACCAGATTTTCATCAGCATCGCCGGTAACCTGTAACTTTGGAACTATGCGTGAAAGCCCGCGGTACACTGCGCAATTCCGCGGGCGTATTACACGACGTCACATACTTCGGATGCGACCACATAGTTCAAGAGAGCTGAACTCGCAAAAATTGCTTTAGTTTGACCCATTATTGTGTTGGATTTTGTGTGTTTAACTGAAAGTAATAATGTCAGCATAATATAATTCTTATTCCTTTTCCGCACCGGCCAGATTCATTTCTGCTTAGCACATACCTAGGTATGATTGGAAAAAAATGTCATAAAGCGTTAAGTTTACCTTTCGTACAAATTTTAGTTAACCAATTAAGTATAAATAAATATCTATAGTTAATTGAACTACACATCTACACATCTCTGGTGGAAACGCAGCCTTATGCTCGGTGTTTCTTTACGAGATCGAATCAAAAACGAGGAGATACGTAGAAGAACTAAGGTAGAGCATTTTACTTCATCGTCAAAAGATGGCGCTGTACATCGTTGACTCGCGGTAAAACCTGAGTTTTTCCATAAAACTAATACGTGAGACAATATTACAGGAGCAACGGTTATAATACCGGAAATAACATTTTTAATCTGTAATTTTTGACGGTGCCCCCTGCCGACTTGAGCAGATGACACCTAATTCCTACTTGTATATCTCTTATAGCAATACAAATAATAACTAATATGTACTGCAATTTAGACTAATTGAGGCTATGTCACATTATGTTGGTAACGGGTATCCATGAATATTATGATTATTAATTAGATTCCTAGCAATATATAGAGCCTCTGGTCAAAAATTGATTTTTTTTATTGTAACTTAAAGCTAAATAATAATAATATTTAATATGCGCCAGACAACAAACACACCAATTGTCTGGTTTCGTGGTAAGGAATTTTCTTCCTTGTGTTACGAAGTGTCAGACAACGATTATGACGGGGGCGTCTCCCATATATTCTTAAATAACTACATATAACATCCATGACTTACAAATGTTCGTGCTCATCACAAAAACATTTGCCCCTTGCGGGATTCGAACCCGCGACGGCCAGCGTAATAGTCAGGAGCGCTAACCACTACACCAAACGCGTCGTCATATAATAAAGTCTCACTAAAATTAACGTATTCATTGTCTTGCTTATAGGACACAACTTTTGCATGTTGTGAGTACAGACTGTTGCTATCCGTAATCATGACATCATGCACCGACTTTGCCATGAAACTCACAATCATCCTAGCGAAACAGTTGTGTTTTCGAATTGCAAAAAAGGGGATAAATAAAAAAATGTGTGCTTCTCAAAATGAAGTTTTTTATATAAAGTTACGTCAGACCCACCATCAATAGTTTGCAAAGCAAAAATATTTGTGTCGACCAAAAAAATACATTCAAGAATCAAACGTTGGAAATGGCGTGCGATTCAAAAGCCGTCACTCTATTAAATTATTCCGTTTCGGCGGCTCAAAATGGCGACCGTTATGTTGCCAGTGTAAAAAGCCGGGTGAAAGGGGTGATTTTTTTCTACCAACTTTCCCCGGTCAAGAACTCCGTCGTGTTTGGACAAATTGTTAGTCGCCGCGTTTTCGAACGCCTGAGAATTTTTTGCCCGCAATTGGCATTCTGTTCGGATTGCGGCCGCTTTCGGGTAAGGCAATTCAATTTTATTGTTTGCGATCGCTATTGAAGGTTTGTATTAGAACCGTAATTATGTAAAGGCGGCGGAATGGGGGCTTTGGACACGCGAATGTAATATTTATGATCCTTTTGTTACCTACAAAACGTTTGCGATTTAAAAGTGTGTTGACATGACTAACGAATGGCTCGGTTTTTTGTCAATGTTTTAAGTCGGTACTTTACGAATGCTGACCCACAGGCACAAGGCTACAAATTGAATAATGTAGAATAAAGGCAATGTTTTGAAAAGTTTGTAGTAAGAAAATATATTCGCCGAATAAATTACAATATGGTTAATTTGACAACGTTGTAACCTTATGAAAGTTTTTTGAATGACTGTCTGACAATGTAGCTTTGTACTTTATCAGACAGTTATTTTTTATCAGACTTTTGACATCGACCCTTTAATACCTAACTTAAAACTTATAGCTATTTAATGAAGATTCAAGCTTACTTACGTCATAACAAGTTGTTTACAAGTACCTAATATTATTGCTATACCCTAACAGGGTAATGTATGTACACTTAGTTTTTAAGATTAAAAACATATAATGTACAACATTATGCAATAAATAAACTTGAACTAATACGTTTTTAGGTAAGTAAATTAAAGGGCATCTAATCATTGGGTAGCACACAAGAGTGGTTCAAGTTAATATTAATATACTCGTACCTATAGGTGTAATGTATCTACGATCGAATATAACAACGTTCTCCTCTACAACAGGCAATTGAAAGTACTTATAGGTCACAATGTTCGAACACGTTTATTCAAATGCAATAAAACAGAAAAACATCGCATTTGCAACAATTTATGTGCGAGCGCGATTTACAACGATGAGATATGGACGAGGCGGGTGAGTTATGATGGGGAACCATTACGTGTTTTGAGCTGGGGGCTATCAGCTTTGACGTTTTGATAACAATTAGAATTTCGCTCATGAATAAATTGTGTGTAGCCTCAAAATGTAGAAAGTAAGTATCGGATCAGCTACGAAATCTTAAACTTTTATTATCAGCGTACTAAAACAGTTATTATCAGCCAACTAATTTCTTAAACAATTACTTTGCTTGGCAAGTACTATCGATACGAACTACGATATGCTACGGATTTCTAGTACATACTACGAGGACATGAATGTGATTGTCATGTTCGTAGCATGCGGAGCAATAATAGGTATAAATATCCGTAGCACTCGTAGAAAGAAGCATTGACGAGATGGTCCTTATCTCCGTTTTAGAGATGCAGGCTATCTCTGTTTTAGCACTTATCTGCTTTTGAAATCTTTTGAAACTAAAATATTTTATAAATATTACAATCAGCAATACGTAATAGAACCTTCACATATGCGAGCGGCACGCGTCATACAACCGCGTCAAATAACGTAGTTATTTAACGAGTACAACGACTCTATGCTAGATTTTTCGTCAATACACCACCTTTTAGTTGTATCAGATTTATATTCTGCAATCATGTATTTACATAGTCAAGATGAAATTTAATAATTCTCTAATGACATCAGAAACAAGTTATATAAGTATAGTAAGTATACAAGGATATTTTGGCCGATAGATGACATAGACAGGGGGCGGTAGGTAATGCTAAAAATCTCCATTGATTCAGGGAATTTAGAAAGCTGTTTTACATTTTTTACCTAACCATGGCAAATTCAAAAAGAAGGGCATTCATTTAAAGCAGAACTAAACATGTATGTATGATTGTATCATTGTATGTTGCACCGATTCTGAACGAAAAACAATAGTATAGACAATAACAAACAACCATTAAAAATTATAACTTTGCATGGAGTTTAGCTTTGCCATTCGTCACAGTTACCTACCTAAGTTGCCTACTTTATTTACCATGCCTCGAGTAGCCAAGATAAGGTGTCAAAGCTCAAAAGCTAATAACTATTTAGGTACGTTTTAACTTAAGAAGTTACGAGTAGGTAATACAAAGAAAGGCTAGGGTCACTTTTGTATAGAACCAAGTTAGATATCCTGTCGTCTGTTACTTTGATGTTCAGACAAGTTGATAGTTCAGGCTTGGGTCAGATTTTAACTGCGATCGTTTGCTAATTATACATATAGCGTTATTAACATAATATCATCATTACTCTGCTGCCGTAATATTTTACAGAAAACATGAGGCTAGTACCTTGCAGAATGGCTGACCTTATGTCAAGTATTATTTTGTACGAGTTCCCTTTTCCATATTG
This sequence comes from Pyrausta aurata, assembly GCA_963584085.1. Classification (NCBI taxonomy): domain Eukaryota; kingdom Metazoa; phylum Arthropoda; class Insecta; order Lepidoptera; family Crambidae; genus Pyrausta; species Pyrausta aurata. The sequence continues at coordinate 12,883,157 of OY757268.1, read as the reverse complement.
ATAAGCTTGTCCGAGAAAAGTTTGATTTAGTTATAGTTTTTCAACCTCTCTGGGGCGTATACAGGGTGCTTGGAAAAAACACAATACTATTTACAAAATTTATAAGGATAGCATTTTTTCGAGATACAAAATTATAAATGATTCGTTAAATAGCTATCAAATGATTCCCTTTTGAAATAATCACTAGCTATCTATAGTTTTTGTTTTCTTTATGACATCAACTAATTAAAATTATAAATTGCAAAAAGATAAAAAAAATAACACCACAAAGGTAATGAAACCATATTTATTTTGCAGAAAAGAGCCATTCGTGCTATTTATAAACTTAGTCCTCGTGACTCCCTGAGAGAGGTCTTTAAGAAAATCAACATATTAACTGTGGCTTCTCAATACATTTTTGACAATATAATGTACGTTCGTAAAAATTTAGATAATTTCATGAAGAAAAGCGACATTCACCCATGTAACACAAGAAATAAACACAAGCTTGTCGTTCCTAACTTCAGATTAGTTAAAACTAGTAACTCGTTCATGGGAAATTGTATAAAATTCTTTAATAATATACCACACAATCTTGTCGAATTGCCGGTTGATAAATTTAAGAAACACGTTAAAAACACGCTTATGTCTAAAGGCTATTATAAGGTTCAAGACTATCTAAACGACACGAATGTGTGGTCCGTCCAGCCTGCACCAACTGATGTACTTACCTTTGATGATTTTGATTTTACGGCAGCTAGTGGTGACTGAGTTTGTTCCGGCGTTTCTTCTCAGCACTTGCCTAATTGTCTGTGTTCTGTCTCGAAGCGCTGGTAGGGCCCAAAAGATAAGGAGACATGTTTCGCACATTTATTTTAATTTTTATATTTGACGTTCATAAGTGTCATTTCATGACCTAAATTGAAATAAAGATTTTGAATTTTTTTTGAATTTTAATGTGGTGTGTTGGGTGCGTCACTTACACTATGCATAATACCTACCTATTATGTTCGAGAGCAAAAAAATTCGTGTACATAATTAATATTGGACTTAAAATTATTGAACCTAAGTTTTCACACACCGCCTTTATAATTCCAACTTCAACAACTAAGGGTGAGTCTGCAAAGTTAACACAATAAAGGGCGAAACAGGCCGGGGCGGGGGCGGCATCTGTTTTTCTTGTCCGCGTAATCCGCCGCTGTCAGTGGCGCCGCGCATCCATCAAGGTGCATTAGTATGTCACAAGCGGGTGGGGACTCGGGCGCAGCGGGTATGAACAGCAACATACATTTACAGCCGCTTTCACTAACTGACCCTTATCGATTCAATGCAAATTAACTTATTCAATCAAATAAAATTACTGTGGTACCAATTAAAAACTAAGTGCTATTGACGTTTTTATTGAAAATTAACGGACCTGGCGATCGTTATTCTGCATTTCGAGACGAAGACGAATCTAAAAACAAAAAACTTTAAAATCTGTATACCCGTTCTCGAGTGAAGTAGTGTATACCCACTGAGTAGTATATTAGGCCCGTAAATTATAAGCGACTACCGCGCCATGGACACAGTCCACGAGTACATATTCTGATAGTGGTTTTTGGCATAAAATAGTGTTTGAAAGTCATTTATTTTTGCATATAGACCCACTGGGGGCACTTATACAAGACGTTTGCAATAGCCGCTTATATTGTCGTCATACCCTTAGCTAAAAATGTATATTTGTTTTTATCGTGAAATTCCTACGCACATTCCCATTGGAAAGTTTTCCAATGAATCGAATTATTTTAAAACATGTAATTGTACTTACTAAACGGAAATCTTAAGATACTCCTTGTAATTAAGATTTTGTTAAATTATTATTTTAATCTGCTAAATTGCACAACAGTTTGCCAGCAGTCGTTTTTTGAATAATTTGAATTTAAATTTATCTCACATTTGTTTTTTTCTATTTTTTGCATACTTTTGCTATTTACTAAGTACGGAAATCAGTTGATATAGCTGCTTATTTCTATCCAAAATATTCCAAGCATCTTGACAGATGCTTCGAACCTTTTCCGCGTCGCCGATAATGCCCATTTCGTGTAGCGGAATACGGGTCACCTGAAATAAACCTCTCGAAATGAAATGCCATCGACACGTAGAAAGGCAATTTGAAAGAATTGAGCTGGTTTTCCTGATGAATAATTTGTATTGCACACACGAGTATCAACTGGATGTTTAAACTACGTACGGTATCGATCATCGGTGTTGGTAAAAATTTGTGAATTAAAGATACAAAATAAAACGGTTTTTTAAATCAAAGTTTTGGACGAGAAAAAAGACCTAATAGATTACCTACTTTAAAGACAAATCAAACCCAATAACTGCTTACTCAGAAACTATCAGTTTTATATTTTCAGTGGTTTAATTTGGTCCAAATATTTCAAACCTTCAGCATCTAAAACATGACATAAATATATCTTGTAAATAAGACAGCTATAGTAACTTTTGAAAGTACCCGCGAATCTCAACTGACGTAAATAGAAAAATAGGTCAGAATATAAAATGTTGTTTTTACAAGAAATTTTTGTTGTTATTACCCCAGTGAAAATGTAGGTAAGTGGGCTTGCTCACGAATAGAATATTTCAATTCAATGTATTTTGTGATTGAACTTAGAACTGGTAGATAGTGCAATGTACGAAAAAAGAAGGGTTTTTAAAAGGTTCTTTTAGTGATTGAGATATTTTATAGATGTGTTTTCCTGCATTTTACCTGTTCCATTTATGTTTTATATTTTCACAAAAAGTATTATGATACACATCAGCTAAATTATTATTATTTTATTTGCCATAATAAGCCTCATTACATCTAATATAATTCCATTGTGATCGCCGGGAGGCAGAATTTGTAAATACATTAAACTTTCCGTCGTGGATTTTATCCCATTGGCTGTCATATTGTTTCGTTTCCTTTTTATTTTGGAAAATTCCAGACGCCGAGAGCGTATTTTTGATGAAATAACGTTTCCTAATGAAACAAAACACTCTTATAGAAAATAGTAAACTTTGAAATAAATATATTTTTTTACCCATACAATCTTTTCAGACAAAATACGGTAGCCAAATGTCAATATCATTCTTTAACTAAATTCTCACTTAATTTAGATACTTTTAAAATAGGACGCTTTGTATTGGTTGTTATATTTTTATCAGTTATTTTTTGTCTAAGTATTGAAAAACTAACCCTGACCGTGTTTGAGAAACAGTAAATATATAAAAATATCTGTACATACCTAGTATCTATCTATTGATGTTCAAAATTTACCCCATTACAGATTCAGTGTCGTTCATCATTCGCGAGGGCACTTAATCCCTGCAAAGTAAATTCAACTTTTGAGTCCGGAACGAGGATTAAAAACGTTCGGTTAGACAGAGCTGGGCCCAAGGGCATTCCGGCATTTGGTCTAACAAAATACGAAAAGGCTCTACTACAATTTTAACATTCCAGTGGAAACAAGCTTGCTTATGCGTAAGAATGTGATAAGGAAACCACTAAAAGTTAAAAAAAATAAAGTAAATCCCACTGCTGAGCAAAGACCTTACCGTAAGTATGAGATGGTATGGTATGATCCGTAGATATAACCACGCGGGCTCAGTGCAAATTGATAGATGGATTTTTGCAAGGCAAGCGAGCAACCTTGCTGTCAGATATCAAGCAGTGCAAAAGGTCTTTAACTAGGCTAAACGATCATAATGAACCAATATTAGCCGGAAACATTAGCTTAACATGCTTTCTGAAGCAAAAAAAAAAACCAGTCAGTGTTATCAATGTTTTACAGAGTAGAACCTCAGAGTCGAATAAATAATCATGTTTGGTGATGCAAAATAAGGGAAAATGAAAATGACATTTTTATATCATAAAGCTCAAGTACTGCTCAAAAGTGTAACGATAGTATCTAATTGAAAAAGCTTACATTAGTCAATATATTATCACTATTATTTGAGACCAATATTTTTTTTTTTAGTGAAGGTTACTGTTTTCCTGACACCTTTTTTTAACGGCGTTAGTACACCATTTTATACAGACATATTAATTGCATTTTTGTCGATATCGTTAAGCTGCATGTTAATGCGTCGGCGTCCTTACATCTAACGTCTACGTGGATTAAACATTAATGACTATTTAGGGTTTGATAAGTTGTTTTCAAAAGTTTTCAATTTTATTACTTATAATCTTTTAGACAACATAATGATCAGTTTAGAAACATATCCCACTGTAGCTTAATTTGTAGCCTCTCACCGGTCATGTCGGATCTGCCGTATCACCGAACAATGAAAGTGAAGGAACAGAGAGTTTTTTTGTGTACAGCGCGCACATTACTTGAGCACTATAAACAATGTCCAGCGACAATGGCCAATTTCAGTTGAGATTGTCCACCGTGATCAGAAGGACGTCGTCAGGAAATTCGCTATTTTGGTTCTTACAACATACCAAACACAATGTTGTACAAATACAACACTTTTTTAGAATGTTCTTCCGCAATATTGCTACAAGTCGCACGCTTCCCACAAATCGTCTCCCATCGCAACGTTCTGGCAGCACACACCTTTTTTCCATCCAAAAAAGAACCAAATCACTCTGCAGAACACAAGGAAAACAATAGGTTAGTTGTGGAAAGGATAAATAAGGGAAAGATTTATTTCGTGGGCGGAATAATGCCGAGCTGCGTATGTACGACCGGAATATAAAGCAGTGATTCCATTGTTGGTGTATTAACAAATAACCAGACCTGTAGGCTGCTTTTTAAATACCTTGGTGATGGAAAACGGTTTTTATAGTAAGAAAAGTTTTGTCAGTTTGATGATTGATTTGGATTTAGAAAGGCACTTTTTGGTTTTGGAATTATAGAAAAATAAATATACAATCATGATTTTCAAATTGGCGTAGGTAGCTAGTCAAAAAAAAAAATGTACTAGATTTGTGATATAATTTATTAAATATTTTCTTTCTTTCAAATCGCCGTTTAAGAGGTTTGCATTGTATCTACTTTCTATATTCTGAAATAAATTATGAATATTTCTTACTTCCGTCAAGTATCTCCTTCTCCTGAATTTTCACGCTATTTAAACTCATACTAAATGCTCAGTAGGTATAATATAGTTATATTTACCTTGGATGTTTACTATTTTCCTAAACCTTCTAGTTGACACATTTGACAAAAAACTGTAACTAAGCCAAAATGCCCAACATTTACATTCACAAACAGCCACTGTATTGGCCACATCTGGTCACCAACTCTATATGTTCAGCCGCTTCCGGTTTAGCATAATCTATAGCCTGCGTCGAAGCCTGATAGGCCTCTATCTCATTATTTGTGCCTACGTAAAGTGCCCAAATTAGCTGCGAGCTTATTAATTGAGCTTTGGAACGAACGGTGGGATTTTGAGACGACTTATCGAATAATGCAGCTGAATAGCGCAGCGCATTGATGGTGAATTTTACGGGGCTAATGCTAATGGTAGCAAAATGTATGCAGCTCTAGTAGACAGACAGTATACAGTTTCGACGACGCGTTTGGTGTATTGGTTAGCGCTCCTGACTATTACGCCGGCCGTCGTGAGTTTGAATCCCGCAAGGGGCAAATGTTTGTGTGATGATCACGAACATTTGTACCTAAGTCATGGACGTTATAATTTAAGTATTTATGGGAGACGCCCCGTCATAATCGTTGTCTGGTACTTCGTAACACAAGGAAGCAAATTCTTTACCACGAAACCAGACAATTGGTGTGTTGTCTGGCGTATATTTGTTGATATTCAGCTCTTTTTTGTTGCTATAAATAATCAATTATGTAATATAATTCTGGTAGACTTGGCACTCAGTTCAGTAAACTAGGTAATTAATTATACCAAAACCGATACTATATATTGTTTGGTTTCCAGGATTCCCTGTATAATATTCTGGAGATGTAAAGATGAACGTTTGTCCAATGTTTTGGAATGTTGCACATAACGAAGTGTTGTTCTAAAGCGATTCGCAATATAAACGTATTGTACAATAAAGAGTGCTGTAGTGATTATATATGGAAGTACCTAAATGTACATTTTGGGTTTTTTAGTGTGAGGAGGCAGGACGCTTAAGATGACTCACAAAGGAATTTATTTTTATAACCCATCTTTAATTATCTACTATCCATAGCTAAAATGTTACTGTTTCTAAAGCCATTTAGAGATAATAATAAACTCTGAATGAAATGATTTTTATTTTTATATAATCTGTTAGGTATTTTTTTTAATTACGTAAGCAATTGCTTCAACTTTTACGTCCTAGTCATAACGTTTCGCTTTCACGAACATTTAAGTTAAAATCATACTTAACTAAATTGCCAAACACGGCAAACATCAGAAACTCGGTGATGTAAGAAAAAATTAGCTTCATCTCGTGAGGAAGTTGAAAAGAAAACTCATTTCTGGCGTTTTTTGCTGGCAGATTGTTAATTCTGTCCTCTGGATTAATTCTCTTCCTTTTAATTACAAAGAAGTTATCATTTTTATTACAATCGCGGCGCTCGATCGTCATTCTTTTTGGGTTTTGCCATTCTTGTTTATTTTGTTAAATTAATTCCGACTCGATTTGTATTCACTTTACAATTATGTACGACAGTTGTATTATTACATTTGTACCTAAGTCATGGATGTTATATGTATTTAAGTATTATGGGAGACGCCCCCGTCATAATCGTTGTCTGGTTCTTTGTAACACAAGGAAGAAAATTCCTTACCACGACACCAGGCAATTGGTGTGTTGTCTGGCGCATATTTATTTATTTTAAAGTTTTGCTCGTATTACAAGCCACAACCTGTATAATCACTATATCACCCTCTATTATACAATACGTTTATTTTGAGTAGCGTTTTAGAACAGCACTTAGTATATATGTGCAGCAACAGCAAAACATTGGACAATTACGTTACAGTACAGTAGTACCTACAGTAAACATTTTTTTTAAATATGCGTCACTTTTGTACGTAGACGTAAACCACAGTTGTGCGATAAGGTTAAGTCGTCCATAAAAAAGTGTTTTATGTTAATAATTATTTACTTATGTTGAAACTTATTTTGTCCATAAATTAGAGTTTTACATTATCGAAGTGGTATATATTTTTTATCTATATTAGGTAATAGTTTTACTGAGGCTGAAATAAATTCAGGTAAAAAAATATTGTTCGGTATGGTCAAATGACAATGTGTCTTATTTTGTCCTACCTAAAAAAATGATTTCCTAAAAGTATTCGTAAGCCGAGGTTCACAGCGAGTGATGATCTCCAGCAGCCATTGTTCTCAATCTCCCGACCATTTGAAATTGAAATGGAAATACGTATCAACGTACACAATAACCTCATTCTTTTATATCGAAACATCTTTGAGTGAAACTGACTGCACTTTTAATAATAACTATGAAAGGGGAATGGACAAAAAAGCGAATGCAAAATGAAACTGTAGGGTGAGAGGAGCGAAAAAACGAAAAAAAGAGCGGTAATATTTTAGTGCCGGGAAACTTTAATTAATAATTGAAGTAGAAAATGTGAAATATCTCGCGGGTGGAATTGCGTTCTGTGGAATGTGGGTGAATCTAATATTTTAGTACAAGCTAGGTTTTTAAATTATGGAACATCTTGGTACCGCGAGATAGGATTTGCTTTGAGCTTGTACGTAATACTAAAAATGCTTACAACCGGCCAAGAACTATTAAGCGAAGGATAGCAGACCTTAGAGTTGCTTGGAAATCATATTCAAATATACATAATTTGTACCAAAAGATAAAGATATTATTAGATGTATTATTTATTTATACATATTTTTTATTCCACATAATTTTTTATTCCACATATTTTTTTATTCCACATATTTTTTTATTTTGGATTAAAATAAAAACTGCGTTTTTTTTTTAAATAAGGCTCCGTTTTCCCGGTAATCGAGCCCGGTCAAAGTAAAAAAAACATCCTTAATCCGTAGTCATTTTTAAGAAACGAACGTGCCAACGATACTTGGTTTGTAATTTTAAAGACTACACTATGAAATTAGGCAAAATTTATACATAAAACTGGCATTTATGCCTTCAAACAAACGATTTTAGTGACCATTTACTGTTTTAATTGCGAAGTTGCGAGTTTTCCTTTGATTTAAGACAACAAATATTATATTTTTAGCAAGTTTATTCCTAATGATACACCACATCGAGTGGTGCTAAATTACAGGGTGTCATGAATTTCACTAGTGTAGTGTCGCTTGGATTTCTGAAAACATAAAATATATTTTCATAAGTCGTTGAATGCAGCTCTTGTTTTTATAAAAAAAAAAACAATGTATGAATTCCTTTAGCAAAATTATCTATCTTCTGTGTTAATCCGGACACGTAGCCTAGAATCTCAAACCTGTGTACCTACCTACGTTCCTTGTCCATAACTTTTTAATATTTCACACTATTACCTACATGAGCTAGTACACTAAAATAAACTATCATAATAGCAAACTATAAAGTAAACATCGCTTCCCAAATGATAGTCAATGTGATATCCAAAGTATTGTAGCAGTAAATAGATATGTAATATAGGGTGCACAAGATATATTATGATGGCGTCCGTGTCCTAAGCAAACACAATATTCGATTGTAGTTAGCTATTGAGTTTTGATGAACAGCCTAGTTTTAGTTTCGCATCACATTAATGGCATGTATTTAGTTCGTGAACTCCCAACTGTAAGTAGTTCTGGCTTAACTTGAGTAGTTTCCATGCGGAAATTGTCTTTGGTAACTGGCTTTTGGTGTGTTTAAAAAGTTTCCTCAGATATTTAGGGTTTTCTAAAAGTACATAATTATGTGACACTTTTCTTTGTAATATTTTTAAATTGCATTCATTTTTTTACTTTAAAAATGGTAAAAAAGTGCTTAGAAATCACCTTTATTTTTAATACTTTTAGAAAAATGACATCTTAATAAGTAAAAATGCCTGTTTCAGTAAGAATATGAATTTTAGTAACTACATTGAACTCTGTAATCACTTAAAAAAATACTTATTTTTGCTGTCATGGTTTCGAAAATAGGACTAAACCTCCAACAAAAGTTTTAAGAATCTTACACTTCGCTAAAACTAATAAATCATCTCGGAACTTGGGCGAAAAAATGAAATTATAACATTAGTCTCCGTCGCGACGCGCGGCTTAAGGCTAGACATGCCTGAAATTGAAAACTTTACATGAAATTTCTTGCTACGAAAGCTTTGGGGACCAACCAGATGTTTAAAATTGCTATCGTTTTAGCTATACAGCTTTTGTCGTAGAACACCTTACAATTATGACTTTTAAGTTATGTATACGTATCAAGAACGGCAAAAGAAACGCCCGTTAAAGAACACAATAATATAAAATTATAAAATAAAAAAGGGAAAATCGACATCTTTAGGAAACGTCACCAAAACAAAACTTTTTTTTACCTTCTTGACAATCAAATCATACATAAATAATATCTATTAAGGAGGTTAGTGCTCCACAATACGAATAAGTATATAACGTTTTTCAAGTATCTAATGGCGATATTTATTATTTAGAATGTGGTGTAGTATAAAATGGTGTAAACTGATAAGGGTGAACTCGGTGTGTGATAAATAATCTTATTCCATAACTTACTAATTAAACAATATTCAGTGCAGTAAGATAAATCGATATATTTGACTGGTCCATGCGTGCTAGTGTTGTCTACCATATTAATGTCACAATCGATTATCCGTCTAATAATATGTACTTCTTGTTTACACTGTACTAAGTGGTTATAGTTGTGTATGTTATTCACGGATGGGTTTCCACCAATCTGCATAGTAGTTTTACTGAACATTCTATATCAATGCTAGCAAACATCTTTCTTAAGAGGTTCGTTTTTAGTTAAAAGATTTTTTAGTTACCTACTAAGGCGACCAAACAATTACTCTGAGACTGAAATTAAGGTCAAAACTTTGTTTAATGGAGAATAATAGCAAACTATTTTTTCAGTACTCAAATGCTTTTAAGCCAAATCGCTAGAGAATTGTTACTCTTAGACAAAGGACATTAAATGTCTAAATAATACTAAAAAAGTAAAATATGTTAAAAAATACGATGTCACTTGGAATAAAAATATTAAGGTCCAGAAACTTAGGGAGAAAACGTAACATTCGCTTGTGGTTTCTTTTACAGCCCTCTTATAAAATAAAATTCGATATTTTATGATATTTTTGCTCCAAATGTGGCAGTAACTATGATATGTCTTAGTAAGTACAAGAATCAGGTAACAGAAACAATAACAACAATTTACAATACGCCCCTGGCTGTGCCCGGGAGTCGAACCCAGAGCATAGAAACGGTCTTATTACCGGCTACCGTTCACTACTAATGAATAATAAAAACTGGGAAGGGTGAGATGGGTAGCGGGATTCCGTATTAATAATCATCGTAACTATGGCTTGATAAATATTACAAGGACATTTCATTTTTATTGACTAAGTAATCCTTATCGTTTATGTTTCAAGTTAGCGTCACAAATGTTAACGCAATTTGAAACTTAATCACACAGAACTACCATCATATTTAATATTGGTTTTTCATTTCGGAGTGAAATCTACGTGGTTACAGATAAAACTTGAGATAGTAAAAAACATATATATAAATCTTTTATTTCAGACCAATAGTGTCCATGCGGGTTAGTTACAAAAAAAACTCAAAAACTATGATAGTAAGGTGGTACATTAAAACAATTCATTTATGACCAGGCAAGATAGGTTCACCGATATGCACATTTGGTAACATGCAATTCGGTGAACATAGTGAGGACGATAGAGTCCATTCTGCCCTCGATCAACCTTAGGACCCTGTTGGCGCTCCCGCGGATATGCAACACAACAGATATGTTGAGGATATGTACATTTGAAAAAAACTTCTTGTGGCAGAACAACAAAATTTTTAAGTCTTTAAGAACCAAAATGTAGGTTGTATTTTTTAAATACCAATTTCAATTTACACCAGATGTAATAATGTATCCACGTATCCCATAAGGTGGTTTTCAGTTTCACCCGCGGATCTCTGGAACTGCAGCGTTGTGCCGGCACTGCATTGGCGCACGAGATAACGCGGTAAATGTAATTTTTACTGGCCCATAAAGGAGCTAATTACGTGCATTTAGTTGTAAACGACTGCGGCTGATACTGCTTCCCAACTGTTTATATATTTTATTCTGTTCGTAATGGTTTTACAGTAAATTTTTAAAAGCTTTATTCGTTGAGTAGTTTCATTTTGAATATAACTTTTGATGGTTACTCGCATTGGTATCAATCGCCGACATTTAATTGCGACAACTTTGACCTTTTAATGTACCAAAAGTCGACCTACTTGACTTTAAAAGTATTTTATGAGTCACGATTTTTTTTTTCACCCATCGCCCAAATCAATCAATAACCTTATATGATGTTAGAGTTTTAAGGTTAAACTGCTACATTTACCTATACATTATTAATGATAAAAGGTACGAGTATCAATGTAGGTCCAGTTTTGTAACGAAATAGTCTTTCATACTCGTGAGGTGCTCGTAGCGCAGTGGTGGCAGCGCTTTGGTAGTAATACCGAACTTAAGCATCTTACGGCGCGGTCGGTGTTTGGATGGGTGACCATTCCGACCATATAAGTGACGTATATCACGAGCATCTCCGTGCTTCGGAAGGCACGTTAAGCCGTTGGTCCCGGCTAATATCGATTGGTATTAGTCGTTAAGCTTAGTCAGAGGCCCTATGGGCGGCTTGATAAAATCTGACAGCAAGGTTGGTCGCTTGCCTTGCAAACACCCCCGCCAATCCGCTTTGAGCCCGCGAGGTGGAGTATGACTCACACTACCTCATATTTGAGGTAAGGCCTTTGCCCAGCAGTGGGATGCTTACAGGCTAACTTTACTTTTTTTTTACTACAACTAGTGCAATGCAAAGACATTTTGATTGAACGAATGGTTTTTTTATAATTTAATTAGTGTGAACTCGATATTGTTTCCAGATAAACGTAAAACCCAAATAGTCAAAATGCATTTTTAATAGTTCTACAAAATTATATTTATTTTAAAGTTTACTCAACTACCTAGGTATGTGTCCATAAAAAAAATACAGTAGAAAGGGTAAAAGTTACAAAAAATACAACCATCTCCAGATTCACGCCCCGTGACATAGGTTTTATATGAACCAATCTATTTTTGACTACCTTCCTTATACTTGCTGTTAGTAGTGTGACCATTCCGATACCAATGCCGATACAATATGACTTAGCCAATTGTGTCGGTAATTTGGCCTAGCCAATCGTGTCGGTAACTAATTGGTTTTTTCACTCATATCCTGTTAAAAATTATGAATTCGTTCGGAGCTTATCATAAAGAGAGTGAGAGAATTTGAGAGAGAGAGAGAATTTGAGAGCGAGAGAGAGAGAGAGATATGAGAGATGAGATTATACGTTATAAGTTTATTTTTTGTCTTCAAATTAGCTAGGTTCAAAATAATAATGCTAGGGCAGCAGCAGTGGGCAGGAGGTAATTCAGTGATTCCTCAATTAACTGTTTCAGTCACACATCATTCCTTAATTAAGTTTCAATATCCTATTTCACTCTGTCGTGTGGTCCCTGACCCGCTGAGTCTTACTGCTAAGTCTCCGAGGTGCGGTGACGTCACGCACACTGCACTGCTGGATCATTTATTGGCATCTTATACACTTAACTACGGTTAGCTTTTGCTTCCTATTGCTTATTGATAAGTTTATTAGTTAGAATGTTAACTTAAGTTATTTAAATCGTACTCTTAACTGTTATTGAAGAATATTTGCGATGATAAATTGAATTACTATTTTTTTAGATTTAATCCGACACCTTACACTTATACCAACCAGGTCATGGGCAAATATGATGTAGTACAACAGAAATCTCATATATTTTACGTGGAAATATATTCTAAAGGCCCAATCTTATCAGACAGCCTACGAAAGCCTTTTCAATTTCTTTCACACACTTTTCACGTGATTCGGATAGAACATTTTTGTAACTCAGTTTCGTATATATTGTTTGTTTTAGTTAAAACCTCGATTGGATTTCCTTTTGTTCCATTAAAACGGAAAATAAATTTAAAAACATTTCACTTTACTTTCAATGTTTTATGTTCGAATTGGCAAATACACATTTGCTAAAAGCATTGGAAAATTTGTTCTATTGAAATTTTTAATCAAGATTATAGTAGGTAATCCTAAAATTCAGCCATAAAAAGGAAAAAACAAGCCTTTAATATTTTTCAGACACATTCATAAAACCGACCACACTTTAACGACATCGCTCACCAAACAACAGTTAGTTTAGGATTAGTTCGGAATAAATCGCGAAAGGTTTCGCCGCGTGTTTTGGAAGGCATAAACCTTTCGGGCGCCCTTCGGAACGCTAACTAAGGCTGTAACTGTCAAGTGCGGTGGCCCTAAACAACGGGATGGTTAGGGCTGCCAGTTGTTAAATGTCACATAAATTTTCACGTTAACGAAGAAAAGTTTTTATGCGATGGTTGATAGAGGAAACACACTGGTTCAAAAATTCGTTTTTTGATCATATTATCACGAAATAATATTGAGTCCAAATAGTTTGTGTCCATCCTTCTGGAATGTCATTTTGACAGTAATGTAAAAGAGCATTGGAATTATAAGTCATTTTATAATTGTTTTGAGCTATATTTTACTAACTTGTCTTAAACCAAAAGGTTAACAATTTCTTAAATATCCTCAATAATATTTCAATTTGCCAGCTATTATTTACGTGAGCAATAAAGTGAGGTAAAAATATGTATTTACTTAAAACCAAACCATCGCAAAATCTTTCAAAAGTACGAGTGTAAATGAAGAAATTGTTTACCTTAATTAAAAGCATCAGCCCTGCTACGAACAAAAGTCAACGCATAGGTACGTCGGAATCCTCACTCGCCTAAAGTTAGAAGTAACGTTAGCGCGGTTACACGCGGGACAGTTTGTCTCTAGCGCTGTCTCTTTGTGCTACGTGTTTTAGTTAGAACAAAACTAGATATAGGGAGAGAATCGGCATTGCAATTCTAATGATGATAATGTGGAATACCGATCTAAAGTGTATAATAAAACTTTTCGAAACAATTTGACTTGCAGCATGGTACAGCATGTACCTACCAATAATGTGTGTTTGTAACAGGATAATGGACTAACGCATTTACAATAAAAGTATTGCGGTTAAAATATAAAAAAATTACTTGGCTAAAATGTAATATTGAGATATTTTGACAAAGCTTGACCTAACTTTTTCTCGCATGATCTAACTTATTCGATTACGAGTATCACTGTTTTACCGAAAAAATCAAGTAAAATTTTCACGTTAAACAAACTACCGCACAAAAGTATTGAAAATGCATAGAAATCGTAACCCGGATAAAAACATTACTGCATTTTCTTTGAAAAAGAAAATTTGATCGGTAAACTTTTTTCGTATACGAAATGCACGAAAATTGGCCTCCTGATCATGAATTATACAAAGTTTAGAGACTGACAGACGGTTAGTGCTTCTAAAGAAAACTATAGAGTTATTTTCACTAATAGTTTTTGAAAGACAAAACAGTTTAACGCAGATCACTCTCCTTAATTGAAAATAGTAATTTCAAAGTTGCTACGAGCTCCATGTTTCCCAACTTTATTAAACGAAAACTTTCACAAAAACATTTCGCCAAAGTTGCAGGTGTCAACGGCAGAACTAACCGATCCCTGGACATGAGATGTCAAATGTTTGCTGCGTCTATTTGCTTAGGACGAGATTAAAAAGTTCCATCGAAAAATTAAGGGATGATTAATGGCGAGGACGGGTCATGTTTGTGCATACGGGTCCGGCAGATTGCGAGTGTGTACAGGTTTAGAAGATTAATTAACTTGTCCGATTTCACCTGGGACGAAAATGATTGTACCGCTTATTTTTGGCACGGAAATAGAGCGATATGACAGAGCCAAATATAAAGTTATAAAAATTGCGTAGTACTATTGAATAGTTATGTTTATTTTTCACGCAAAACAATAATAACAACCAAAACAAGGACAGAATTACTTAATATCCTTTGTTCAGACCTGGGTCGAATTCCAAAAATATGTATGCGCAAATATTTTTTCCCTGCCCTAAACCCTTTTTTTAATCTCAGTTTATACTATGTACCACGCTTACCTAGGGCACTCGTACTTACCCACCCACCAGGTCCAGGTAATTCCTTGTTGTACCGCCGAGCCGCAGCTGCACGCGTGATGAATCGCTGGTATTAAGCTTCTACTCTGAAAACCTATTCCCGACGTATGGCTACACTTTCAATGAAGCCACATTCTTAATCAGAGTGAAAGGGACGGTGTCGAAAACGTATTAATTACTTTACTTACCTCTATATTGACAAGGTTACACATTAAAGAATATCACCGTCGAATAATGTGTGAGGACATGATAGTGAGAACTGAGATTAAGGGATTAATGTACATTATAATTATCTGCTGCTAAGTTTTGTTGTTTCTCGCTCGTGTATACTCGGTGTTTCTCTACGAAATCGAATGAGAACCAAGGAGATACGTAGAAGAACTAAGGTAACAGTCACAGGAGTTTGTTCAGAACTTTACGTGAGCATAGAATTTTCTACTCATCTATTTTTGGCGTGACATTTTCATTTTGAAAATTATTATTTTTATCATACCTTATGTTGAAGCTGTGAAGCTTTCCAGAGTAAACCCCGTGACGTGGCTTGAGTTAGTTTTTGCAGCCGGCTCTGCGTGATGAATCTGCACTATCATTTTCCAAAGATAGAAGACGTGAGGGCTTGTCTTTATGTTCCTATTTGAGCTCAGGTGTGAAACTTGCACCCATTAAGTATTTTCAAGGAAAATCACTAAATTTGTCTCGCTGTCCTCATAATTGATCTTTTAAAACACTTCAGTGATTAAAGCCCCAGTGTAAAGGTTTCAGAAAAAGCTAAACTGTCTAAGTATATCTGGGTGCGTCATCCCCCGCAACGAATCTAATCAGAAACTTCGTATCAACTCTAGTAAAAATGTTACTAACTGGGATGATGAATACTTGTTGGTTGTTGGGTTGTTTGAGTGATTTACCACAATGAATCACTGAATTACTAATGCAAACAATATTTGTTGCGTACAAGACGACCGTTCTTAGAAATAGCACATGTCAAGAGAACAAAACCACAGATAAAACAAAATAAGAGGTTTTGTCTTGTTGGAGTTGCCAACATTCTGGGGGCGCCAGAGAAAGGAATGTTTTCTAAATATTTAAGTTAATGTATTCGAGAAATATAAATTTCGTATTATTTGCATCCAGCATATCGTCAATTACATCGTTTGTCAAAATAAAATAATAATAAGTAAGTATCATTTTTCTTCTGAAAGATACATTATAGTTTCTTGTAACAACGCATTATCGTAGTTTAATAAAGAAAATTAAAACACATGCAAGCTATACCTTAAAAATAGCCTTTTGTAATTAAACACATTATTTGAAAATAAAAATATAACTTATTCAAAGGGTAAAACACATATACCACTTAGTGATCTTTTATAAATCTTTCTATTAGGTGTTATGACATCCACAACACGCGTTTTGTTGTCTAACCCTGGATAGACCTTTATGACTCTGGCCATAGGCCAAGTTAGAGGTGGGGCATTAGGAACCCTTAAAATAACCAATTCACCAACTTCAACGTTGGTTTCACTGTCACGCCATTTAGGACGAGACTGAAGAGCATTTAAGTAGTACTTATGCCAAACATTCCAAAAGTGGGATTTTATTTTGTTACATCTCTCCCAAAACTTCAGCCTGTTTGTAGGTACGTCTACAACTTCTTTTTCGGGAATAGAAGTAAGTTCTGTCCCAATTAACAAGTGACCTGGTGTAAGGTAGCTAAAGTCATTTACATCTCGAGCTGATACAGGTAACAACGGTCTAGAATTGAGAACCGCTTCTATCTGACATAAAATTGTACTCAATTGTTTGTACGTTAGTACATAACTCTGTATTATGCGTTTTAGATGAAACTTTATGCTTTTCACAGATGCTTCGGCAAGGCCAGCGAACACTGGTGAGTAACTTGGGGTAAAATGAAAGGCTATAGCTTGTTGAGTTACATAATCCAGCACCCGTGCTTGATGACTTTGCGAAGCATGAAGTTCATACAATCGGGTTAATTCGTTCCTTGCCCCCTTGAAGCAACCACCATTATCGCAGAACACGTCTGTTGGTAAGCCACGTCGCGCTATAAAGCGTTTAAAACAAGCAAGGAATGCGTCAGTACTTATGTCCGATGAAAGCTCTAGATGGACGGCCTTTGTTACGAAACAGACAAACACACATATATATCCTTTTGTCTGTACAGCTCGTCGCACGCGTGAGTTTTTGACAGGAATGGGACCCGCGAAATCTATGCCAATCTTTTGAAAAGGGCGGCAGGCAGTTACTCTCTCAGATGGCAAGGAACCCATTAACTGTTTAGCGCATTCTGCTTTCATTCTAAAACAAAGTAATCATTTATAAATTATCTTCTTTACATGTTTGTAACCATTTACAATCCAGTAAGATTTATTTAAGCTAGATAATAATAATCTAGGAGCAGCATGTAACAATCTTATGTGCTCGTGGTGTATAATAAGCTCAGTGATACGAGATGCTTTAGGCAATATGATCGGGTGCTTTTGAGAAAAAGATACCGAGGAGTGCTCAATTCTACCGCCTACTCGAAGCATATCTTCACCGTCTAAAAACGGGTGCAAAGGTTTCAAAGAACCCTTGATATTTTCGCAGCCGTTACGTAAGCTATTTATTTCGTCTTTAAAATAGATGCGTTGCTCGTGTTGAATGATCTTATGCAAAGCAGTTCTATATTCGCAAGGTAATAAGTAAGTATTCGAAACCCTGTTATTCTTATTTTTTATATTATGACAAAATCTGAGAATGTAAGCCATTACTCGTGTCATTTTATTTAAATCAGAGAATTTATTGATAACTTGATAAACATCGTCATTGGATTGAACTACGAGAGAAACCTTAGTATTGGAGGACGCAGGAGGCTGTTTCATCTCAGGTATGTCATTTAGAGATGGTGACATACTTTCAAAATCATAATTGCCCTCTTTTAAAAAGCAAGGACCTGTCCACCATTGCTCGCAGTTAATCAGCTCGTCAGGGTCCACTCCTCTGCTCACGTGATCTGCGGGGTTCTCCTTGGAAGCCACGTAGAGCCAGCGCCACTTAGCGGTACTCTCTCGAATTAACTTAACCCTGTTCGCAACATAAGCGTTGAGTTTCATGGGCTCTGTGGCTATCCAAGCAAGCGAAATTTGTGAGTCAGAGAACAAGAAAACCTCATCAATTTTAATTTTCAAGTTGAGAGTATCATATACTCTGTTTATTAACTTTGTTAGCAAAAGCATTGCATTAAGCTCAAGTCGCGGTATAGTTAGTACCTTATTATTGCGGGGGTTAATTCGAGATTTAGAGCAGAGTAAAGAAATAGTAACATTACCTGAGTCATCTACCACCCGAAGGTATACACAGCAGCCATAACCGGTTGTGAATGAAGCATCAGCAAAGCCGATGAGTTGCACAGCGACTGCCTTGCTAGGAATATTTATATTCCTTTGAACAATAAACGCTTTCATATCCGATAGTTTTGAAGCAAAAGTAAGCCATTCAGTTTTCAGATTTTGTGGAAGGATCTCATTCCATCCTATTTTTTCTGACCATAGTTTTTGCATGAAGGCCTTTGCTTTCATAATAACAGGAGACATGAATCCTAGTGGGTCATAAAATTTAGAGATATAACTTAAAACCTGTCTTTTGTTAGGGGATTCAATTACAAAACGTTTAGGACATGATATTACAAAACAATCTTTAGAAATATTAAGTGTCATACCTAAAGTTTTAATAAAATGATCATTCTTTTGTAAATCTAAATTATCAAAGTGTTGTTTATCTGGCGAAATATCTTGTAATATTTCTTGACAGTTAGATGCCCATTTATGAGTAAAGAAATTACCTTTACTTAGTAATTCGCATAATTGTTTTTTAGCTTCGATGACCAAATTAATATCTGAGTTTGAATAGCAAGCATCATCCACATAAGTGCAGTTTTTTAAAACATAAGAGGCTAAAGGAAATTCGTCCTCATGTAATAAAGCAAGTTCATACAAACAGCGCGTGGCAAGAAAACTTGAACTCTTTTGGCCATATGTTACTGTATCCAACCGGATACATTTTATAACATCATTAACATTGTCCCTCCACAAAATATTTTGTAAGCAAGTGTGAGCAGGATTAACATTGACACAGCGAAACATGCGGCGTATATCAGTGGAAAACGTGTATTCACCAAAGCGAAACAAAAGCATAATGTCAAACAGCTCTTTTTGAACAGGAGGTCCATTGAGTAACAAATCGTTAAGAGATATTTTCTTATCAGTTCGCATAGATGCATCAAAAACCACCCTTGTCTTAGTAGTCGTGCTATTTTCATTGATAACAGCATGGTGTGGCAAAAAATACAAAGGATCGTTGCGAAAATCTAATGAATTGAAATCGACATAGTGGCCATGGCCTAACTCTATGTATTCATTAATAAACTTTTCATACTCGGAAAGTAAGTTGGGGCTTTTTTGCAACTTTCTTTCAAGATTGAGAAACCTGTAGTAGGCAAATTCAAATGAATTACCAAGAGAATCATTAATTTCGCTCAATGGTAATTTTAAAGGTAAATCTACTTGAAACTTATTATCTTTCAGGACTGTCGTTGTTTTAAAAACATTTTCACACAAATCATGCTCGGAAAGTTTCTCAGTGTAAGTTTCAGGTACCTTTTCAGTTTCAAAAAAATGTTGTAAAGTGTCATTAAGATCAGATTTACAATCTAGACATAAAAGTGAGACCTTACTTGTGTTCCGATTCGTAGACTGTGGCAAAGCACCGCCTATGACATGACCAAACCTTGTGTTAATGAAGCATGGTTGCAGGTGTTGCTCTTTATTAGATCGCCAAGCAGGTTGCTCTGGTAGTAACACCTGAAAAAATACATCGGCTCCAAGTAACATGTTTATTTCGGCTGGTTTATGAAAGTCAGCATCAGCCAATGTCATATCGGAAGGAATAAACATAGAAGTTGTGTCCACTTTATATTGGGGTATTTTGCAAGTAATTTTGTCTAAAACATGACAGTTTACAGTGACTTGGTAAGGTGTAGCCAGTGAGAACACTTCTAAAGGAATAGAATAATTAGAAATGTTGTTAGTCTCGCTCACTCCTACAATATTTGTACCATCCTTGTTAGGTGTTATACCCAAAACATCAATAACTTTACTTGTTACCAAAGAAATCTGTGAAGCTGAGTCCAAAATAGCTTTCACATGAACCTCGGTGCCAGTCCTGGAATAAAGCTTTATTCTTACTGTGGGAAGTAAGACCCTGTTAGACTCTGTGTTTGAAATAAGCGTGATTGGGCCTGATTCTCGCCTTTCGTGATGTAGTAGTGTATTGTGTGCTTGTTTGCACATACTACATCTAAAATGAAATCGGCATTTACCACGATGGGGATTCAGACACACATTGCAGAGTTCTTTTTCGTTCGCAAAGTCGACCCGGCAAGGTTTTAAACTTATTGCATGCATATAATCTGTGTTCTTTGGACTTACAGTACAGACACGTCGAACTTGCTTCACTTGCAGATGTTGCAGCAATGTTTACCACTGCCTTGGAGACTTTCCCATACTTTTGCGGCTCTACGTTCTCCAATGCCAAAGCTCTTTTTTCCATAAATTGGAGAAAATCATCAACACTGGGATTGATATCGGTGCTCCTTTCTAGTTGATAGGCGCGTGCAGAGTGTAAATCTAATTAGCGAAAAAGAATGGTTAGCACAATTGGATCCCAAGTGGTGATGTTAACATCTAAATTCCGGAGACTGGACAAGGACTGTTTAACAAGAGAAACAAATTCTCGAATGTTGTTTGGGTTTGAATTTGGTAACCCGTTTAAATCAAGCAACGTACTGATATGATCACTTATTATCCTGAACTTATGATTATATCGAGAGTCGAGAAGCTTCAGTGCCTCATTATAGCTATTTGGCTCTATCGGTAAATTTTTAATTAGGTCCAAGGGTTCTTTTTGTAAAAATGATCGTAGATAGTAAAGTTTTTGTATGTTATCTTTTGAAGAGTCACTGTGTACGACTGCCCTAAATAAGTTAATGAATGGTGTGTAGTCTGTGTACTTACCAGAAAATGATGGTATTTTAATTTCTGGGAGCCTCGTACGCACCTTGTGCTCATTGCCAGGGCTTGTATTAGTACTGTTCGCTTGAATCGCGTCGTTCAAAATAGTCAGAGAGAGGAAATACCTTTCTTCTACCACGGCAATGTCCTCAGTATCTCTTTCATCTAGAGCGAGGATGGCCATGTTGCATTCCTCATACTGTCGAAAGGTATTGACAAGATGGTCACGTTTTGTCTTTAATAAAGAAATGTTAGCTATGTTTGCTACATCTTCTGTAAAAGTGTGCACCCTGGTAATTGACGCCTTGGCGTAACCTCGTGCAGCCCTTAGGCTCTTTATATCACTTTCTTCAGACATTTTCGTGATTGGCGTACAAAACAATACTACGCATAAAAACTGTATTAACTAGATATAAAAAATATTGTAAAATCTAGCGTCCAAAATAAAATTTTCAAAACAAAACTGTCACAAACGGAGATGTCAGTGATGAAACGAAGAATGTATGAAGATCGTCTGAAGTTTGACCGATGACCGAGCAGTTGTATGATGACCGATGACCGATGACAGACTTCTCTTCTTTTTGCTTCCGTTTCCGTCAGTTTGATTAATTGACAGTGATGTCTGATGTTGTTTTATGATTGTCAATGATGCCCAACGTCACGAAAATTATTGCGTGACAGCGTGGTACATACGTCATTGTCTTTTCATTTATTTGTTGAAATTTGATGCTCTCGGCGTGTGAAAAAAATATGGCGGCGTCCTGTCCGATATTGTTTGAAGATTGCGTCTTCGGTCTGATAGTTTTTGCAGGCTCGAAGACGATGATTCTTTTTCCTTGGCTCGAATATGGCTCTTGCTAGATTGTTTGAGCAATTTACCACAATGAATAATATATTCTTTATTGCACTTATAAGATGTACAGAAAATACAAAAAGTCACAATGTGAACAAAGGTGGGCTTATCCCTAAAAGAGATCTCTTCCAGCCAACCCATAGGTGTTGGAAATGAAATAGTTGCGGATATTGGCAGTGCTAGATTAATAATACGGAAAAAAAGTTATAATTTATTAATATTTTTTAGATAATAATAATAAACTAAATACTATAAATAATCTAACATAACGTATATAGTATATATACATATAACCAAACAATAATAAAATATACTAGTATATAAATAATAATAATATATATCAATATTATGTATAAAATCTATACTATCCATGTATAAATGTATACTCTACGATGAAGAGGGTATTTGAGAGAGTAGATGTTCTTCGTTGATGAATCACTGAATTATTAATGCAAACAATATTTATTGCGTACGAGACGACCGTTATTAGAAATAGCACATGTCAAGAGAACAAAACCACAGATAAAACAAAATAAGAGGTTTTGTCTTGTTGGAGTTGCCAACAATACTAACTTTTAGAACCTTGCGAATAAAAACGTGTAGTTATTTATGAAAATCAACAATAATCAAACAAAATGATATAATTATGTGTTGACTATGATACGAATAGAAATGCTAAAGTCCATTCGGTTAAAAGCCAACCAACAAGCAATTATGCACGAACCTGAATTTGAACCGAAAGCAATTTCCAATAAGCAAAGTACTTGTACACTTTCAGGACAATTGCACCTCCATCGAACCGTTTGCGATCAGACAACGATCGTCGCGATCGTTATCTCAAATAACAAGAGAACAATCATAATTAACGATGGCACAGTAACCCGTTTACAACGAAACTTGAAGGGCGACCAATAAAGCAATTAAAATTTCAAACTTCACTCGTTTTGCTGTTTGTTCTCGGGTGGCCCAAGCAGTTAAGTGGGTAATTGAATTAGTATTGTGTGAACAATTACACCAATCGTTTAGTTTGGTTCAAAAGCTCCGTTGTTTGAAGTCATTTTGCGTCAAAAAATATTCAAAGTCAAAGCAAGCTTGATCTGACTTTGACTCTGTTTTTGGCATGCTTGGCTTTTGCCTGGATACTGTCAAATCAAAGAAAAAAAACTCACCAAAGTCATAATATAAAATCATTTATTTTTTTCTTGCACTATCGAATCTGCCATTGGTTGGCATACACATCATATGCTAATCTTCATAAGTCTTAGTATTTCCTTCTTTGGTCGTCTCTCAATTCTCTCAGACGTGTATTTTTGGATGGTGATCTGTAAACAAAAATAAATTATGTAGGTATAACATTACTGTTACATGCAATCACTGTTTTGTCTGAGTAGGTATACTTGGAAAAAGTATTTTTGATAAAACTACTACAAAATGAATCAATATTTAAACTCTTGACGCTTTTAACTTAAACTTTTGATTGAAGAATGAACAGAGACAATAACAGCGCGAAACGAAGTCTGCCCATCAATTTTATTGTTAAAGTTTTTGGCGAGTCTGTCTTTAGAACAACGCCTTTCTTGTACAGTACATGTACACACAAGTGTTAATTTTAGTTTTCACTTTTGAACTATTTCATTCCAAATTAGATAGACTACTTCAAGAAGAGTGTAACAAGGATTCTACTTTTTGTTTAAGTTAGAAAGCGTCAGAATGTGCTATGCGTATAAACCTGTGTAAAAGTTTTACATAAGATAATCTGAAATAAATATACACAGTTCTGATTCAAGGCAGGATTTGCTATGTACAATGAGTCTCTAAGTACGGCGAAAACATGCACGCAGGAACAATCATAAACAAAATTTATTTAATGCGCGATATGTAGTTTATGGCAGCTTGTTCTGATCCAAATCAAAGCAAACATCTTGTTGTTTTTAAACACACAGTTGGCACCAGGAAAAATACCCATCCAATAGCAAGGACGTAGCTAATTATCGAAGTCACACATAATCTGGCAATGTTGCCCCGGGGAGGCCGGCCATCGGCAGTCGTTTGTTTGCAAGACGCCGGCAAAAAGAGGCCCCGGGGACCACTAGTGATGGCCGAGTATCGGTACACAGTTTATGGCAAACGATAGTTATGCCGTAAAATGAAACGGCCGTGCGGTGGGTAAGGTCTAAGATTGGTTTATGATAGCGGCTTGTTTTGCGGTTAGTACCTTTAAGAGATGTGGCCAATTTCATCAGTTTTTGGCTGTTTTTGTCATGATTGGGTTGTGATCCTAGCATACGAATGGCAAACAAAGAAACATCCAATTCTTAGGCATACCCAACGACATTAGAATAGGAATACTTACACTGCTTTTTTTATTTTTATACCTAATTCTCATTCTGATAAGAAACTCTCTTAGGTTTGATTTGTCTTTAAGTTATCTGTTCATTTATGTTAAGTAAAAACTTAAAATTAGCTTGAAGGATCCCACTGCCTTGCAAAGGCGTCACCTCAAGTATGTAGTGTTATGAGGCATACTTCACCAGCGGACGGTTTAAGTATGGTCAGTAAGCTCTGGTGTTGAACTATCTGGTAAACATCATCATCCTCTTGCCCTGTTTTCAGTTTATCTGGGGGTATTGTTGAGTTTTTTTTACCTAGTAAACACAGTTGAGTAACTAAATTAGTCAATTTTATTTCATCTTGCTTATCGACGTTATTAATTTATCGATGCTCGATATTATTTATCGACATCATCACGCGAGCGGCAGGCTAATCTCCGTTGATGGATCGCTCTCGCCGATCGTTTTTGCGCAAATGAGAATAAACTGTGTCGGTGTCGGCGTTTGGTTTACTTTAATTTGTTTCTTGTTGCTCCTATGGTAACCGAGAATTACTTTCAGATCGGATTTGACCTTGCCTTTGGCCGCAAACACATGGAAAGGTAATATTTAGTTTCTATGTGGGTTTATGAGAACTCACTCTAGAGGAGGGTTAAAGAAATTATTTCTTATTAAAGGGCATTGTAGGCTTTTCTTTGAAGATTTCATATTTACCCATAATTTGATTATTCACATATAAAAATAATTTGAGAAAACTATTTGCTTGTTTGATATGTAACTTACGATCTTAGTTTACGTTACATATTTTTAACGTAAAATTATGTTAGAAAATTTCAAATTCCTCACGTTGTTTTGAAGGTCAAAAATTGTTTAAGCATACCTTATTTAGTTGAGACCTTACTCTTAGTCTCAAGTTGCGTAGCAAAAACATGTAAAAAAACCAAACACAAAACTAAGCGAATACTAAAACGAAAACGAGAAAACTCCAACAAGACCTAAACCCCTGAATTGTGATGATGAAGAAATAAACAACCGCTGGATCCACCATCTTTCCACTCTTAAGCGGGAGTCCTAACTCGCGGGTACCTGCCGTTTTAATTTGTAACAAAAATAAAAACGCTCGCTGTATTTGCCCGGAGTTTCGTGCTGCGTGTAATTTAATTCCCTCCCGGGACTCCCGGGAACGGTGTCCGTAGCACGAACACCCTATGTGTGCTCTTCTTTTTAGAATCGACACTCGCACACATATTACTCTTATTAGGATTACGCGTAGATTAATGTGTTGGTCAAATCTCAAGTGAATGTTGAGTGGTAACTGTCTTCTATGTGAAGTGATATCACGCGCAAAGAGTCAGCCAGTAGATATTGCTCGTAATGACTTCGTGACGTCTATTTAAAGGTTTCAAGGTTTGTATAGCCCGTTTCTCATAAACATCGCTCAAGAGAAAAACATACTATATGCCAGGTTATGTGTTGTCTTTTTCAACATGATAACTCACAACTAAAAGAGGAGTCATAACAAATCATTTTTATAGGTCAGTTAATTTCATTACAACTTCTTCTTCAATTTCAGTTCGTGTAAGTCCGTGTTCGTGCTAAGCGCTCAAGGCGCTCTCACTCCGTATGCGGCGCGCGTCACACACTATTTATCTCGCACATTCGCCTCACGTAATGAATCCGCTTTATTTAATCCACTGGCGTTACACTTTCTTTTATTATTGTCCGACGCGATTTTTTTTATTTATCGCTAAGGGATATTTATTTTTAATGCTTGTTTCATGATGTTTAGTAGTAGATATGGTTGTGTTTTTACCCGCGACGGAACGGATTAGGTGTATGCGTTAAGAATGAGCGGATGTTTGTGTTTGTGTTGTTTCTTGACGTTTGTATCTTGTTCATTATTTTTTTGGAACAAGAGCTTTAAGCTGCTTTGAGTGTCTAATTTGTAATGTTTATTGCAAGATAATTATACCTATTATGCTACATAAATTCGTCTAACAAAGTCCGAATGCCATAAAATTAAATTCAACATACTACCAATCCAATGAATCTACAAATGATAGCACTGACATATGTTTATTATAAACAGTTTATTTGAGAGATTTTCATTTAAACAAAAAGACAAAAACAGTAGCAAAATTTATTTGAAAACTATGACCGTCCATTCCTGCCTGCCGTTTCTGATCCGATACCGAATCGACATGTGTGCGAAGTTTTACAACCCTATTTTTATTTGGGAACATATTTTTATTCCATGTTTCCGAATCCAGGTGATTGTGATACTAAACATTTTTTATAGAGCTGGTGGCCGTTCCGATAAATCATTGGGGAATTTACAGCGAACGCGTAAACCAAAGGTTTACGACCTTACGAGCCGATCGATCGATGGGACATTAAAAAGGAAAATCATAATTTATGTATGGGAAAATTGTGAAGTGTGTGTCTAGTAACTCCATTTTGCGCTGATATCTTTATTGTTCTCATCAAGGTATAATGTCATACAGAGCAAAACTTTATTTGTATTGATTAAACGAAATAACCATTACACTGAATTTAAAATGCTATCACAAATAGTAAACTTATAGATGTGGATACATGATGTTATTTCGAAGTGGGATGGACTTTACACATGCAAAGTTAGGGAGCTCATGTTCCTAAGCTTAATCTTTGTCTTCATTTTAACTAGGCAACAATAAAGATTAGTAAATTGGGTCCTTAAATAAATAACGCGATCCATACATGATAGCGACACTCCAGAACTACGACTTCCACGAATACATTCAAGATTATTTATACTATTATTCTCTTCAGAATTACATGTTTTTCTTTTTTCCAAAACTTGGGTATTGTAGTTTCTAAGAATAATTGTGTGTAAAGTGGCTTGAAAACTATTTTCATTGGCAGCTCCTCTCAAACTATTTAAGAGATCGAAATAATTCAGCAATGTTAATCTATCGTGTAGGTACTTGAAACATTTAGATTAAAATCAAATCATTAGATTCTAATAGAAATGCAATTCAACAATTTCGATTTCAAGTGCAACGAACATAAAGTCCTCTTATACACTCTAATTTTCTTCCAAATATCGCAAGCCAAATTCAATACTGTTTAAGTTACGATTACATTCGCAATCAGAACTTAAACGCTCACCTTTAGCACCGACTTAACTGCAGCCTTTATTAAACGCGGTATTTATCGAGATATTATATTCAAAGGCTGTACTTGTAAGCGATTCTTCGCCGATAAATGCTCCACCATAAAATTGACATACAGCTTTTCGTATTGCTTTTACAACTTAGTCGGAACATCACCGTACGATTGTGACAACTATGTCTTTAGATTAAAGTCCATGTGGATTGCAGATGTAAGTTTGTGTTTGTGTAAAGGAAACATTAGTACGTGAATAATCTTCGTATATTATCGCCTCACGGTATCGTTATTCGAAACGTATTCGGAGTGATAAACCGAGATGTGGAATCGATAAAGTGCTGTCTATGGTTTTTAGCATTCGTCTGGAGTACTAAAGATTAGGAGATGATGCCATTAATTTTTCTTTTGTCTCGCTAATGTATTTCTTTGTTTACATTGTAATACATTCCGAGTCCAGACGTGAGAGTGCTTTGTTTTGTGAAGGCTCAATTAAGTGTTTGAGTGGATGATAGCGTACTTTATGTGAATAGTAATTAAGTTATGAATTAACTATTGTTTAGTGGCATAACACTCAAGGTTTCTTCGAGCTTATAAAAAAAGGATAATTAGAATTATTCATTGGAAGTTTAAAAAGTTCTGTTTTTACTTATATTTAATACGTTACGGCAGAAATGATAAACAATGATTCATTTTCTGACCGAAGTGGTAATCAACATCAGTTACATCGATTAGGTATCTAAATCAAGAAATAGACTGCACGTTTATTAACATATTGCTAATTGAAAACTTTTAACGAAGCACGAAAATGGCTTAGTTAATAACATGTAGCATACTTTTAGTCAAGATTTATCTTTTGCACACATTGAAATGTTCGAAAAGTTCAAAAATCCGCGTTTAAACACTCCATTGGTAGCTTTAACCCACTCACGGCTATCACCCCAAATTACAGCGCTAGAAGCAATGTGGTTATGACTAGAACCCTACTCGTGACTTTTCCCGTTTGATATTGCTATCTCTTACCCTCGCAAGTCCGTGATAACACTCGCAACAGGGACGGATAGAATCGAACATACGGACATTTTACTACAGAACCCGGTCTCAGGGCTAGAGACAATCTAATTTTTTACTACACGTACTGCGGTGAGCTAGTTTTTAGCAGACGATGCCGACATTTAGTTAGCCGAGCGCCCTGCTATAGGTATGCTTCGTTAGGCTGCGCTCGTAAAAAATGGCACATGACTTTTTGGGAAGTACGTTAAACAAAATTGAATGATGACGTTTAAAGTTGTCAAAAACATGTATCGCACACAATAGCTCTGAACTCCGCAGTTCTCATTTTCATTATCTCAATATTTCATTTTATAACAGAGTAGAGTCTATAGAGTAGAAAAGAATACCAAATCTCTTGTTGGCACACAAATATTTATCTTTAAAAAGAAAAGATGTATATTGAGAGGAAAATTGCTTACAAAATGATATTACTTTGTAATTCGAATTATTAATTCGTTATTGAACTATGATATCATCAGAGCAATTGCAGTATTTTCTAATTTACTGCTAAAACACAAACATTTCAGGTATTCGTTTGCAGGCAAATCAATTACGGACTATATCAGTAACTCAATTACGGCATCCAAAGCTAAAATTGGAAATACATAAAGGAGACCTTTTTCAATCTAGAACTGAATCCAATTATGCACTAGCAGTTATAAACTAGCATAAAACAGATCCACAATATTAAATATTACAATATTAAATATTACAATATCTAATATTGTGGATCTGTTTTATTAAATATTCAATGAATATTCCACTCGATCGTATAGAAAAAAAGCTATACTTTGGCTGCATGCACCAAAGTACAATTATAATCTAGCTAGATAAACTTCTTAAAGAGTACATCTATGAAGTGCAATGTGTAAACGAGTCAAATGCATGCTGTCAAAAAATTATATAATTTCTGTTTCAGTCAATTACATTTTTACTGAAATTAATAAAAACTCAATGAGTGTTACTAATAAAAAGTTAATGAACTTTAGAATTTTTCCTTCAATCATTATCACTTCCAAAAAACGGCTAAAACAGAGTCGCTACGAATAAACTCCTCATTTCAAATGTGCTGTTTTCGAAAACATTAAAGTCCTCGTTCATCCCGTATTATTTTCTCCGAAATGTTAACTTTTTCACAAACACGGCTAAATTATTCGCGAAATTAAGCGGACTCGGGGAAAATGGATCTCTTTGGAGAACGCTGTGTCATAGAATGATAGAACCAAGTTTTTGTTGATGGTTTTATCTTGAAAATGCGTAGTTCGTATTCCTAGAAATTAATTTTTATTTATAAGTAATGATTTTTCATACCTGTTTTTATTATACACCTATGTAAACACCATGTTACCTAGAAATTCCGTTTCTGTGTCTCTAGGTAGTAATAAAACGGTTCATATGCGTTAAATAGTAAATATAGATAACCTATCTATGTAGAGGTATTTATTTTCGGAGAACCTGTAGTCAACTTAATATTACTTATTCACATGGATTTTTCAGTATCTTAGTTTGTATTTAAAAATCCCTTCTGTGATTATACTAATCTATGTTCCTTCTCTGCATATAGTTATTCTGTGCCCTCGGTAAGATTTTATCAAAGGAAAGATTGGCCGTATCCCTCGGAGGTGCGTTCGTATCGGATGGGATCGCCGTTTGCGCTCCGATGTGCAAATGTTATGGGTGTCAAAGGACCATAGGTGCTTAGCCAGGTTTTTCAGTATTGGAGTTTTCAGATAGTGATTTTTTGTTCAGTGGCCTTAACTTTTTTAGCTGACAAAAATTACTGGCAGTTGTACTATGTAGGTAACGTTAGATGTACCTAGCAATACTTCTAATAACAAAGCTTGCTTGATGCATATTGCGATAAACAATAATCCACTCGGCAGATTAACGAGGCACACGAGGAAATAAAAATAATTGTTATTTTTCTTAAGATTCATCGCAATGCCAATTTGGCGACCCTACTAGTTGAGTGGGAATACTTGGAACTTGAACGAATGGAAGCAATATTGCAAATGGGCCCGCTTGGGTACCTTATCTTTATTGACAGTCTATAAATCGCTCCTTATTTACTTACTTTATATTTTATTATCTTTCACGCCGTGTTTACAAGCCATGAATAAAGCTTCATTTTAAACATGACAGAAATCTCACTCTCCTACTGTTTCTAAGTTGGTCCTCTTTTAAAAACACCTTCAAATATAAACTGGGAAATTCCCGTCACAAACCTTATCTCCCACTACCTATCAAAGGTTATAATTTTATTTCCCACTTCGGGAAGTCAGAGATGTTGTAGAATTCCAAATGGCACGAACGATTCCGCATAAGAGGGGGAAGGAGATATAGCCTAAGAAAGGGAGGGTAGTATTCGCGGGCACGACGCTTGCCAACTGCACGTAGTGTATCGAGTTTCGTGATCTGTGTCCATGGTTTGACGGTGCATGTGATTTTTCATAAGACATATATATAGTGTAGTTAAAAAAATAGTGATATTTAGCGTTTTATAGTTTTGTCAAGTCTGTCTGTCCGTGTGTTATGTTTTTCGACGCAGATACAAAAAGAAAAAAAAATACATTAAATTTTACATAAACCTATGCGTGTTGTTTATGGATAGTACTTTTAAAATTACATTAAACATTTAAACATTGTGGTTCCTCAAACCACTTTTTCTAAAAGTCGATTTTGCACAGTATTTAATAAATATAATAAATATGAAATAAGAAACCAAAAATTGCGCACGGGCTGGACTCGAACCAGCATCTTTCTGTCTTGAGCTACCGTGCTGTCCAAAAATCATTCAAAAATCAATCATTAATATTAAAAATAAATAAATTAAGTTTCACATATAGACGCTTCCAAAGTAGTATAATGGGCGTCTCCCCCCTCTCCCCCTCTGCTCTAACTTTTGAATTAAGAACGTAATTTTTTTAATAAAAATACACGATGTAGATCACAATAAATACTTTCAACGGTAGGTGGAATTAAGTGGACCCTCAGGACCTTCAGTGCACAGGTCTGACTCGCACTTGGCTGGTTGTTTTATTAGGTACTCTGTACGTGCGTTTCCCATTTTGTTTTTATTAGTAGCAGTCGTGTAAGACTAGAACAATATGCCATGCCATGAGCACATTTTATGTTAATGCTACATACTTATGAAGAACCTAATTCCAATGGACACAGACTCCAAGCTAAGAAACCTGTATAGTTTTGTTCTCAGATTCCATACTTCGCTTTTATGCCGGATTGTTTGAGAATAGCCCACCGTTATATCTTTATTTCTATTCGCCTCGGATCCACCGTTTTCTACTTCGGATTTCGGATTGATAAGCTGATACAGCTGCGATTGTTGAAAGAGTATTGTCTTGTTTTCTATACCATTTTATGATTTGGTATACCAATAGGAGTTATTACGTGTTTATTCTGATGAAATAAGATCAATTGGGACTGACCGTAAAACTAAGCTTATAAACGACTACAAGATTGATGCAATGGATAAAGTATAATAAAAGGATGCATATTAATATTAGATTTAATATTTATATTGAATAAGTCGTATATATATGATTATAATAAAAGATAATTATTATAAGAATTATCATCTTAATAGAAGTCGTGGACTATGCCCAAAGTTCTAATGCGTCTTATTGTTAATGTAAACGAATTATTTAAAAGCT
The DNA here is from genome assembly GCA_963584085.1 of Pyrausta aurata. Lineage (NCBI taxonomy): Eukaryota > Metazoa > Arthropoda > Insecta > Lepidoptera > Crambidae > Pyrausta > Pyrausta aurata. Next base: position 12,850,796 of record OY757268.1, on the reverse strand, counting down.
TTATTCAAGTATAACTATTTGGACACACATTAGGTGGTACATTAAAAGTCTCTCTGATTTGTCCTTAAACACGCACCTCCAATGCTTCTAAAACAACTTGTAAACTTCGTCGAAATCCGTAGGTAGCGGATTACTAAGAAGTTAACCGCTTTGATACTTACGCCAACAACTAATAACACAATCACTTAACGCGTGGTCACCCGAGCGATTTGGGTCATTAGAAAGTGTATTCAGAGGAAATATCTTTTATCCTCATAAAGGCTGATTTTGTGATTGATAGTTAACGCAACTAATGGTTAAAAGTCGTTACCAGAGGTTAAATAATTACGCCTGTGCATGTTTTGAACAAAATATACCTTATTCAATCGACATAATCGCTATTTTAATGACTATTAGTTAAGGTATTATTTGTTCAAAGCACACACAATCGTTATTATTTTTATCCAATGGTAATGACTTTTACCATGACATGTGTTACCTATCAATCATGAAACCGGTACGTGTACATAGATTCGGTCAAACTGAAACATACAATGCACGGAGATTGGCACGTAAAACTAAGCTCTGATGTGCTCGCAAAAGCTTATTTAGATATGACCGTTGGCTTGTAAAAGTTCTATAATACAGACTTCATTGAAAAGGGCGGATTCAGGTGGTCTGCCAGCAATAGACAAACGAGTTTTTTTTGAATCATGGGGTAAGATTTCAATTCCGATATTATCCCACCGTTTCTGTCCGCGATAGACAGAATCGTCTGTAGTTGTGAGATTATCTGAAGACGAAACTCCTCGACACTAAGCATTGTATTAGGTTGCAGTCTCAAACTCGGAGTTACTCTTTACCGGCGCTTCGTGCTCAACTTATCAGATGACGCCGGCTTACACGGGACAGTTGCGAAATCTTTATTTTAGTGAAACAATTTCGCTTATTATTTGGTTATTTAGTAGGTACTAGACTTAAGTATGAAAACAGACATCGCTTCTTATATCCTCAAATTAAATCACTTCAAAAGTCACAAACTTTTTGCAAGAATCGTTAAGCAAAAACTTGATGCACTCTAATATATTTTCCAGATCTGTCATAAAAGAGTGAACTCAAATGATTGAATACTTTTGCAAGAGTTGGGAAAATGTTAAAACTGATGCGATATAAACCGAAAATTCAGTCTGAAGTTTTGAATGAGTGTCCTATATTAGCCCAGCTTATGATATATGAACTGAATATCTGGCCTAGACAACTTGATTATACATAGCATGATTTTGACGTACCCTGCGTGAAGAACAGACAACACATTCAGAATAGTCAAATGTGTGAATAAAATGACTTGCAAAACCTTTACTATATAAAGTATATTTTTTTTTATTACAAGCAATTGAATTAACAAGTAAATAATAGTTTTTTTATAATATAAAAACGTCAGTTTCTTATATCTATCAGGAATTTGATACCGTACTTTTTTTGAAGCGATAATTAACGAAAACCAGCCTAGTGCGAGTCGGACTCGCGCACTGAGGGTTCCGTGCCAACTATAACTGAATTAGAGATCCACTTACTTCCATTTAGCCAAAATACCACAATATTTTGTTGACAGCAAATATAACTTTGTTTTTCATAGTGTTTGTATGAAGAACAAATTTATGTTTGCGGTTGTTGAAAATGTGCTGCTATATTTCAAAAGTTACTAGTTCAATCTCGACTAAACTAATTTTCATTCACAGTATTTGTTAAAATCTGAATCATGTATTATTTTTTTCGAAATTTAGACTCGCTTAGTTTAAAAGTAAGGGGGGGACGCATATTTTACCACTTTGGAAGCGTCCATCTCTCAAACGTTAGACTATTAGAGAAAAGGGTTCTTGGAACCTCGTTGTCATTTTCATAATAATATTATTATTTTTAAAATTTTTATATGAGATTCTGAAAGTGGTTAACAGGATACATCTACCTACCAAGTTTCAACTGTCTAATGCTATCAGTTTCAGAATAAAGTGGCTGTGATATACGAACGGACAGACAGACAGACTTGACGAAACTATAAGGGTTTCGTTTTTTGCTATAAGGCTACGGAACCCTAAAAATGAATGTGTTTTTGATCCCACAGGATAAAGCCATTTCTTATGGCTTCGGAAAAACATTTACAAAATTTTTATATTTTCCATTGATGAACTTTACTGATTTTCCTAGGCTATTGGGTAATATGACTTTTTATTCAAACGTAGCTATAATATTCGAGAAATTTGGCTACAGTATCAAGACAAATTCGCTCATGATTATGATGTATTTGGGTCTTTTGAATATGAATTGAGATGAATAGGTTCTTTTGTCATTGGCAGCATTACCCTCGTATGTCAACGTTGCAGAAAATACTTTTAGACCTATATCTATTTTTAAGAATAAACGCAAAATAATGCGTTAATAAAAACAAATTGGAACATATTTATGACAGTAACTTAGTAGAATGCTGTGTTGTGTATTGATGATGGCGGTACAATGATTAATAAGTGAATTGATTCTATAGTTACTTTTTATGAATTTATTCTGTTTTCATTGAGTAATTAAAATTACAGAATTACTAGTTAAGTCGACCTTAATACTTTAAGTGATGCCAGATATTATTTGAAAGCATTTTGTAGGTACTTGTTCGTGTGATCATTAATGAAATCCTTACTACGTCGATCATAAACTACTAACTAAAAAATTTTCTGCCCTCAAAAAATCTATCAAAACCTTAAAACTTTATCTTTACCCTATTCCCTTACAGCATTACACATCCCCATCATTACTGCGCAAATGACTCCCTCCCCGGTGGTCACGTCTAACCCCCATTTCGCTTTAGTTTTGTGGCCTCAGAGAAATCTATTTTGAAGCAAGGCAATCGAATTACAGCCCTCAGGGCCGGCGTTCTGACTAAACGTCTTTTACATTCCGCTTCGAACGTGAGCGGACGGTAAGAGCTAGGTGTTGGTTGTTACACGCACCGGCCTTATTTATTGGATTGGCTGTTTTGGATTGGTGTAAAATATCGAAAATGATGCAATAGGTAAAACAAATGTAAAAATATACTTGAAAACAAGTCGTTATCGTGCTACGACTGCCTTATATTCGTAGTGGCTACGAACCACTACAGTAAGCTACGAAATTAAAGACAAGTTAGTGGTTTTTGAAAAAAGAAAGTTAATAAAATGCCTATCACTAAATTCAATTTATATTCATCTACAGAACGGGCAATTTCTTAATTTAATAAAAATCGTAAATCAGATCTTACTCAAATCATTATTTCTATTAAACTTCTGTTGCTGTTTCTGCCCGCAGGGACGAGCGTAAAACTTTATAGGCGCCCTAAAATTTAATCCTCTTCGGCTTTATAGTGTTTGGATTCGAGTAAGCACTTTAAAAACACTATTATTGGCATGCTGGTATTAAAACGATAGACTTAATTATCATTGAAATCAACCGCTTAAATAATGATAATAGTATATACCTTATACTAGTTTTTTTTTTTTTTATATGCTCTTCACTAGTCTGCAATAATTATTTAAGAATTGTATGAGGCAGTGTTAAAAGTGCATCTTTAACGAGAATCAATTAATTAAATATCTTACTTACTGCTTGTTTATAATAAAAAAACGTAAGTACCTATAAGTTTATTACGCTATAAAAAAACAAAACCCACAATAACCATCACTGAATTGTCCGACTAGAAAATAAACATATGACCATTTCACCCGGCTAGTGACCCAATTGCAATAGAACCGCGCGGGTCACGTCTCACCTGATTAAATAACCCATCTTTCCGACGGCAGGTGTATTTTTTGCGGCGGTAGATCAAAATTAGATCTCACTTGTTTATGTTGGGGAAGGTGAGCTGGCATATACTTACTTGTAGTTATCTGGTATAGGGAAATGGTAAACGCACTAGGGTGTGAAAACGCTAAGCGATTTTCAAAAAACATCTGTTTAAAAATAAAAGCATTTTAGGGTTCTTCATAATTATAAATAAGCAAATCTGAACTATGTACCAACTACGATAATCTAATGAAATTCGCAACAAAAATTACTGTTTCTCTTAAATGTAGTAGGAAGTATTTTTGTGTATACTGAAATATTATACCCCCAATATGAATGTTACGATTCCTACACAGTCTTATATACATATAGATAGTGCCATCCACGACGGCGCGCCCCACCACTCGTCCAAATCGTCTATAGTACATGACTGTGTGCAAGCTTTTTCAAACATTTAAATTGAATTTGGAATATCGTAATGACTTATGAATGATAATAAGCACACTTCAAAAAATACACTCAAAGGAAGAGATGCTCTATGTAGATATAATTTTAAGTAGGTATGGTTAGCTACTAGACGAATAATAAAAATTAAAAAAAAAATAGCACCAGTAACATTTTTACTATTGACGTAAACAAAATACGTAAGAACGTTTTATAAATAACATTTAAAAAATAAAATAAAAATATCTTTATAAGAGAACTATCGGATTTTTCTTTGTACACGTAGGTCTTACTTAGCGTAATGTTTTATAGCCTTCCTCGATGAAGTATAACCCGGTAATATTATAAGTACAACATGGTATTTTATTGATTTAAAATTATTTATGGTGTTTCAGTATGTAACCATTAAAATTTTTAAGGTAAATTTAATGACAGTAGATTAAACCACGTCTATTTTTGAGTACAACACACTGGGTTTTCTTGACATTTTAAAAATAATTAAAGTAGAGCCACTTTCGTGACAAGTTTAAATTTTTGAATGACGGCTGGCTCGCAACTGACGCGCGAGTCACCCCCCGCACCCGCGCCTTCCTCAATCAAAAAAGATTGGGGCGCGTCTTCGTGGATGGCACAATCTATACATTTTGAGTATCATTCCATTTTCATATATTTTTAGCTGAAACTAACTAGAAATTAGTGCTGTTGGCTAAAATAGACTATGAAGAGCTTTCAGTATTATAATTATTAAAAATAGTTTTTACTAACAATCTATTATTTGATTTTTCATTGTAGTTAACTGGATTGTAACATAATATGTATTTGTTCTAGGCTGAAAGTTTCTCTAAATAACTAGGCTATCTAAAATATATCATGTTTTAAGTTCAGTGAAATGCAAGGTCTAGTAAAGACGCAGCGTTTTCTCCGAACACTGCGTAGGGTAAAGGTGGGATAGAGGCCTTACTGGGATAGATGCCTCATTTTCAAAAAACATAACTTCCCAAACTCGCGACTAAGAAACAATAGCATAACTAAGAACCGCAGTCACCCCACACCTCATTTAGTCACAGGCCGTCATGCGGTGAGGACTAGTTAAGCTCGTTTGTGCATTCAACTCCGCGGCGAAGTTTAAAAAGACGTCAAAGTTTTAAAGGTCAGTATCTGTTGTTGTATAACTTTATACGTAGTCATTACTTTCCCTTTACTTTCCCTTTACTATTACTTTTCCCTGATTTATCAAGTATGGATCTAAATGTAAATCGGTGCTTTTTGTTTTTATTCGTTTTAAAAATACTTGAGCATCTATCCTTATCAAAAAAATAATAATTGCCCTGTTTTTTTTGTGGTATTAGTACCTAATATCCCTGCGTACACCATGGGTAAACCATATGTGGTTTCATGGTATATTTTGAACATACATTTGATTTGTGTTATATTTTGATGTGTTTACATATATTTATATTTGGTCTTTTTACTGATTGTAGCACGATAATACAAAATAAAGTATGGGCGCGATTCCAGTATGTAGGTACTACAGAGCAGTGCTTTCCAAGAAATGGACGGAAATACCATAAGGGTAATTTATTACTGTTATTTTATTTGATCTAAAACTATGTAGCATTATATGCTAACGATGACAGTTAAAAGACTTAAAAACTGCAAAAGTATTTATGTTTTAGGAATAGCCTTCTACTGCTAAAACACTTCCTCTTGTCCTTAAAACCTTATAAAAGTTTGGTTGAGTTTTTCGTTTATACAGTATGTTCTGCGCCAAAGGAATCTATCCTTCTTAGTATTTTCATGGTGGGGCAACTATCCATACGGATAGGCATCTATCCCCAAAAAAAGAGTTCCACTAAAAGCTACAATTTGCAAAATCTGTAACTTGTAGGTCTTAAAATACACATCATAGTTAAACATAAAGGAATACACTAACTAATTTCATGGCAATTATTATATGAAATTGATAGTTTTAAAATTTTAAAGATATTTCAAAAAGGGGCATCTATCCTGGTTTTACCCTAAGCGCACACACGAGCAACGTTTGATTATGGTAATGCATGTTTGCCTACGTGTCGCCGTCGGCTGTCGCTTTAAATACGCCTCGAACAGCGCACAGATTCATAAATTATGCCCCAATTACTGATTCATGATCAGCGGACGAGGGGTTAAAAGTTTGAAAGAGCACGTGAAGAAACGGCTCACAAACCATTGAGAAAGAAATTGTACACGCTTTGATAAGTTTTCTCGGAAAATTACATTATTATATATTTTATTTATGACGCGTTTGGTGTATTGGTTAGCGGTCCTGACTATTGCGCCGGCCGTCGCGGGTTTGAATCCCGCAAGGGGCAAATGTTTGTGTGATGAGCACTTTTTTATTTAAGTATTTATAGGAGACGCCCCCGTCATAATCCTTGTCTGGTAATTCGTAACACAAGGAAGAAAATTCCTTACCATGAAACCAGACAATCGATGTGTTGTCTGGCGCATATTTATATTTATATATTTATCAAATTATTATTTAATGTGTTTTATAGAAAAAGACACACTAGGCACACGTTAGTCTTCTTGGTTTGCACTTAATTTAATTTTGAATATGTTTGAATTTAATAATTCAAACATATTTAAAATATTACTTTTATAATATGGTAGCTAAACTCGCTTTGAATGCTTTAGCCCTTGACACGAACTATTCAATAAAATATCCGCAATCGACTTTAAAATATTCAGTGAAAAATTCAAATAAGCGGAGGTGTGATTACGTGACTTGCAAGCTATGGCGATGCGATTGTAATCCGTCTGAGCGCTGATCAAAGTGTTATATGAGCTTTATTGACAATTTCGTTACGCCCGCGGAGCTAATGGTAACCAATTACTAATGAACGGCTGGTCACTCAAGCCCATAGCAGCTGTTGATTTGCCGCCGACACATCAACGGCGTGGCGAAGACAGCAGCCACAATAGCTACTGAGAGGCTGCCGTTACTTTTGACGTTGTCAAATCACCGTTTATGTGTTAGCAATGTGATAGCGATATAGGTATGTAATCGTCCTTCACCGGTCTCGCTAAAAATAGCCGTTGTTGTGTAAAATAAAGCGCTAAGAGGCTTTAAATTTAGACTCTTTTTGCACAGGGCAGAGGCTTAAACATTATTCACAGGGCTAAAAGGTAGCCCGATTGTTAATGCGTCAGCAGATTTGTGAATGTTTAATAAAATTAAACTAGCTTATAAGACTGATTTGCTATTTCTGCAACATGTCTACAATATAAAACATAAATGTAATATGTATGTCGAAAGTGCATTCACTTATCTAGTTCCATCGCCGGAATCAGTATTTTTTCCATTGATACAATACCTATTTATTCCCAACCGAAATCAGGTCAGTACAATCTTCAGCAATTTATCAAATAAACAAAACATATTTCCGAGACCAAATCGATATAATGGTGGTCATCTGTTTCGAGTGACGCCTCTTTGTCACCAGGAGTCAGATAGAAATTGAGGTTAGGACGAAATATTATGTGGTGCTTTTAGGAATAATATTATAATAACAGACCTTGATTGAACAGCGGACAGTCTTTAAGAATGACTGAATAAATGTCGTTCATTGAAAATAATTTATGTCATTTATGTCAATGACTTACATTATACTCCAACAGTAATTGGATATCTATTTGGTATTTTTATGACAACAAAATGGTGTCTTTTTTATATACAGAAACAAATTATACCCTTTTATTACTCGAATTTTAATTGATTTAAAAAAAACAGACGTTTTTTTTGAATTTTCTTCTATCTTAATATAAGTAGGTAACTAAATTGTTTCTGTATAACAGTTACTAGATATAATTCAAAGCATTGTCGCTGCGGGCTTACGAACATCAACATAATCCGTAATCAAGTTAATTCTTACAGGCACGTAGGCGAAGTTAGTCAAGCAGTTAATTGCGGACAAATAACTAGAAACAAAGAATCCCTTTAGATCATCGAGAAGTTTCGAGGACGTGCTCATGAGAGGATGTAAGGCTGGGTGTACATAAACATGCAAAGAAGACTTTAAGTACTTCATCAAATAGGCTTTGTTTTGGTCTCCAATGTAATTGTAACATTGACTGAATATGGCAATTGCGTTTTGAAATAGGTACCACAGAGCCATGGTATCTCTACTAAGGTAATTCTACGGTTCAATTCTAATTTACCATAACAGTCCTCCGGAAAATCATAGTTTTCAAAATCTATTTAATTCATACTTCGTAGCTATTTTCATGCTGATATAAGACTCTTTCACGACTCTAAACTCTTAATTTACCCATTGCACTACTTACAAAAAATACGTGAAGCTTTGCAATGACAACAAAGTAAGTAGTTATCTTTTTTAGGTGGGTTTAGACCAAACGAACAAAGAAGTGCTAGTGCTAGAACAAGAAGCTCTGAGTAAAATAATTTAATGAAGTGGGGATATACGAGTAATAAGCATTCGCTCGTCTAATTTAAATGGGCCATTTAACGAAGGCACAGTCAGCTCTCAATTTCAAATCATAAGTGTGTGTATAAATCCTTATACTGAAATATTAATACGCACGGGTAACGGATATTTTCAACAAACTATACCTCCTACGTATTTGTATACAAACAAGTTTATAGTCAAAGGTTTCCGCGTGAAACTTCAAATTTAATGCCACAATTATATTAAAGTACGGTATCTGTTAACGAATCAACAAAAGTTGACGTGAAAACAAGACGCCACAGCGATACGACTACGATAAGACAAGTTTAATTTTTATTTTGAATAAAATGTTTCATCCAAGATAATTATTCTAAATGGGTACTGTTTTTACCAGTGTTGCATTTGTCAAAAACCTGTATTCTCAGACATTGCAGTTTTTAATGGGTGTTAGTTTCTGTAATCAGAAAAACACCCTCGTCGGAGACTTGGCTTACAAAAAAGTTATTTACAATAGAATAAATAAATAATAATTAGTCAAGAAGTCTGATAGAATCTATGAGACCTAACCTATGAAGACCTATAAGATGTTCGCTGAAAAAAAGTCATAAAAAAAGATATTTTTTCGCAGGTACGTGGCAATTGAAAAATTCAATCAAATGCGGTAAGTCCCAAGTCACAAGAGTCTGCCAACCATTATTACTTTTTGGCAAGATAAATGATGATCGTGAGTTACTAATATGACTGGTGGTATACGATTATCCCATCAGGCTCATGACACGATGATGCCGTTTGCATACTTGCAATATCTAATTTAAGAAATCGCATCACTGTACCAGCAGACTTATTAACAGTTTCAATATCGTTTCATAATTCGAAGTTAGTGTTTTGTCGCCGACTTGTCTCGTCACAACTCATGGACCGTTACAGTAATCGAGTTGCCCCAACTTGGCCCAACTTGGCCCATTCAACGCGATAGTTACGCCTCTGAGCGGGCCTAACTTTAATAGGAATTCGTATATTTTCATTATATTTTGAAGTTGAAGTGACTATTTTACGGACAGCCTTGAAGGTCATTTTCAAGAGTTGATGGTATCATTTTAAGCAAGATAATTTAAGATTGTTTTTTTGTTATTTGGTTAAAACTTCAGAGGCGCTATACTCGTACATACATAAAAAAACTTTTAATACATGCATATTCAGTTACAAATTAGGTACTATTTTAAATGGCATTTTTTCCTCCATTTCTCTGCTATATATTTTTTCTGTTAATGATTATTAGAAATTCTCACAAGTTGGATGCACAATATTTTAAACGTTTACACTTTCAAGTCTGTCCGACTAAAATTCCTGAAAATTGAGTCAAAATATATTTACGAAAACGAGGCAAAGTGCACAGACGAATAAGTTCCAACGAGTCGTAAAAACGGCGACTCCTCTGCCACTTTAAACTATGAAACGACGTAAAATAAATTAAAAACTTCCCCAGAATGCGGTATGAGTCATTGAAGATGTCGCACGCAGAACGCTGTTTCAGAGGTTATTTTAAATATTTTGGGCATGATTAGGAACCTTATAAGGCAAAATATTATTCATACGTTTCTTTTACTCTAATAACTAGTCCAAAATCAGCGCAAAAATTTTGACTTCGAAAATGATTGAAATTCAGAAACCATCTCCCAGTAGCCGAGGTCGCGTTGCAGGCAAAACAAGAAAAAGGCTTAGCCAGTCCGCACATTGTCAGATTTGGCCAGAGCGCACATTGACAGATTTCTGATGGGAATTCGGGTGCCAGTCGCTTCGACGAATACGACTTTGTAGGTTTGGATTTTTAACTTTTTTGAGGCCTTAACTAGTCCCGCAGGCTTTCGAACGGGTAGGGATGAGATTCGAAAAACGACATAGATGACACGAAAAAATCAGTATTCGAAACTATCCGTTTTCTATTAAACGTAATGAGGTACTCGATGAGATGGCAATCATGCAATACAATAGGCTCTTCCACTAGTAGTATTTTAATTAAAATAGATGGCAATTCCAGTAATCATACTGAAATAGTATTGCCTATATTCTTGTTGTAGGTTTTCTGATATGTTACCATATAAAAAGAAGAATATATCCCACTTTTTTACCTAGGACTGATTGTATTATTATTATTTTCAATTGAAAACTTTTTAACACTTTCCGGGGCAGAGATGGCTATAGCCGTAAAACAATAGAAGTTCTACTGTGCCCCGGTGTTTAATTGACATTGGGTTTTTATTACAATGACAATAATACGTATTTATTTAATGGCCAGCTACAGTTGGTTTCGAGTTAATTTAACCACCACAAACTAAAATATTGATTCCACGTGAGTTTGCGTACAGAAACACAAGTTAATTCTTGCTAATTCGATTTTCCATTAAATATATTTCTTTTATCTAAGAATAGTGCAAGACACGAACATACGAGTAATTCAATTGAACACACACTAAACCTATATCATTTGTTTGATTATCAAATCAGTGTCGCTCACAGGCGGCCAATGCCCCGTTTAATGCGATCTGAGGCTGTAATCAGCGCTAATTGGGTTAATTTACTCGTAAACACCAAATCAATATGCGTGATAATTACTTTGAACCAATTCCCCTATGAATGAGACTTGCGGTCGGGTGTTAATAATCGATCGGTAATCATATTAGTGATTGTTAAACCCTTCGGTGAAGTCCTTCGATTGTTTCTGAGAAGTTACGCGAAGTCTTGAAAGTCAGAGCGTACAAGCTTCTTAAGTATAAGCTCTCTACCTACATTTCTAAATTCTTTACAAAAGCTCGGAATATTAGTCAAGTAAGGGCAAAAGTAAAACCATTCCGAATGTATACCTAGTGATATTGAAAAAAATGAAGAATTTCTTTGTTTGTTGTAAAGTTGTTGGTAATTGAAAAAGGAACCAGTAGCAGGAGTCCTTCTTTTCAGTGTGGGAGTGGGTCAATAACAACTCTAGTGTCAGACTTTGTGAGCGTCAGACTGACATGACTCGGTTAGACCCCCATGGCCTCACGTATCTTCCCAAGGTATCTTATCAAGCTGAGAAATTTGTTCCTTTCAGTCAATCATTAAAATCTCCTTAGTTTTCATTACATCAAAACAGCAATTAAATACCGTGTGATGTGGAATTAGACATATAGTGGAGTGCAGTAGAGTAGTGGTAGTAGTGGCGGCAAACGGGCCGCGACTGACAAGTCGCGCAGCAAGTTCCAAACTTGTGGCTTGGGAGAAGGAACTTATCACAACGGGTAAGGACGAGCTCACAATGAGTATGGGTTTTGGCCGAAATTAAGTAAGCTGGGTCTGAAATAATAAAATCTTTGAAGACTAAAGCTCAGTTTTTTCATAGACGTTACCAGCGGTTAAATATTTACGATTGTGTGTACGAATGTCAGAATGGCTGTTTTAATGATCATTAGTTAAGGTATTTTTTCTTCAAAACATACACAAACGTTGCATTCAACCGCTGGTTATGTAACTTTACCATTACTATGGATAAAAAAGCTGGCCCTGAGCTTGGAAAACAGCATTTCAGTTTTTTGTAGCTGAATATTTATGTTTACATTTTTCAAGAAAACTCAAGTCATTTTCTCAATCTGTAAACAGCTTTTAAAGCTGCAAACGGCCAATAAAATTCATTTACTTTATTATTATGTTGCAATATCTAGTTATAAAGGGTTTGATTTTGTTTCTATGAATCTTGGCTCACATGTTCGAATTTCCTTGCCATTTTGAAAACAAATATTGGTTAACTTGTAATTGTTTTCAAACTGAAATAAGGCTATTAAAAGCTCTACTAGATTCATTTCGTAGTTAGTAAGATATCCTATGTGCTGGCACTTCATGGTTGACTGTATGTACGACTTGTCAGTGTGTTTCAACCCTAACCCGGTCTTGGCAGGCTGCTGCAAGGCTGCGCACCCATGCGCACTTCTCCGATAAACTATGCCAACACTCATTTTGTGCACAACATGCGATTACAACAGCATTGTGACAGCTGGCACTTTGGGCTAAAACCCTCAATGGCTTTGCAGAATATCAGTGCTTCTGCCACAAATACTGAGCGAAGACCATTTTAGTACCATGATAATTTATACTACTTTATAAGACTTCACCTAGTTTCATTGTTTTTAACACAAAATTAAGGTAATAAATTGGTGATGAAAAAACGTTTTTTCATTTTTTTGTTCATAAGCAATTACAAAAATTACGGTGTGATGATTTGTATCAAATAAAATACAAATAAAGTTGCTATACAAATTTATCGAAAGGTCATAATAAAAGGTAACGACGGCAAAATAACGATTCTTTTAAATAAAATTCAGGTGTGAACGAGGTCATATATCTGCTTAGCTTCAAATAAAAAATATAAAAAACACACGTTTGCATGTAGCCTACCTAAGATTAGGTAACTTAGTTGGTCCATCAAATGTTTTTGAAATTTCGATTACATTTAGTGCTGCGAATTTCAATTACATCTAAACAACAAATTACTATAGTACATACTGCCTCAAAACAACTCGATCGAAGCGTCCTTAAAATTAGCTGTAAACTGAAAACACACTGGAATCATTCGAAGCAGTTTCCCAAATGCCTTTACAGCCTCTATTTGCTTCATCTTTGTTTGAATTTGTTCAAACTCTTGTCTCACTACTGTAAACTACAAGTTTCCTTACCCTTATTACAACTCCACTGAGTCTAAAATTGTTTACACCTACCACACTAAAATGCGTCTCTAAAACAAATCTAATAATCTAACCAATTTGGACTTTAAAGCGAATGGGTAGAGTGCAGATTGTGGAAGCGTTTATTAATATTTACAGTAGTGTTGCTGTGATTCACTGATTATTGTTTCTGCTTATTATTGTTGACTAAACGGATTGCCTCGGTCTACTGTGTGGTATGAAACAGGCAGTACTTCACACCGCGCGATTTAAATTCTATAACTATTGGTTCAGTAAAATTAAACATGGACCGCTGCGTTAAATCTGGTAGATCTGTTTTTTTGCACACTCATTGATGATGATGGCGCAATGATTACTGCATGTTTGTGATCTTAAATGTCGACCGAAAATTTGTCAAAATTTGTAAAAATCTAATGAGATATTTTTACAGATTTAGCGTTAATTTGTTGTTTTTCGTTGTCCCTCATCAAGGCAATTATAAAGTAGAAAAGATTTGCTTCATAATGATACTCGTAATCTGCAGACCTATAGTTTTCGAGATAGGGTTTGCCAAAATTCATCACTTTTTTCAATCATAAATGCGTGAATTAAGTCCGGGGGCACAAATTGTCTCTAATAAATACTTCAGATGAAGCATAACAAATTAAAGGAAAATGTAAGTTAGCAGTCGATTAAACATAATGATCTTATATTTTGTACTTAATTTACCTTCATAGATCATTCAAAGACTGACATAATGAAGGATTCTCAGTAATGGCTAAATAATACATCGACTTGATAATACATCATCAGATCACTGTTCTGCGAAATATGGTATTGTTTATCTTCAATATTCCCAGAAATATATTTTGTGCCGATTTACTTTGAGAGGATTGTGGAAATTGACAATAATACTCAAAGTGAAGCATTATACCTTATAACTTGTAAATATTTGCTCGTGTATAACTGAAATAATTTTAATGGGTGTTTTTCCTTGCTTGTGTTGTAACGAAAAAAATACACTTTTTTAAATTCTAACTCATAACGCTACTAATACTATTCGCTAAACTCCGACGAACTACCTTAAAAAATTTCGACCTCGCTTAAAATCATATTTTACTACCAAATTAAGTGCCTTCATAAAAATTACAGAGTTTCCCCTTCCTGTTGGCGTAAGCCACAACATTCGACTCTAGACTTGTTGGTATAAGGCGGAGTATAGTTTGTAGGTTCGGTTAGTGAGTTTAGGAGTAATTTATCGGCGGGCCAGCAGACGCGAGTTTAGGGCACAGTCGTAGCAGACACGTGGTCCCGCGTTATTCCCGGTGACATGGGAATAACATGGACAAAAGTTCACAATAATAATCCCCCTAGCCGATTTCGTCTTCGGTGGCCAGCCACAACGACTAGCCGACTGCGCGGGACATATTATAGTGCACAAGTGTGTGCGCAAACACAGGTGCACTCTCTATTCCTTTCACTTTCATAGCCCAATGACAGCAATCTGACACAACCGGAGAGAGATCAGGCGCAGGACCAACGGCTTTACGTGCTTTCCGAGGTACGGGGGTGAAACACCGCCAACTTCCAAACTCCGGGCTACCCTGAGTATTTCTAAACATAAAAACCCACACATCATCTGCATTATCAACAACCGCAGAACGTCCACTGCTGACTATAAGCCTCCCATAGTTATTTCAAGTTGAAAACTGATTCCAGTGTGATCTTTAAACATTCTGTTGACCATATTTCCGGTCTACAACCTACGCTTTGTTTTTGATATACAGCAAACAGCAGATAAGACAATATTTGCAAGTTGTGCGCATTTCGCATGTATCAGTCTTTGATAAAAATCTGCCTTGATAAGACAAGGCTTTACTACCACCGCGTCATCTTGCTACCTCATGGTAGTTGTGTTTTAAGCATTAAACATGTTAAACAATGTAATAGTATGGACGGACGTACGAGTCCTACCGTTTCAACATTATTTTACACGAGTCGATACTTCAGTTTAATCCCGTCCACATTACTCCCATGTCACTGGTTATTCTACAAGGTTAACATTTCATCCGCGCAGTTATGAGAGTAACTGTTTGAACTGTGCTACATAATAATAGGATGCGATTCCCACTTTTGGGTTGCTTAGATGGAGGCGAATTTGAATTAAACTGATTTGTTTTACAAATGACTTTAATTTGGAAAATGATACAAGCACTATTTTTAGCCCTGACTCTTAAGATTTTCGAGGTGTAATTATCTCCTAAGTTCTGATTATTTGTATATCCGACCGAGAAACTACACAGCATTGTTTATCCTGCTGTATGTATGCTATTTAAAAGTTAAAATAATTAAATACGGAATTTAAAAAATCATGCCTTAAACAATGGTATTATAAAAATAACTTTAGCCTCAGAACTAACTAGTTTTAACTGGTTAGTTATTAATTCTAAAGACCTTTTCGTTATTTCAACGCAAATTGAAATCGTTAACCTTTTCGTAATGGACTAAAATCTATATTGTTTTTGTGAAATTGTTCGTAAAAGGGTTAATCCGAAGTGACTATTTTATTTTGATTTCATTTCGAGATATTTAGTGTCTGAAGGATGTTATGAATTCATTAACGTAATATTTATTGATTCTAGAAAATTTACAAACACCCGGTTACTGACGGTATTTGTATCAATATCTGACGCACTCCAAACATAGACATCGTAATACCTTGCATTTCTCATTTAGATTAACCAGTACAAACGAGAAAAAATTGTAAGTAGTTAATTTTACCTACACTACTACAGTGGTTTAGGTGATACTATACATATATATATTCCTACCGATTTTCGGTAATGACGGCCTCACTCAGAGATAGGCAAGTTAAGTTGTGTATTTACACAAGTGCACTCTCTGTTACTTCACTCTCATTAAATCGGTAACGGGCCGTTCGACATGACTGATGAGAGATCAGGCGCAGGACCAACGGCTTTACGTGCTTTCTGAGGCACGGGGGCGTCATCACAATAAACTTCCTGAGTCCGAACTGTTTCCGAGTATTTTCAAGGTCAAGAAACCCAGAAACCAATTTCGTTCCCGCCCAGGATTCAAACCCGGGACCTCTAAGGTAGCACGAGCTAACCGCTACTTCAACGCCTCAGCCTTTAGTGATACAACTAACCGACTGACGCAACCTTGCCAAAACTCAATAAAAATACTGAAAATGGGAAAAATAAACAATTTTTTTCCCCTCTTTATTTTAGAAGAGATAAAATATTTTTTATTTCATCATCATCTAATTTAAGAGCCAAGCTCTTGTCGGTGGAGTTTTTTCCATTCTTTACGCTCTTCCGCCATTCTCTTGACCTCTTGATACGACGCAACATTCAACTTTTGCTTTATTTGATGCATATAGCTTATTCTTGGTCTTCCTCTCTTCCTTTTTCCTTCTATTCTTCCCTCTATTATCGTTCTGACGAAACTGTCGTGTCGTATCAAGTGTCCCAGCATTCTCCCTCTTCTACTCTCAATTGTTTCTATTAGTTTTCTCTTTTCCTTTACCAAGTTCAAGACTTCTTCATTAGTTTTTTTCTCCGTCCAGCTTATTCTCTCCATCCTCCTCCAGCACCACATCTCAAACGCTTCCAGTCTCTCCCTATCTTTCTTTGTCATGGTCCACGTTTCACACCCATATAGTGCTATACTCCAAATGTACACTTTCACGAGATTTTTGCGAACATTGCTGGATATTCTGGCCTTTATTAAGTTCTTTTTAAGTTAAAAGCTTGCCTTGCCATCGCAATCCTCGCTTTTATGTCTGGTGTACACCTGGAGTCGTCGGTAATTAGGCTGCCTAGGTATTTAAAGTTTTTAACCTGTTCTACTAGTCTATTGTCAAAGGTGATAGGGCTATGTTTTTCTTTTTTTGATGCAATAAGTGTTTTAGTTTTATTTATATTAATTTTAAGTCCAAATTCTTTGAATATGATGTCCATTTCTTTAACCAATTCTTCCAATTCTGTCTTATCTTCTGCTATGGCTGCGATATCATCAGCGAAGCGAATAAATTTAAATATTTTCCCGTTGATTTTGACACCCCCCTTTTCTGATTCCAACATTTTGCGTATTGCACACTATATAAATATGTTAAAAATAAGTGGCGAGAGAGGACAACCTTGTCTTACTTCCTGTCTTATCCTTGCCTTTCCCTTTTCATCTCCCACTTCTACTATCATTTCTTGGTTTTTATACAGTTCAAAGATGATCCTTCTGTCTCTATAATCCAGTCCAGCCTCCCTGAGAATTTCCATCATTTTCCTCCAATTAACTTTATCAAACGCCTTTTCCAGATCAATAAAAGCTATATGTGTGTCCATATCAAAATCAAGTCTTCTATCTATTATTAATCTCAGAGCTAAAATAGCTTCTCTTGTTCCTTTCTCCTTCCGGAACCCATACTGATCTGGGCCCAAATAGCATTCTGTCAAGGGTCTTATACGGTTTTGAATTATTTTAATTAAAAGTTTGCTTGCCTGTGATATAATACTTAGCGTTCTATGTTCATCGCATTTAAGTGTGTTTGCTTTCTTTGGTAATGTTACTGTCTTGCTTAAACAAAAATCTAGAGGTATTTGGCCGGTTTCATACATTAACTGAATTAATTTAAAAAGTTCTTCCTTTAATGGACCGCAATCCGCATATTTTATCATTTCGATGTAAATATTGTCAACTCCCGCTGTCTTGCCGTTTTGGATACCCTTCAAAGCTGTTTCAAATTCTTCTTTTAAGATAAGTGGACCAATTTTCAATTTATCTACATCTTCCTCCTTTTCTATATAGCTTTCTAACATACCTTCTCCTGCATACAGTTCTTCCAAGTAATCTCTCCATCGTTCAACGATCTTTTTGGAATCCATCAGTATTTTCCCTTCTTTGTCTAAAACTGCAGTACTCTTTCTTTGGTGTTTTTTGTTCATGTCTCTGATTAAATTATAAGCTTTATCCATTTTACCTCGCTTCATCATAAAATCTATTCTATTGCATTTTTCTTCTGTGTCTTTTTCTTTTGCTTTTCTGCATAGCAGTGTTATTTTATTTGTAAGTTTTTTGTACTCTATTGCACTAACTTCATCTGTTTTGTTCTTTAATTTTCTTCTCTCTATCATTAGATCTGTAATTTCTGACGTGAGCCAGCTTTTTCTTGGAATCAGTTTTTCTTTTTTCAAAGTCTCTTTAGCAGTATTTACTATAATATTTTTCATGTGGTTCCATTCATCTTCAATATTATTATTTATCATATTATTCTTACTACTATCTTTATATTGCTCTAGCTTATGTCCTAAATTATTACTATATTGCACTTTACTATCACTTTTTATGTCCTTAATCTTACTGAGATCTAAGTTCTTTGGTTTACTTTTCCTTTTTAATTGTTTGATTTCAAAAGTAAGTAGGCTAACAAGAAGGTTGTGATCTGAATTCAAGTCTGCTCCAGGTAGTGTTTTACTAATTTTTATTTAATAAGCCTATATTACTTCTGTATTTCAGACTACTCGTCTTACAAGCCGCCACTGACATTAGGCATTTGCTTTTTAAAAAGTGTTAAAAACATTACGCTGACATTTTCCTTTTAAAACGTGATCGAAAGTATACTCAAGTTAAAGTCAATACCACTGGTGCCATAATTTAGATTGTTTTCGCTTTGAACAAAAATTACTAATGGACATTAAAATTGCCTATCTGGCAATAATTATTTTGTTCAAAACACGCACAGTCCAAATTATTCAACCGCAAACCCCTTTTAAATACTAGATCAGTTGACTTTCGATCACAAAACCGGTTATTAATAAAATAGGTATGCATACTCGAAATTCGTAACCCTCCTTAGTCGGGTAAAAATACGAACTCTTAACAAAAGTTGCCATTCCTACAGTACAAATAACAGGTGACGTAATCCAACAGAGGAAAGGAATCAGTACAAGAAACCGCACGGTTCGTTACGCTGTCAGCTTAATGAAATAAAGCATTCTGCTGCATTCTGTTTATACAAATCCGTGTTTTCTTGCTGAGCAATTTTTAAACAAGCAATTTAGTTTTCCTTTCAAAAGATCTTAGCTCATTTTTGCTTTCACCTCGACAATTTTTCATGGACGCAATTTTCTAGAATCAGTGAACTGATTTATTTTGTATAAGGTTTATCATTAGAAATTGTTGTATTCTTTATTCTTGCTTTATGAATTAAACAATTTAAAACATTAATAGTTTATATTTTGTACGTTGGTTACGGTGCCCAAGTACATAACTTACACTGCTCTTAAATTATGTCCATTGTAAAAATCCGGCCAAGCGCGAGTTGGATCCGTGCCACCCTTAAACTGAGTCCAGTAACTTCTACCTAGCGAAAATATCACAATATTTTTTGACAGCAAAAGTAACTTTGTTTTTCATAGTGTTTGTATGAAAGACAAAGTTATATTTGGGGTTGATAAAAGTGTACTAGGTATTGGTTCTACCGGTTCGATCTCGTTCAAACCAATTTTCGTTGAAAGTATTTAAAAGTATTTATTGAGATTATCATGTTTTTTTTCAAATTTTCACTTCTTCAGTTTAAAAGTTTAGGTACTTTTTGTATCTACATCGGAAAGCGCTTAACAAGACACACCTACCTACCAAGTTTCAGCTGTGTGATGCTAATAATTTCTGGAAAAAGTGGTTGTGACATACAGACGGACAGACAGACAGACAGATTTAACGAAATTATAAGAGTTCCGTTTTTTTTTCATTTGGCTACGGAACCCTAAAAATGGTGATGGAAGGCCGAAAATAAGGTGATCATCATTTCTTATATGTTTTAAGTAGAAAAATGATTAAAAAGGTAAGTCCTCAAAAATAATCTAAAAAGGTAAAAAAAAACAATTGACTTCTATTATCTCAAAAAGTACTGGGCTGATTTTGATGAAACTTACAATGTACCCTAAGTTGGAATTTACCTGATTGAACTTAAAACAATCATCTCGCTATGATTTCTCGTTTTCGAGAATCTGAAGACAAACATACACAGTACATACACTTACGAAGTTTTGCACACGTGTTGTTCATGTGATGCCTTAATCGATCATGTATACATACATGTCGGATTGATAACATCCTTTTTTTCGAGTGGTTATAAACAGGAAATTCGTCTGTATCTACCCCTTACGGCTGTATTTACTTGTATCAATATATTAATTTGATTTATTATTATTATTTACTTTAATGCTATCAATGCATTTACTTCAATCAGTACGTGTATCACAAAAAACAGAAGTTATCAAAAAGGGTTTCCATTTAGTTAATTGACAACTGACACATGCTAAAGATGAAATGAATGGTAAAGATGAATTAACAGAAATTGACGACAGAGATTAGTTTGCCTTTCAGTGCGAGATTGAAAAACTTTGCCGACACTGCAAATTGCATATTATTATAACCAAAGATTTCTGTAATGGCTGTGACCATGAATATTTAACATAATCTGAATATTGAAGTAAGTTTAAGATCTAACTTATGATCTGATTCAGCGGTCCGAGCTGAAACTGAAGAAACTTCCACAGTAACTAATTATTTTGAGTGTTTTTACAGAATAATTGCTATGACCTTTTCATTCATTATTATGAAAACATTCTAATCTCTCTCTAAGAAAGTTGAAGTGCTTTTTGACACAAACTTATACTTTTAGATACGTAAAGTATCTAAAAGTATAAGTTGGAGTATTTCAATTTACTTTAGCTTTTTCTACTCTTCAAGCTTTCAGTACATGTTTCATGCTATGTTTTATTAAATCACAATTGTGTGATCAATAGTTAACTCAATTAAAGGGATGCCATTACCAGCAGTTGAATATTCTCGATTGTGCGTGTCTTGAAGGGAAGAACACTTGATTACATGTTACAATGGCTATTTTAATATTTTACAGCGTTACCAGCGGTTTAAACATTCAACTGCTGGTAACGACATTTCACCAATAGTTGAGTTAAACTTTGGGTCACGCAACTGAGCCTTAGTAATAGAATTAATGTAAACCTTAACTTGAATGAAAATTTGTTTTAACTTCGTAAGGGCATTGTTTGTAGCCACCTTCTACCCGTCGTAATATTTAAACTAAACGTCTTGTAAGGCTTTGCTTTATTGCAAAATTTCATATTATAGTACAACGCAGCAGTGGAAATAGAGGAAGATAAAAAAGCAATAAAAAGGCCGGTAACGACATAATATCCTGTTATTTTCGCGTCCCTCCGAACAAACAAGATCGCCCATCTTGCTATAAGTATACAAGCGTCTGTAAGAAATTACGATACTGTCATAATATTTGGAGAAGTAATACTACAATTTTAATGCAGAAGCGACTGGACTTATTGGTCACTATTCCAGACGTACTCAATACGAAATCAGTCTTAAATATGAAATATGGGCTATCTTTACGGAACTGTTGTGGCTTATATTTTTTTTTATGGTATTTAAATAGAAACACCTAAATGATAATGAAGTACCTATGGAAAATAGCACACAAAAGTAAAATGAATATTTTTTTTCTGAACTAGGCTGACTTTTTAGTAAAGGTTTATTAGGTATACGGTAAGAAAAGTTAAGCTAATTACTGATAAAATTTTATCTGCTGCAACACCCTAAATGCTTATACTGCTTAAGCAGGCTAACACACACTAAATTGGCTTCATATCAAAAAATATCAAAATCTCGGCCGTTTAATACTAAATTATTCGCGTCCAAAGAAGCTAATTTATATTGAGTCCGTAAAATTTTTAAGACCGTTTGAGGCCGTTTACGATTCGGCACGATATTAAATTGAAACCGAGTGGCGATTAATGTTTATGTGAAGTAGCCTATATTATGGACGCGGCTTCGCTCAGATCTGCCAAATAAATGAATGTAATAAACTTTAATAGGAGAGACTAAGGGGCATTTTTAAGTAAAGTGATTAGATTTGTACGCTGAAAGGCAATCTTTGTAACAGTTTAAAATTAATCAAAGCGTTTTTTTTTTGGAAACTAAAAGTTAATTTGACAAAAACAGCCTCTTTAAAAATGATGATCGCGGTTCTAATAATTATGCTAAAATATTTTATTATGTATTGGTTCCCGCGATAAACTTATTTTCGAAAAAGAAGTAAGAAACAACTGGTTTGTTCTTCTTCTTTTTCTGCTTAGCCTTTTCATTTGGGGTCAGCCCTTTATCCTCTTAAAACTTATAAAGAAGTTTAGTGCAACCATGATCTCGTCAAAGCCCACTAAAATAGACATTTAATGCACACTTTTAGCAACCATATCAAAAAACTAAAAGTTAAATAATAAAGTCATTAACAAGTTATAACATTTTGAAACAAGTAAGCAAAAACTATTATTGCAAAATAAAACAGTAACAAATAAGTAGCAACGAACTCATTGGGCTATCAATATTAATCTCCATGCAAGTCTAATGAAGGACCTGCCCAGCACCTCTTGTCCATAATTAGAAAACCCTCAGAATTAATTAAACGGCATTATTAAATTTGTCTCGATATTAATTGTGTTAAATGTCCTCTCCTCAGAGGCCTTATTCCACAATAGCACTGTGTTCGTATTATAGAGTCGATCTGGCTCTGTCACTCATAATAGCACGACCTTGCAAGTGAAAGAGAAAGCTATATATGAAAATATTGGCTAAGTCTTACAGAGTGGAACAGCTGTAGTCTATGGAAATTGAAGCGAAATTGAAATGTCTGAATGTTAAACGATGAGAGCTTATCCCTACATTTAAGGACACAATTATAGCGCCTTAAGAGGGCCATTACGTTTTTTTGCCCACTTAGCTGTTTAAGCGACTGTCAATAAGTTATTTTTGATAATACATTAAGGGCCTGTTTCATTATCTACAAATAAACACTAACTAACGAATAATTTAAGTAGTGGACAGATAACACAAATGGTAACTTATTCAGACATTGTGAAGTGCCATAAGTGGCGTATAGGGAAAGTTAGTAAGTTCTAGGAGTATCTAGTTTTGATTGTCTTGCTGAATACCTACACGCATATCTGTTAGGTACTGTTGGTTCTTTCGATATTGACACATAGGTACATACTGATAATTTACTTAAGACTTTTTTTTCCAAAAATTAAGCAATAATTCAGACAGAATTGTTATTTAACATATTTTTTTTCGCCACTTAAGCAGGTCATAGCCATTTATTGTTTCATAAAATAAAGTTTTTAATACAGCCTGTAATTCAATGAGCAAACTATATTTTTGAACTTAACAAGCATAAAAAATTATTAACAAAGCCAAGTGAAAATTGAGTGAATATTAATTTGTCACTGGCTGTCTACCTAAATCGATCCCGGGATCTTCGGTTGAGCGGTCGGACCGAGTGACGTTTTTGAGATAAACAAGATTTGAGATCTTTGGTCTTTGATTAAACAGTTGTAATCTTTAATCAATGTCTCTGGTGTTAGGATTCAATATCAAATTTCTATAAAAACAAAATTATATAAATGTATCTGACTAACACTCGCAAAGGTTATTACCCTCAATAATAACGTTTTTGTTTGAAACATTGCCTACCTACTCACAATCCCACGCAAGTATTATAAATTATTCCTATAACAATATAACTTGTCAGATACACTACAATTAACCAAATAAAATTTAACTCTTATTTTATAGGAATAAAGAAGAAAATTTATTGATATAATTTGCTGTTTATGAACAGATTGATGTAGGTACTTGTAAACATGATACTCATCAACCAACTGGAGAATTACCAATCTATTCAGGAGATTATTTAATTGCAATAATATTGTCTTAAATATGTATCATTTCGGAAAATATAAAAGCTGCTCATAAATGTAATTACTCAATTGGTTCTGTAAAAACATTTGGTTTGTTCTGTTTCAAGAGGATCGGGTTACCTATGTAAGAACTAAAATAAAATGTTTTGCTGTATATTGACATATAATGAGTTATTTGGCTAGTAAGGCTTACGTTATGGCTTATTATGAACAGAAAGGTTTATTGAGAATAATTATTAAATTAACATGCGGAAAGATCTTGATAGGTTAAGGTTGTCTTATAAGTAGGTAGGATATACGTCCATAAAGGTATCAATTAAAGAAATATAAGCATTTACATAACCTGGTAGTATGTTCCGAAACGTTTTGTACCTAATCAAATCAAAATCAAAATCAAATCAAATTAATTTATTGTGGAACACAGGTTACACCCTATGGTTCACATAGAGGTGTTCGTAGCGCAGTGGTGACAGCGCTTTGGTAGTAATACCGAAGTTAAGCAACATACGGCGCGGTTGGCGTTTGGATAGGTGACCATTCCGACCATTAAGTGACGTAGGTATATCACGAGCAACTCCGTGTTTCGCAAGGCACGTTAAGTAGTTGGTTCCGGCTAATATCGGTTGATATTAGTCGTTAAGCCTAGTCAGATGCCCAATGGGCGGCTTGATAAAATCTAACAGCAAGGTTGGTCGCTTGCCTTGCAAACACCCCTCCGCCAATCCGCACTGAGCCCGCGTGGTGGAGTATGGCTCATACTACCTCACATTTGATAAGGCCTTTGCCCAGAAGTAGAATGCTTACAGGATAACTTTATTTTACACACGGTTTAGTTTGAATATAAAGTGGTCTACATTTAAATATTTATTATACGTGTTTATTTATAAAACAATAAGTTGTAGCTGATGTTTTTTTGACATCAATCGTAAATTTATCTAAGTAGGCCAAACGATTGAACATACATTGAGGAATTCTTATCGTTACAAAAGTTTTGTGGCTGTTATAAACTTAAGTTTTCTACGTTTGGAATGAAAGTCGCACGATGTTTTGGTCTATTTATATCCAAACAAGATGTATTTCATGCCACCGCGCCATCCCGTCCGCGGTCAGTCCAAATTCTCAATTCCAAAACAACCCTTTTCATTCGACGAAGCCGAAACAATTTTCCCGTTCCAAATTAGTCGGCGGCGTAACATTGGAAGAGGTATTATTACGTTACATATTTCGATCGCTATCGCATTGCGATTTGGTAATTGTCAATTCCAGGATCTAAAAAGTGTTTTTAATTAAAGCAAACACTATGTCCAAGACACACACTGATTGATTACTAAATTATTGTTTTTACAATTGAAAACAGTTTGTCAACGATTATTAATGTCAACTACCTGACTGTGTGCGTTATCGTGACTGTATTTTGACGATAGCGCCACAGTAAGTACTTGCTGACGCTGCTGCTTTGCTTACTCCAGCCATATCACACACGGATTGCACTTGCATTGCTATTGCTTTCAGTTACATAACCACCCAGCGGGACAATCGCGGAAGATAGTGAGCTCCGATATTATTCAAAATCCATCGGAAATTTGTCACTAATCTAACTTTTAATGGGCGTTCGGACCTTCAACCCTCGTCAGGGCGTTGTTTTGGTTTGGCAACGTCAATACGCTACGTAATCTTGAGCATTCACAGACTTGAAGTGGAAAGTTTTTGAGCGTGCTCTGGTTTTGATTATTGGGTACGAAATTAGTTTATTGATTTAGCCTTGTTTCATCTATAGTAATGCCATGTTAAGATTTTGACTTATATCTTAGAATCCAAAGTTGGATTTAAAAAGTGGTACCCAATTCATTTTAGCAATGAACTTTTATGTGGCCTGGGTATACCTGCATGACCTTTTGCAATTAGTGCGGCCATAAGTTATTGAGAGAAAAAAACCTGTTAAGTGCGTGTCGGACCCGCGCACTGAGGGTTCCGTCCCACCCTTAACTGAATTCAGGGTCCACTTACTTTCACATAACGAAAACATCACAATATATTGCGACCGCAAAAATAACTTTGTTTTTCATAGTGTTTGTATGAAAGACAAAGTTATATTTGCGGTTGATAAAATGTGCAATATCTCAAAAACTACTTGTTCGATCTCCTTCAAACTAATTTTCGTTGAAAGTTTTTGTTGAGATCTACATCACATATATTTTTTTCAAAATTTTCACTTTCTTAGTTCAAAAGTAAGATGGGGGGGACGCCCATTTAACCACTTTGGAAGCGTCTATATCTCAAACCTTACACTTTTACAAAAAATGGTTTTAGAAACCTCAACATCATTTGAAGGCACCCCACACGCATAGGTTTGAGTAAAAAAAAATTTGTAGGTTTTAGTTTCATGTATGGGAGCCCCCCCTTAAATATTATTTTTTCTTAATTTTTGTATCTGAATCGGAAAGCGGTGAACAAGATACACCTACCTACCAAGTTTCAGCTATGTGATGCTTATAGTTTCAGAATAAAGTGGCTGTGACATACGGACGGACAGACAGACAGACAGACAGACATTCAGACAGACTTGACGAAACTATAAGGATTCCGTTTTTTGCCATTCGGCTACGGAACCCTAAAAAAGTTCCTATTCAAAGACATCGAAACATCCTTGAACATATTGATAGATAAAAATGGATCCAAAATGCATTCACTTCAAAACATGTTGTTCTAGTACACATCAATACCGATCATCTCCCCTAAAAATAGCTCAAATCCTGCACAAACAGATGCCAGCTTACTAAAAGCTTGTCCAGCAAAATGTCTTTCTAAATATCAATACACCCCCTCCCCATCTCACCCCCCACAAGCGAGCGAAGCGCTTGAAGCTACACTCGGGCAAGATTGCGCCGTCCACGATATTAAAATAATATCTACGGCATTACACTTAATAGAGGCAAGTTTAGGCTGGATATTGGAACTTGTAAATCTACACTAAATAACAGTAAGTGCACGGAACACTTTGATGAAATTTCGCTTTCGATATTATGATGGGGGATAGTTGACTTACAGACAGTTAATTGTAGTCATTTAATTTTTTAGTATCTAAAACTTTGTGGTTTTCAGTTGCTCATACAAGATTTTCGTGGAATTTTCATATTTTTATGGCGTTGTGACATGATTTACATAATTTTGATACCCAATTGATCGTTGCCTTTTAATAAAAAAAAACTTTAGAAAGATTAGTTGAACACCACATACTCACATGATGTTTATTTAAGAAAATTAAAGAAATTACATACCTTATAGGCACTTTTGACTCAAGTTGCCTAAATTTAAAATAACCTCACTGGTATCTATATAAACGTTTTACGCTGGCCACTATCTAGGGAATGCTTTTCATATTCCAGTAATACTTAAAGAAAGGTACATGAAACTATAAACCGGGCTTGTTCTGTTTATCTCGAACCCTGGCTATCAAATCTAGCTTTAAAAGTTACAGCTATTGTAGTGATGTAGCGCTGTCGATAGTTTCACATCGATAAAATATTATAAATGCCGTGTCACACAAATTAAATCCTAAAGCAATCGTACTACTATTCATATTTTCATTGACTTATATATGACGTATAGAAATGCGTATGTTTTGGCGCAATCATATCACCAATGTTCACCGAACTATTTTTAAAGACAGTGTACTGTATGTGTGTAGATTTTTTTAATAACTTTCTGTATGAAACGGATTTCAGAGCCATAACATGTACTGTACATTATTCATAGTTCTATTAAATAAAAAAGGAAAGTTTAAAAGGAAAATTCTGTAACAAACAATATACTGTTGGTTTCAAGATTTACAGTTCGATTTTATCGATAGTCATCAAAGATTGATATCACTACTTGGTAACTCTGGCATGTTCCCGGACTCGGCTCCATCCCTCGCCGTGTCGAACGTTTTATATTCCCCGATATTCTCCCTGGTTTGTTTATCTCGGCAACTTCTCGACAAATCATAATAAGCCCTTCGTGGTGTAGATACTTTTGAAATACGGCCAAAATAAATTTAGAAGAAAAACAAATAGACTCGTGCAAGAAGATGTAATTGTTATCTTTTAAATATAAATAAGTTGTTGTAAAGAAAACTTACTTTATTAAACGGTATCATAATATCTTTGGAGATGCTGAAAAGCGCCCTTCAATTCGTACTGAAACATATCAAGGATCAGTGTCATTTTACTACTTCTCTCTTTCATATTTTTTTTTGTAAAATACCGAGGCAAACTATACATTAATGAATCTACAGATTAACTATAGATTAATAAAATTACAGTTAAAAAACGTATTCTGTTGTAACTGTAATTTTATGTATCGGTGATTTACCTGCTTATACTATTATAATATATAACACAATAGTTTCTGGTAACTTTATGCACAATTGTTCCCAGAATTAAGAACCATTTCCATGAGAAATTTCATTTTGACATGGAATGGTAAATCTGATAGTTTCATTTCAATTGTCGCGCTCACTCGGCCGTGTTTGCCTAGTCCCAGATAGATTCGAATCATGCTATCTCTACCCATTTCAATGTCACACCGAATTCACTCTTGTTTACCCACTTACACGAATATTTCCTTTATTATATTTGCTCTGGATAATATTATTGTTCAGAACATATTTTGTCATTCAGAGGCAACAATGTTTAAAATCATTCTTAGAACAGTACGGTTGAAGTGTTTAGTAGGTGTAAGTTTTAACGCAGGAGGCTTTTTATCAAGTTCAGCATCAATGATATTACGATATACAGGTATATATTAGCATATAGTGGTTATATAGTGGCAAATAGATAGATAGAAATTTAAAATGTTTTATTAATGAGGCAACGATTTATCAGCCTCGTGAAACTGATCCTTAAATGCTTAATTATCGTTGATTTAAAAGTACAATTATTTTATCAGTGAAATTAAACTCATTATCGGTAAACAAATTATTAAAAAATAAGTTTATCGCTAATTAATGAGTATTTAATTAAATGTTTTGTAAATCTTCAAAATTCGTAATCCATACTGATTTTAAATAATAAATTATATCGTGCTGACTCTAACCTATTCTCACCTAAACTGATTTAGACAAAGGTTAGCAGATAAGTAAAAATCGCGTAAACTTCAGAACCAAATAAGTTAAAAATCATTCATTAGATATCATATGCTAGATTTCAACCTAGAAATCGTCTTCAAAGGGGGAAGAGGTAAATTGGTCATTACTAGAGTGCAGGGGTATGAAACAGTGGCTGCGGCTTATGCTGCTACATTTGCGAAATATTGCTCTTTCGTAATTAATTTATGCGTTTTGTATGAGTAAGGGTTTAACCGCACTTTCGGAACTTCTGAAAGCCCACTTACTGATTCTGGTAATGCTAGTCCACTTAGTACAAATTTACTTACAACTTTATATGCCATTGGACTAACAAATATTAACTGTTTATGATTTTTAAAGCTCACTGATTACTGACACATTCAAATAATTTTAACAATGCCCTGCCTACACTCACATATTATAAACATTGTACACAATTGTTTTCCTAAAAATATCTTTTTAAAATTGTGATTGATGGGCCCTCATGATAACTCAAAGGGTGGTGGAAAAAAATGTTTGTAAAAAAAGGTTTTTATGTAAACAAGCCGTTATTTAACGTTATTTATAACAGGTATGGTATCTATACAATAACCTATAAATAATAAAAACATTTGCGCCAGACAACACCAACTGTCTTGATTTCGAAGTAAGGAATTAATTTCTTGTGTTACAAAATATATAACATTTATTATCGCGGGGATATCTCCCATGGTTCCCCTTGAGGGATACAAACCTGCAACTGCTGGTTTCGTAGTCAGGAGTGCTATCCGCTACACCAGAAATGTCGTCATTTATGAGCTATATGTATAGCTCCAATCGTTATAGCTGTTCAGGGGGAAAAAGCAAGAACAATAGTGATTATAAATTTACGTTCTTATTTCCCGGAATATTTTTTCTAAGTATGGAGCATCATAGTAGGATTTTATTGTAAAACATCCTTTACTTAGTTGCAGTTTTACCTTTACAATGTCAGATACGTTACGGCCCACTTATCTGAGCTGATAGAGCTGTGCAAGCTGGCTGTAGCTTTCGGCTGGCCGTTATTTATTTACTTTTAACGACACCCGCACTGTAACAATTATTTCACTGGTGTATTCTACCGGATAGTTATTGTATTTAGGTGATATTGATAGTTACACTATAGGAATATTAAAAGCATTGATTTTTTTATCAAATAAATCCCTATCTCTAAGATATTTCATTGCATTTACATGGGTCATTCATCAATAAGACAAAGGAATGGGCCTGCAAAGGTCTTAAAATCGATAGCCTTATAAAAGATAAACTGAACGTCACATAGCTTAATATCGTGATGGTCGGCAGATAGCTATTTATTTAACACATTTAGTGCAGTGTACATGGAGTGCATGTGAACAATTCCAGCGTTGCCGTCTTCTCGGGCCCGAGTTTACGGTGACGTCATTTTATATAATAGCACTCAGATCTGATTGCTTGGACACCAGCAAGCTGTATTCCAACCACTTTAATTAAATTTCATGTAAATATTGCGGTTTTCTGGGTTTTTCTTTGTAAATGTTAAGGGCACTTAAAGTGTTAAATAAACCTAACACGCTGGGAAATCTATACCGTAATCTTCCCCGTTCTAATCGTTAAAGTGTTACCAATAAGCGATTCATACATCAACCATAGTTACCATCATTAATCAATGTTCAGATCGCTTAAATAACCTAAACATACGGTGTCACCCGCCACTCGCGTAAGTCAATTAAGCTAAGCGCCCGCAGCTAATCGGCGGATGTATGAAAACACCGTTTATTAGCCCGATAACTGGATACGGCCATGTCCTGCGAACGAGTTTAGGTCTAATGGAAAAGCGTGAGCGATTTAATCATTTTTCACATTATCACCACTTTTATATTGAAGGTTAACTATACACTCAAACTTAAGCGGTAGATACTCATCTATAATAGTTTAGAACCAAATAATAGATGTGGCTTATAGTGTGATGCAGATACGTCACAATCTTATCATATGCGGTTGTCAATATAGACTCTGGTCTTAAATAAACAACCATTTCTGGTAGCAATTTTGAACATGATTTAACCTCTAAGAAGTTTTAAGTTTTTTTTTATCCCTAGCACTGAAGTATTAAAAGTCTTAATTAGAAAACCACTCGCTAATCGCTTCTGCCATAGACCTCAACATGGCTGCAGCATAAGACGGCAGTAATAACGGCGAATGGCCATCAAATTGTCGCCGCCGAACCAATTTGCTGGACGCGCTTATAACTCATGTCTGGCTGGTACTGGTTACTGCCTGGATTAACACAGTGGGCTGGCTTAAGTATGAACTAGTATTTAGGGGTGGCTCTCAAAATCATAGTCATTATTATCAGCCAAAGGACTTCCACTGCTGAACATAGGCCTCCCCTGGGCGAAATGCATAAAATAGCAAAGACAAATTTTTCGCTATGAACACTAAGAACGTAAAATTTCTGTAACGGACCTTAATATTCATTGAAATACTGCTCTAAATAGATTTTTAACAAATTTGTCAAAGCAAGTATTAGCGTACGATTACATCGACTAGGTCTTCTCGGTATTTAGTTTATTGGTTAGCTTTTGTGTACCAAAATTAATTAGTTTCCCAAACATTCGATAATCTTACCCTTATTGATTTTACTTAAAGTAATATATTTTTATAATTATATATGTTCTACTTGACTTGACGACTACTACTATGACTACTCTGTAGAATAATTAATTAAAAATTTCGCTCCTATTAACAGGACACATACTATATATTAACACTAGCGGCCCGCCAGCGACTTCGTACGCACGCAATAGTTTTACTCCGTTCCCATAGATCGTAGCGAAAATATTTATAAGCCGATACGCATTAAACTATTTCTATAGCCTTCCCCGATAAATTAGCTATCTAACAATGTATGTAACATATTTTATAACCGGACCAATAGTTCCTGTGATTAACGCGTTCAAACAAACAAACAGAACATACAGTTTTTAGATATATGCGTAGAAATGCGTTTGATAATGTTATATTTTATGTAGACATAATACTTAGCCCGGTCTTTAATCTGGTCAAACTTACACGTGGATAATATCGTTTTATTTTACAACAAAATGGAAATACTTACGACGCCTATCGTCAATCATACATTTCTTTCGGGTGCTAATAAAAAGACCAGGCTATACTCTGTGCGCTTACTCAGCATCATGCCACATACAGACTGTGGGAGATGCAGATTCCCTCAAGTCTTATCCCGCTACCTACCTTAAGAGTTTGAACTTGAGCTTTGGTTATGGTCATAGCGAATACTCTACTTTCTTGAATTCAAATCGTGAATTCAAAGGGACAATTCTATGTAGGGCTCTACGCCATCATCATCATCATCACCCAAAACCCTTTCACTGCTAAACATAGGCCCCCACGAAAAGTATGCAGAAAAGTTCCAAATTGGACACCCTTCGACCAGGAGCAGCGTAGAATGTCCACCGACAATATGAACAAACGATCTGCAATCTACACTGGACACAGACCGCTTGATACTTACCCTGTTTAAACACAAAAAAAATATTTTCTGTTATAATAAGGAATAAAATATTTTCTCGAGAGCAACATCAATAACAAACATGTGTCAAAACATTGTGTCTCAGACATGTCAAATGATTGTCAAAAATGATATAAAAATATTTTTATCATTAGCACTAAAGAGTGTTGATATCAAATTCGAAGCAAATCACCCCCAGAATAACTTTGCATCCCTTTTTCACTCCCTTATGAGATGATTTATAATAAAATGCAAAATAATTCCTTCCGTCAAATCTATAAAAGGATGTGTATGCAAAATTTGAAGTAGATTGGACCAAGGGATCACGTTGTCCCATACAAACTTTGCGACCCTTTTTGACTCCCTTAGGGGTAGAATTTCGAAAAATCCTTTCTTATCGGATCCCTACGTCATACAAAGAACACACCCTCCCAGTTTCAGATTTCTACGATCAGCGGTTTAGGCTGTGCGTTGATCCATCAGTCAGTCAGTCAGTCAGTCAATCAATAAGTCAGTCATTCAGGACAAAGCATTTTATAGGTATAGATAATATGTGCATAAACAGGAGTGCTTACAAAAACACTTGATTACTGTCCTATTGGGTGTATATTGGACATGTCTAGAATTCCTTATTACGTAAGTATGCAATTTGACACCAAGCATCCTCACACTTTATGATTTCAATTGGGACAGTTAATTTTGTATACAGAATATAACCTGAAGGCGTATTGCGATGCAGTTGCAGAACGCTCTGATATACTGTCAGTATATCAGAGCGTTCTATCTGTCAAATTTCAATGTCAAATTTGACAAAATTAGCAATCATTATTGCAATTTCGCATAACAATATAAAGATTAATATTCATACCATTGTAGTATTATTATGATATTATTATATTGATAATATTCGTTTACACTGAGTCTGAATTGAACTGCCTCGGAATTGAACGGATTAAGTTGGATCGCAATACGCCCCCTGATATCGCTGATCAATGATAAAGTAGCTTTTTAATGGCGACGAGGCTACGATAACAGAAAAACGCTACCTAAGCACTTAATCGTTATATCAAAATTATTTTCTATAAAATTAAAATAACATATTATATTATTTTGTCGTGATTGTTTTCTAAGGTTTTCTTTAGTTTCGAGCAATTTAAAAAATATTATGTTAATCCATCAAAAGTTATCACAAAAGGGTTTTTAAAATTCCGTCATATCGTATCGCTGAACAAAATGAAAATGGTTCAAAGAAACTAGGAAAAAATATACAAACCCATCTGTAAACTCAATTGCAAAGAATTTGCAAGATAAATTAAGTATTACTTCATTTAAAAGTAGGAATGCATACTACACACTCAAACATGATAAATCATCGTAATACAAGACGCTTATGCTACGGTTTTATTAGCTACGTGCTACGGACTACGGAACTACGATACTCGTAGCACTGAGTTCGTAGTATTAGGAACTTGGAAAATTGTTTTGCAGAAGTGAATTTTGAGCTTAGTTGAAATCTTCATGGAGTAAAACTACGCTATTTATGATTTTATTTCCTGTCTAAACTATTCTACACGTTATATTCAAATAGTTATTTTGAACTATCAATTTAGGTTTAGCGTTATTTTCTTTTTTCTTTTACTTGTATTAAGTTGATATTAAAAACATTTTCAATGTGTTTTTTTTTAATTATAAGGGTCAATTTAATGATTTTAAAATATTTTGGGTACATTTAGAAATCTGATTTCAATACGCTAACAGGCATATACTACACGGCAACTTTTAGTGTACGACTTATATTACTTTCATACTAAGTTACTTTATGTCTAAAAATAAAAAAGTGAACCCAAAATGAATTTTATTGGTTTCTTGTTAATATTGACTTAATTTAAGGCCCTCGTTCAAAGAATCGAATTAATCAAAACTTCACAGCCGGCGTATTGTCTTCAATTTCAACGGTATTATATGAGGGACCAATTCAGTTGACTTTGTGGCCACAATAGCCTTGTTATATTATGACTGGTTATATTTAAACACAATTTAGATACAAAGCAATTATTAATTAGTCAGAATATTTAATATTTTTCAGGGTTACGCTTTCCGATCACAGGCCTTATAGCATGACTTTGTCGTCCATCGTACTGTCTTATCGACATTGCCCTTTTTACCAAAATGAAATCTCTAACAAATTGTCCAGTGCCTTTAGCTGCGACAGTATACTCAATTTAAGTAGATAAGATAAGATTGTGAACCAAATGTCAGAATGACTATCGGTAAGTATTGTTTCTTCAAAACACGCACAATCGTTAATATTCAATGGCTGGACATGTGACCATTATTTAAGTTACTATCGATCACGCAATCGGGCCTTTGGGTCAAAAGTAGGCTGGTAAAAAGTGAAGTGTATTTCCAGATCGAATTCTTGAACCAAGATGTTTAAGTTTTAATTAGTGACTACAGTATTCCTGTGGTTACTTTAGCACTTGCCACTGAATACGATTTTTCGTATTAAAGTATTAGTATTTCGCAACAGAAGAAAGTGTCCTTCTTCTGTCGCAACCAATCTTTTAAGACCTCTCATCTGTACGGTGTTGTAGTCGTACAGGGGTCAGCCAGTATCTCTGATGTGCGGAATGGATCGAAAGGAAACACAACCCTATCCATTTAGTCAGATTCAGTATATTTTGACTGTGATAAGCATATTTTGATCAGTTTGCTCATTTTCGAGTATATGTATCACTGAACATTATGGTTTTGTACTCCATCCATAACGTAAACTAAAGCCTGAGGTTGATTTTATAATTTTAGAATCAATGTATAATATTGAAAGAAAGAAAACATTTTTATTTGGAACACATCACATCAAATTACAAACATAATAGGAAATGAAAAGTAAAACCATGTAGAGACATTAACTTAAATTACAAAACAAAAAAAAAAATTATTCGACCTTTTACATTTTTATTAAAGTATAGAAGATTGTGAAACAATTGCTTCAATCTGTAGGTGTTAAACCTTTCTGAGTCGCACATGTAATTCTAGGCTTTTTCCCGCGGGGATAGAAATCAAACAAAGGAGAAACTCCCAAACAATACAATCACAAAAACATCACACATTTCTGAGAATATTTCTATTATGTATAAAAAATGTAAGGTTATTAACATACAAGTCAATAACCTTCATTTTATTTTGTACTAATGGTTCCGCGCGGATTTAACCACGTATGTTGGATTCCTAAAATATAACAATGAATAAGACTACGTGCTATTCCAATGTATGAGCTATATTACTATATGGTTTCATCAAAATCCATCTAGTAGTTAATGCGTGAAAGAGTAACAAACATACATTCACACATCTGTATAGATGATGGATCTACATCCATCTATATCTGTAGAGGATGGATGTATATCATCCTCACAAACTTTCGCATTTATAATATGATGATTCGTTCATGCTGTCTTAGTTCGTCGAAATAAATATGAACTTAAATGATTAGGCGAGTAGAAGTTAGCAAGCCGGCTTTTATGACTCCAACCTGTTAGGTTAAATAAATATCATTTTTGCCTAGTATTCGCGCACAGGGCGAACAAATAAATAAAATAGTAAGCTTTGGAATATGCTGAAATAAGAAGATGTAGAGGAAATTTGGAATGTTTTTTATTGTCTTATAAAAAGCTGGAGATACACAAATTTTTGGAAAAAAATTTGAAATAGAATTTTCTGGTGTCATCATGGCTGTGTTTTAAGCAAGTTATCTTCGAACTCTACTGTAATCTGGCGTTACAAGCCGAATTATTCGACGAGATGAAAGAAACAACTCGAAATTGTTTGTATTAAGGCTCACTGGAGAAAGAGCAAAGTTTCTTTTGTTTAGTCGATGTAAACAGCCATCCAGGGTATTAACTTAATTTTTTACAAAACCGGTCAGGAGTGTGTTGAACATAATTATCATCATCAACATCTTTTTTCTCTTTCTATATCGAATTATCTTCTATGTATCTAGCTTTTATATACATAATAGAATGTTGTGATACTTATACCATTTATAACTCGAGAATGGGTTGACAGATTTTCATGATTTTTACTTGGTTGAATTTGCCTTGGCCCCCAACAGTAACTATAAAATTACTACAAATTTTTAAAGATATGCATTTCCGTGATAGAAAAAATCGAATCAGTGCGCGTCATGCTTTTCATACAAAGTCTTGAACAAACTCGCCAATGCAAATCCACAAACATATTTTAAAGTGCTTCAGCGTAATAAAAGTACGAAACAAGTTTTATTCAAACATCCATTCCTGCATTGTCGGTAGTTTAGAAGAGTATCTACCTCGATTACAACTTCGAAGTGGTTTGTACCGGTTTTACGAGATTTTATTTGAAAACTTTCATGTCGATATCGCATTCCAAAGAATATGAATGTGTGATTCAAACGTCATATGAATATTTTAATACCGTCGTCGCGACGTTCTTGTATTTGCGCGTTGAAGGTGCAAACGGTTCACAAGTGCGCTTCGATATGAATTCGTCAGAAATTTAAATTAAATAACCCTTAAGGATATTTTACTCCCTTTCAAAATAAAAGCATGTCTTTACATTTCATCTAGCGTAGAGTATCGTAACGTACATGATTTTATAGTGTTGAAAAACACAATGTTATTCTTCGTCAAGAAACACAAAGATTTGTCCATCTGATAAGTGACTAATAAAGTCACTTTGTCACAACTAAATGCTCACAACAATGTCCCAGCAATAAACATAAGTGTCACAATAGAGAAAAGCAAATGACGTCATTGTGACGTCGTACAGAGGAGGACACGCTAAGTAAATCATACTTTGTACTTAGTTAACACTAGGAAATAAAGCTTGTACATTGTATCGCTATTTGATTGTGGTGCTGGGAATAAGTCTAGATTCTTATATCGATAGACTTCCTTGCCACAAGAAAACGGCTTTGTTTTTTAATTGGTTGGTTGTTTTTTGTCATGTATGTCTTAGTTTTCATTTGTTTTGTTTCATTAACGAAATTTAGTCATTGTTACATACAATCTTACGATTCAATAAAGACAGCAAAAGGCTATACAGTAGTTCAGAAGGTGTAACCAACAATCTTACGATTCAATTAATCACAGTGAAAGCAATGAAGTAACATTGCTTTGAGCTAACAAAACTGTTTGCATCGATACCTATCAACATTATCTGGCGAAACAAATGATATCTACTGTTAAAATTTAGTTTTATACA
This sequence comes from Pyrausta aurata, assembly GCA_963584085.1. NCBI lineage: Eukaryota > Metazoa > Arthropoda > Insecta > Lepidoptera > Crambidae > Pyrausta > Pyrausta aurata. The sequence continues at coordinate 12,812,736 of OY757268.1, read as the reverse complement.
AAAGTAATAGTAGTTACATGTTGTGTAGCAATATTTTGACGTTAGCGAACATGGTAGACATACACTTTTTTATTAAATTGATAAAAGACGTCAAAACTAGAGCCATCACTATAATTCTACTTACGCTTGCAGTATGGTCGGCCATACGTGGTCGTGAAAATAAAACTCGGTATGGCTGCCCTCAATTTTGAGAGCAAACGTAAGTTGAGTCATTTGATAACTTTGTTTTTGTCAAAAGGCAGAACAGTGTGTTTCAATTAGTTCCTCATCTCTACATTCTAAGTCATTTGTAAATTTTAAGTCTATCCATGTTCGTGTTTCAATTCGAATCAATCGAATCGAATCAAGTATGACTGACATAATCAATAGTTGGATTAATTAATCAAACGAAAACGTCCCAACTAAACTTATTTTAATAAAAACCTAAATTTAAAGCTTAACGATTATTCGCTTTTCAGATTCCTTTGTAAGACCATGTCCACTTAAAGTCGATCCAGTCACTCATACCTAAACCAGATTTCACAATATATGCGAGTGTGATGCTTCACTAGAAATACGAACTTCTTGATACGTAGTAGGAGTGTTACACTTCCATGAAAGCTCACCGCAACAAAAAGTAGCGTTTAATTAATCGATTCAGATTGTTGGGCGTCTATCGGCGTTATTCGATTAAAACTTTAATTGGCGGTCGCCGCTCATCGCTCACCGCTCACGACACAAGTCTTATGCCTTGGTGATTTAATATTTTCTACTATATATATTGAAAAGTGTAAATTACAACACAGTTTTGAATTCTAAGCATGAAATTACTTTTATAACTGAACGTTGATAATAGGTAATCATAACATTATTATTATATTATAAGCAATCTAAGATACTTTTCCGAACAATAAGTACAGTATTTTGACATAAGCCAAATCAAATAAAGTAATTGGTTATTAGATTAAGTAATATCTTGCGTTGTGTGGTTCGTGATATAAATAAGTAATGTATCGTCATTGTATTGTGTACCTTCAAAGGAGACACATAACAGTCGAGGTCATCAATTTCATTATGGGATAAAGGCATTACAAAAACTTGACCTACGACCAGAAGGTAGACTTATTGAGATAGGTATTTTAATGTACCTAGTAGATATTTTTTAAATATTTAATAACAACGAAAGAAATAACTAAACTATTTGCTTGTGAAAAAATGCACATTTGGGTGAGTGGTAAGTTCAGCTTTTTCATATATATTTTTATAATTAAACAATTTAATTATCATAGATTTTGGATGTACTACATATTATCTACCTACTACCTATTATCGGTCGAGAAAAAATTAAATTACTATCGACCTCTTATACGAATTAAAGACCAATAATCCTTTTTATAAATTCATCAACAAAACTACAATAAGTCAAACAACAAAGACATAGTTAATACTGCATACCAAAAAAAGGGCGGAATATGACAGAACTAGAATACTTAGATGCCTTATCTTGTCTTTTATCAGAATGAAGAACCCCATACATTTTCTTTCCTATACGGTTCAAGTTCAAGGCAATACTATAATTTCGAAGGATCTTCCCCTTTGTAGGTCATTATAGCCGTTCTCTCAATCGTGATCAGCATATTGATACGTAGTATGTGGGTGTCCTATCTGGAATGACGGTTTTACTGCACATTTGAGCTTTAACAGGCTTGACTGTGAACCTAGTGAGTCGTAATTTAACAGAAATGTTTTAGAAAAAAATTGTTACTGTGTAATTACATTAATTATGTTCTCAGACGGGATCATTATTAATGTAATAATAAAATATACATGATCGATCAACTTAAAATAACAAATCTTGTAATAAAATTACTATACTGGTGTTGAAAATCTATTTTTCATTGTATTATTCTAAGTTGCATTTAATTAAAAATGTTTCTTTTGTCTAGTAGACAAGAAAACAGCGCGAAAGCTGTCTTAAAATTGTTTCTCTACGCTAACTGGGCTAAAATTCACATAAATCACATTTTAACCTAACAAACATAATTATAAACCCGTTCTATAGAAACCAATTATTATTGATTCCCTGTGAAACAAGGTATCACAACTCAAAAGTCGAGCTCTAGAACCGCGCATCTAAATAGCGTATTTTCGAAGATGAAAGTATGAGAAAAACAAACATCATTAAGGAAACGGAAGTCTCTATTAGCTTTTTCCTGTCGCCAGGGAAGTAAGTAAACATTCTCGGTACCTACAAGGGTTAGGCTGAGTTCACACGAACGGCGGGGTCATTATGCAATTTGGAAGAAGAATGCGATGCGATAACCATCCTAGAGTATCATAGCCGGAATAAGCGATTATTACTAGTTTAACAGACAGAGACAGAATGATGATTTAATCCTGGGTTAGCGTAATCCTGCGTTAAATCATCGTGCGCAAGTCCCACTTAGGCCCACTTGCGCACGATGTGTGACTTCAACGTCAAATAAACTGACAGAGAAAGAATGATAATTTAATCCTGGGTTAGCGTAATCCTGGGTTAAATCATCGTGCGCGAGTTCCACTTAGTAAAATAAAATAAATGACTGTAAAGTAAATTGTCAGTAAAACTTCTCGAGACCTTTTCGATTGTGAAACAGGTCCTAATAATTCCTTATGTTTTTTGATATGCAAAACGTGTGTTATAAACAATTTTATTGTTCGGTATAAATATATATCTCGAAATAAAATCATTATCATTCATCTATACTTAGCCTTATTCGGTCGTTGACATTGGTTGCCGAAGTGATCGGAGTATTTGCTGAGGGTAGTGTAAAACGATTACACACAGCCACATGTTTACTTATTTTGTAATTTTATTTGGTTCAGCCCTATTTTGCTTAATACGTACAACTGACACTTCAAAGAAAATAATATATTTGGTTTATAGTCCATAGCATAAGACTACCCGTTGTACCTTGAGGTTTTCTCACCTCTATGATTTAAGAGGTTTTGTTTGGAACTTTCAAGTTTTCAGGTAGGTAACTGGAGTTAGTATTATCAAACTTGTTGTGCTTTAAAACACACCGATACAGAAAGCTCACTTCGGGTCGCGACCAAGTGAAACGTAAAAATGTAAGTGCGAGTCGGACCCGCGCACTAAGGGTTCTGTGCCACCTTAAACTGGATTCGGGGTCCACTTACTTCCACCTAACGAAATTATCACAATATTTTTTGACACATTATCCACATTATACACAGATCTACAGTATACATATATTTTTTCCAAAATTTTCACTTTCTTAGTTCAAAAGTTAGATGGGGACGCCCATTTTACCACTTTGGAAGCCACTATATCTCAAACGATAGACTTTCAGAAAAAATATATTTAGAAACCTCAATATCATTTTGAAAAACCTATCTATACCCCACACGCATAGGTTTGAGTAAAAAAAAAATTAGGTTTTAGTTTCATGTATTAAACAATTTAAAGGCCCCCCTTAAATTGTTTATTTTTTACTTTTTGTATCTGAATCGGAAAGCGGTGAACAGGATACACCTTCTAACCGAGTTTCCCGAACCCTCAAAAATGGGACTTCGCGGGCGTGACGGTCGTCGCAGACGTCAAATGAAACGCACCCAGAAAAAAAGTTATATGTAAAATGCTTTTAAAAAATATGGCAATATCAACTGTATATTTTTTATATCATCGATAATAATAAACACGTTCTTAATGTATAGCGAATCGAACATATTTGATAAGCTTTTGTTAAATAATATGATGTGGCTTAATTATCTTTGACTCCTGCCTGATCGTAGTAATTAGAACTAAATTGTTTTCCACCCTAGGGCTAAATGAAAGTACCCTAGTAGTACCCTAGTACCCTAGGGATGGAAAGTAGCTTTTCACGAAAGTACTTTTACTAAAACTAAGTACTTTTATTGAAAAGTTCAATTTTCCGAAGAGGTAGAAAACTATTATCTAATCATTTAAATGTAAGGCAGATGTTAACTCCGATTTAACTACCAATAGTAAAAAGCGTCCGAGAAACACTGCATCACAAATTCACACCGAACTGTAATTTAACCCTATTAACACGAAAAGTCAACAGGGTGTTATACACTTCGGAAGCAGTCACTAATCAAAACAGGCTAATTAACAAAGAGCCGCAAACTAATATCTAGCCGAACTAATATCAGATGAGGCTAAAACAATGCGTGTTGTAAATTAATTTCGCTGTTCAAATATAATTTCGATCGGCGTAATCGGATAACGCAGATCCAACGATAAATTACTGTATTCCAATTAAACCGGCCCGGTTGGGGCGGGGGCGTTGCAGACGAGCGTGTGAAATGCACAAAAATATAATAATATTATTAGAAAAATATACATTCATTATAGCTGAGAGTTTTTCTGACTGTATACACGTTTAAGTACGAGACATGGAAGGTTTGTTTCCTACAAATTTTATTCACTTGTAAACCAGTCATTTGATAAAAAAGGGGTTGAGGGAAAAATGTGATGTGGTTGTTATCGATGAACCATCCGTTCAGCAAAAGTATCTTCATACCAAGTTATTTACTAGTATTCATATTCCTAAGTACTTATATCAGCTGTCATAAGTGGCGTTATTTTAAGGCACGAAATTGTACCTTTAGTCCTCGTAAGTCATTATGTACTTGTGCTTATTTATGACTTTATATGCGGTTCAACCGCCCGTCTACCCCAATACCCGGTGGAAGAAATTTTCATACTCCAGCCCTCAGCGGCAAATAAATTAACGTTCTTATGGCGCCGACGCCGAACGACGCCCGCGCATGATTTACTGTTTCATTTGCAGGCTTTAGCTGACCGTACACGTGGTATCAATTTTTGTTTATTTCTTGTCACGTTAAATGACAATAATATACTTATTGTGATTAAACAAGTCAGGTTCCGCATGCAAATGCGTCAGTGTACTAACTAACGTTGCCACTGAAAGCAATTATCATCGCAAAAGTACCTACGTTAAAACTGTGCGACTGAATAGAATAAAAACAAAGGACAATTTAGCTACGTAAAATTACATAGTTTGTTGGTTATTAAAAGTATTGGTTAATTAATCTCAATGGAAATTAATAATATTTTGTTATTCATATGCCATCCATTTGCTAACTAGAAGATACTGTTTGGCAAATTTGGCATTCCTGTCCTAAAGTGCCTACTTAGAAATCAGTACTCTTCTAACGTTGATTAAATAAACTTTTTATTCAAATACCCATTAACGAGATCTTATTCTCAGTTTAAGGAATATCGCTTAGAAAAACTCAATATCCGTTGGCGAGAGTATCGGATCCTGTGCGGTAGTAAATTGGCCCGGGGAAATAAATCTGGGAATAAAGGGATCCGCCATATTGCCGGTCTGTTTACTATTTATTTATGTCCCGCTATTTCCTTCAAAGTACATTATATCTTGGTTTACGTTTCCTCTCTTAATTTCTGTTTGACCCCGACAGTGGGGCAGGTATGGTTTACTTAGTGTGAAAGGATAAAATGTATTTACTTGTGAAACATAACGAAAAAGTAAAAACAAAACTCGACAATAACATAAACACATGTAACGTTGATTATTACAGTGTGCCCCTATATTATATTATATTATTATTTTATGTATATTAAAGGAACAGGTCAGCCTCTGTTATTGTTACCTATCTCATATTCCTAATGAATATTTTTATTTTCATTTCATATTATATGTGCAATCTGGATAGGAAGTGCAAGTAGACCTCAAATGCATCTATTGCAAACACCCCTCCGCCAATCCGCACTGAGCCCGCGTGGTGGAGTATGGCTCATACTACCTCATATTTGAGGTAAGGCCTTTGCCCAGCAGTGGGATGCTTACAGGCTAACTTTACTTTTACTTTTTTTTACTTTAGGTCTATACTTTCACATCCTATCCAGATAACACTTTATCTAAGAACACACTGTAGAATCATACGTCGTGCAGGTATGATCGAGATCCGAGCCGAGCCACTATCAAACGATAATCGCTTGAAAACATGACACAAAAACGACGACGAGAAGTGCTAGCGGTTTTGGCTCTTAAGGTGTTTAGGCGGCGGTGACCTTGATAGGTTATATTAAACATTTGAGAAAAGAAGCCTTAATTTGTTTACAAATAAACGAATTCAGAGACGTAAGAAACTCAATTAGTGCGTATAAGTATTTCGCAATAGTCATCATTATGCTTTGAAAAACAAAAAGTTTTACAAAAGTATTTCGCAATAGTCATCATTATGCTTTGAAAAACAAAAAGTTTTACAAAATTCCTACAGTATTTAAAATGTATAACAAATTATGCGAATTCTGATTACATCACATTTCTTGGAAATTTTCACAAGCTGGAATTATTGTCATAAATTATTTATTCCGTTTATTTAAAGTTCGGTCGCCGTCTCCGTAGGACGCTAACAAGTGAAAAATTAGCATTATAAGTCTAGCCTTAATTCCGACATGACTTAAGCAAAGTTTGGGGAAAAACTTGTACAAAATCCAGGTAATTGTGCTGCGTCCCTTATCCCCTGTCTCCCGTTACAAAGACTCTTTAATTATACCGCCTTTTGGCTAATTCGACAAGTTTGCCCAATTTCCTCTAATTTGCCGCTTTCCGCTGTTTAATGAGTTAATAAAAACGTGATGAGACATTCTTTATTGTTTCAACAAGCGCATTCATCTTGCAACATTTGAATCTATTAATTGCTAATTGAGTTGTTACATCTCGGTCAATTGGAGTAAGTAAAAAGCTTTTAAACTGACATTTGACCCTGAAATTCATTTGAGTAGGTATTGCAATAAATATTAAAGCTTTGTTGAAAATCTTACACTAAAACTGATAACATTTGAGAGAAAAATAATCACAAGGTACAAGATTAGACAAGATTTAGGTGTAATATACGTTTATTGTTTTTAAAAGAACATAGTTTTTTAAAGGATCTCGCTCTGAGGACTGTCGAACATAAAAAAATTGTGTTAAAAAGCAGTTGAGGTATATGAAGAAATATGTTTAAAAAATTTAAGGAACAGTGAAATGAAGGAATATCGTATTTCACTCTATTTATGCCAAAATAATTTACATTTAAATACTCACCTGTAGATCTTTGTTATTCATCTGAATTCGCAATTGCCTATTCATATTCAATGTTAATCAACTAATGCTTAATTACATTATATATAATTACAGCAATGAATACCTTGTTACGCATTTGAATTATAAAGTACTTAACTCTCTTTAGAAACTAAAACTTTAAAGTGAGCTAATATTAATAAAATCAATCAAACGAATTAATGAATAAACTTAAGCAGACGCCATTTATATCGGTATGCCAGTCGAAGGACTATTATGTAACACAAATTGCTTTCACATTTCCAAATTTTATGTCCTTGTGGTTTTTTTGAACTATACCTATCTATATTAGTATCTTAACGTACTAGCTTTAATCTGATAACTAAATAATACCTCACCGTAGTAAATACATTGATCAAATACCTTGATTTTTTTAACATTTACATTATTTAATTATGATAAAAAATAAATGGGTCTCAAAAAAAGTTTTGGACAAACTAAATTATTTAAAATAGGTTTAGGTTTAAAGAGTTTATTCTCAAAAAAAAAGACAAGCCACTTACATGATTATAGAATAACTTAAAGTAAAATAAATCTAAATTCGAACGCCGAACTAAACAATAATAATAAAAAGTACATGTTACAGATTATTTAACAAACAGTTTGCTGTTTTCAACTATAAATTTTGACAATTTGGACTTAAAACTATTAATAGAACTAGTATTTTTCAAACAAGAGGGCAGTTTATTATAAAGCCGTGCTCCCTCAAATGTGATACTTTTTTTGGCATAATTTGTGCGTACTTTTGGCAAGACAAGCAAACTTGGTCGTCTAAGACTGCGTTTACTTATTTGCGATTTTTTTATGAATGTCAAATTTATATGAATGGACTTATCAAGAATTTTTCTAATTAATATGCAAGTGTTATAAATGTAAAGTTCTTTAATAGTCATAATTTTCGTATCTGTATAGATCTTAACAGTAGGCGTTAGAAACGGATAGTTAAACAATAATTTAATAACTTTGTTTTGCATTCTTTGTAGTCCTTGTAACCTTGTCTTTGGAGCACTACCCCAAATTTCAATAAGGTATAATAGTTGAGATTTGATAAGTGAGTTATAAATATTGTAACGCAGTTTTTTAGGAATACAATAACTTGTATTGCGAAGATATTAATAATCCTAATTTAAATTCATTTTATGATATCTCCAAACTATAATTAATCACTACAAACTACCAACATTGTGATTTGTTCTTACCGGAAACTAGCCTAATAAGTAGGGAATTTATAAACGCATCTAGGGCAGTGAAGTCACGATAAAAATTAAGTCGTCATTATACTCTCTACAAAAAGAGCGCTCATCAGTCACTTCACGGATAGATATCATGGATTACAATCGCATCGTTATTGCTTGCAAGTTATCTAATCCCCCTGTTGGTCTGTCTGTGGGTTAGAGGCATTACAATTTTATAGGGAGTTACAATTTACGAGCCAAGAATAAACCAGCGCAGTTACTTTGAGGATTTGAATTTATGTGTCATTTATTGTGTACCAACCATGCAGCTATAGTAAATGATAATGGTATTAGATAAATTATCTGTAACTTTTTTTATAGGTAGCTGAAAATAGCCAAAAAGTAAAAAAGTAAAGATACAAATTAATCGTGATGGCGGCTTACTTTCATGCGTAGACCCAAGCTATCGAGCTATGATTCAAATCATTATTCTGTTGCTATGTTGAACCTTTAGTGTGGAGAGATAAATAAAGACGTTTGATATTTTAACTCGTCAAGTATGTGTAAACGAGACACAATAAAAATTCCATTGTTATGCGACTCTCGGCATTCGTTTGATACCTGACTGATTAAACTCGAATAAAAAGTTTACTCTGATCTACGCAAGTAACCTTATATTATAGCCACACACAATCAAAAAAATCCGAAAATAGTCGGTTTCTCATGCAAGTTGAGTATTGTAAAAAAAATGTATTCAATTACTAATCAAGAATATTGTTATACTTATCGATCAGTAAATTCAACAAACAGTCGTAAAAATCATTGTTAAGTTCGTCTATTCTATACTAGCTTTTGCCCGCGACTTCGTTCGCGTGGACTTCAGGTTCGTCCCGTCTAGTAGCGCAAAAAATGTGTTTTTTTACGACCTCACATTAGAAACCTCAAAAATTGTAGCCTATATGTTATTCTGATGTATAAGCTATATTGTGGTAAAGTTTCATTCAAATCCATTCAGTAGTTTTTACGTGAAAGAGTAACAAACATCCATACATCCATACAAACTTTCGCCTTTATAATAGTAGTAGGATGTACTCGTTCTTCCCAAGCTTTCAAAATCTCAACTGCATCCATTTTTCATTTGCGTTTATCTATCGCTAATAAAACTTTGAGTACGAGCAACTTCTTCACAAGACGTCCGAAGTCTGGCGAATTGAATTTCGTTTAAATTTTCAAGTGCAGAGCGAGTGAAGCATTCGCGGACGGCGGACTAATAAACTCCGAGATAGAAGCCTTTATGTACTCTAAGTAACATAGGGTTTTATGCATGCATCGTTGGTGTTTGATTGATAAATAAATACGGTACTATAGGTAGACCGCGAAATTGAGACCTCGCCTGCGGGGCAAAGAGGTGCGGGGGGAGACGAGAGCGCGGTTAGTGAGCGGCGCGGGCGGGTGTTTCCGCGCTGCTCGCACCTCTCGCGCGACCCGCTATCGTCTCCCCCCACGCCCCTGTACCCCGCAGGTGAAGTCTCAATGAAGCGGTTTACCTATATAGTAGGACTGTTTAGTGCAATAACCTAGTTACATAACAATATTTCCATAATATTATGTGCATTAAATTGTCTATTTCCTTATTTGTTTAAGTTCGCTCAAGGATCGATAGGACGCCGGCGGTCGCGAAAATAAAATAAAGTAATTATAACCTTCAGTCACATTTTTTTTGTGTGTTTTATTTTATACGGCTTGTACATTTGACGCTTGTTATCTTAGATTTAGTCAGATGGTGCAACTAAGCCAACTGCGCCGATAGGTTGCTAGAAAAATTATTAAAAAGGGGACGATTTTAGCGATGATTTGACCTTGAATAGACAAGGACAGAAACACTCCTAAAACAAATGCTGATCGACCATTACAATTCACACTCACGTTCATCCATCTGTATACCCGCCTTGCCTTGCGGCGTAGCCAACTGCACAAAACAAACGTTCGGTCCAGAATAATTAATACCGGTGTTTATCGAATGAGGCCGGCAACTCATTACGATGCTAATGCCCGCCCGCAAATATTGGCTATGATTGAACGCGATCGACCCGTTTGCTCGCAACCGTTGCGGCAATTTTGATTAAAATAACCTGCAAGTTCGATTAGATGGGTTTAATTATTGTCCGACTTTTATTTGAATGTGTTATCGAAATCAATAAGGTGTGAAGCATTATAAATAAGCGAAAGTAACATATATTGCTCCACCTGTTTGGTGACCTAGAGTGAAAACGCTCTAGAAGATGAATAATAATAATTATTATTATTTATTTATTTTATTCAGACTACAAGGCCCATTGTGTTAGTAAAATTACTTAAACCTATATTAGTATTTAATTTTAAACAGAGACTTGGTATGGTTGGCTAGAGCCCAAACAAGTGGGCTGTCTAGCCGGTCGGCTATCGCACGCAGAATGATGTTGGGGCTGCCGCGCAGCCTACGCAAAAGAGAGCCAGTTTTCTTTCGCCATGTGGCGTCAAACCCATCTGTGTGAGCCTCGGCGAACATTGACGATAAATAAATAAATAAATGATGAAAAGATAAATGATGTATAGCTCAGTAATGTACGATCAGATGGGACGTGGTAAATAAAAAAAAGTTAAGACTGGTGATGTATAAGCAAGAGCAACTCTCACGAGCAATAGAAAATCACCATACAGTTGCCAAATTGATGTCACAATTATCAATAACACAAATAATTATATTAATGACGACAAATTAAAATTATATTTACACTTGCTCAGTAACAGTAATAATTCAAAAGAGCTGCTATATGCCACTCTATGATTGTCATAATTAATATGTCCACGTTTTCCAACGTGACAGTCTAAAATGCGCGTGATCATAACTAAGCATCAAATTAGTAGCGGCTTAGCGTGATATCCACGGCTTGTATAGTTGATTTATGAACTTGTTGCCTTGTCCAGTAATCCTTTTGTGCACATCACATCCAGCAGTATATTAATTGCAAAGTAACACCTGTCACAATGGCATAAAATTCAGCAATGTTTGTGATGTCGTCCCTATATGATTCGGAAATTTAATTGCAAGTAAAACAATATTATGACTGACGAGTATTGTGATGGAATTTAAAAGTGACATAATTGTAGATACTTCGATATTCTGTCCAGAGCAAAAAATATGAGTCAGTAAGATACAATTTAAACCTTATTCAAAACCTGTTGTTTTAAGTATCGTAAATACTAATATTTAGACTAGCCACAAAGTCATTGGCAGCGCTTAAAACGAAATTTCCAAGTGCTAGTTTCCGTTTTATATTTTTTATGTTTTATACGTTCAAATTCCTGATGATTTCTTTTCTTTTTGCCTTCCCGTATTTTTTTCATTACCCTCGAACACTCCTACATCTTTCGATTCCTTCAAAAATAGCCCTTCAAACCGATTTAGCAAATCGACTTTATAATCGATCACAATTCCGAGTCTCGCAAGGCTTAGCCCTGAACAAAGAGTCTCTCTGCCCTTTGTACGGGATAATTAACTTCCGTTAAGTTAAATTGATCCGCATAAGAGACAACTTTGCGAGGATATGTAGATTCTCATTTCTAGCCGTCCTTGTCACTCAAATTTGCACGATAGGAAGAGTGAATGTGACGATAAAACCCAAAAATAGTAGCATATCTGTTAGGAGTTGACGTGACCCGCATATAAACTTGGATGACAGCTGATGCTCACACCGAGAAAACTAATGCTTTCTTTACCACGTTATTAATTTATACTCAAAGATAGAGGTTTACCAATATTTTAAGTGAGTGGCAGAAAATACAACTGCATATAACATTTCTGTATCTTGACGTTAAAGGTGTCATATCATTCTTATTGAGAATAGAATTTTATTAATCTGGCTTTTTATGTGCAGTAGTACCTAAACTAGTCAAATCTCAGAAACATATTAGATATTCGAAGAAAATAAGGTAACGGTAAGGCCAAGGTAACGAGAATAAAAACAACTTATCTCACGTATTTGTAACATCAATATCGGTTCCATCAAAGACGATTTACACGGCACTTACTGTATTGCATGTTATGTGATGTACAATCTGTATCATAGAACATGTCATGTTCTATCGAACGGCATGGCTCCGGTATTGCAATGGGCAATTGGCCACCCGCGTGGCCGGTTGGCGCCCACTGCGCATGACTAATTGACACATTGTTCTAGCTGTTATTCACTAAGTGACTGTGACGTCAAGGAAAGCTGTTCAAGCTGGAGGTAAATGCTTGTAAATGCATTTACATCTTGAATTAAAATTTCACAGAAAATAAATAGTAGGCAGGTACATGATAAATTCTTCAAGACAGTTGTAGTAGTTGAATTTTACCACTTTGTGGCTATGATTAGCATTGAACCATTTTTTGAGTTTTGAAAATATTTTCTACTTTAGAAGACGATAAATTAAATTAGCTGCCAGCCCGTTTTCAGTGAAATACGATTACGGCTTTCAATCATTTGAATAGTGAAAGCAATCTTCGTCTGTGATTGACAGTTCAACAAATTTTCAGGGACGTAGACGCCTAAATCCGGGGGTGAGCGAACTTTAGGAACGAGGCTTTTAGGATTAATAATGCTTATGAGTATATCTATGCCCATATTGCTTTAGGTGGGTGAATGGTTTCTGAAATAATCCTGAATCCTAAATTCATTCAAATTCTCATGTATTCAAACCTCATAATGACTTCAGGTCTGCATCACGTCTGGCTGACAAATGGTGCTGACGATTAACTTCAAGTGAAAGATCTTAATTCTATTTTCAGTCGAATCTCTTCAATGAATAGTTCTAGTCACCCATTTGAAATGCATTTTGTTATTTTGATTTATGTGTTAAAATAAACCATACGATAAACACTTTTACCATAATGATACCTATACGATACTTGAGTTCGTTGGAATGATGATTTTGCATGAAAAAAATTTTTGACACCGTAAATTTATATGAAAACCTCCATAGCAAACAATAAACTGGTGTTATTTTTACTCTGACACTACTCTCAATATCCGCACATACATACCTCAATAAATCCTTCTGTCGTAGTACAATCGGCCTTGGAAAACAAATACAATACGGGTCACCAAGACATTCTAAAATGCCTCAAACCAGATCAAAAGCTGAAAGAATTTCACTCTACTATTGTTGTGTGTTACAAAAAATGTTGCCACAAAAGAACGGTAGGACCGAGGAAAAAGTTAAGAAGGGACAAAGCTAGGTAAAAAGCGGGATTTGTCATGCGTGGCTTAGCTTCGCTCTGCCAAATTCGCGAAAGAATTCCTGGTAACGCTGATTTTTTATTTGGTTTTTGTTTTGGCGCGGCCGTGAAGGCTCCTAACGTCTTGTTTAATCTGTATGCTACCTATATTACTGAATTTTATGCTAGTCTTAATTTTAATGAATTGAAAATTTATATTATTGTGGAATTAGTAAAATATTGCGACTGTGATTAATATAAAATTAAATCAACTCGCTGGCTAGCTAACGTTACATAACGTAGTTGACAATTGGACCATTATATTTGAAAAAATAATTAATCAGAAAACAACATAGTTATCTTATGTTAAAACCTAGGCTACTCTTATGTAACGAATCTGTCTCTCATCATTCAAAAGTATACTACGCGCTCTATAGTAAGGTCATTAGTTGTCTATTTCATAATCACTACATAAGAAAAATAAATCATAAATTAATATCACATTTCCCCGTGTTTCCCCTGATTATTTATTATCGCCCCAAAAAAAGGCATCCTAAAAATAGTTGCAAGTTATCAATAGCACATAAAACCGCGCGAAGGTCAGACCACTCCGGGAGGTTGTTAAACACTCCTTAATGACCCTCCCTCGTTAAGAGGAAAGGTTTTGCCTGTTCTTGGGAATTAACAGTTACAACGCAACAGAAACCAGCTTATTCTGGTCCCTTAATCCTCACACTGTAAATGAAAACGCTAGTAATTTTGTGTAGGATTTGAATCAAAGAGGGTCTTGGAACACTGGCCGCGGGCTTGCGGCTCCGCATAAAGTTTTATGCATTCGGAATAGCCCGAAAATTGCTCGTTTGACGTTTTCGAAGCGTGAAACGACGAGTCTAAGCTGGGAAATTTGATAAGAGACAAAATATTGTAGTGGATCCGAGTCGGGTGAGATTTCTGATCAGCGAATGTTAGTGACGTTATCTTTACTTTATTTTGTACAGTAGAAAATCATATAAATAAAATGTAATTGTCCATCGCCTCGTAGCTTCATTGTCTCCTAGTGGTGTAGCCTGGTAGCGTCGTGGCCTCGTAATTCGTGTGAAATATTTTTATACAGGAAACAGGATATTAAACGAAAATTTCCTGATAAGTCTCTTAGGCCCAATTTCTCCATCGATACTAATGGTAAAGTAACGTTACCGGTTGAATATTTACGATTGTCAGTCTGACATTTAGTTACATAGTTTTTCTACAAAACACACACAATCGTAAATATTCAACCACTAGTAACGTAACTTAACCTTGACTGTCGATGAAGAAATTGGGTCTTAGTAATTTAATCTTCTGTAATATCTAGTGGTGGACTGGTAGAATCCCCTAGGGCTTAATGACCTTTAGATTAGATTTGATTTTATAGTATAACTTACCATCAATAAAATTTAAGTAAACACCTTCAAGGGAATAAGCAAAACAGCATCCGACAGATCCTCTATTCAGTTGTCTCCACAACAGCGGTCCTAATCCAAAACTGCTCTGTACCGTTGCCAATTTGTCTTTTATCTTACCGGCAGCTACATTGAATTGTCTCGCAAATCCCACCCGCAGACAAACAGGCTAAATATGTTCGTAGATCTGGCTGAACAATTAATCAGCATTAGCGGGCGATCAGGCGCCCTACTATGTTATGCTATTTCCGTATTTCAGGTTTCGGTGATCTTTACCACTCGTGCTAGCATGACCCTGAGAAGAACCATAAAGCCTTAGAGCTTGCAAATGCGACTACTAGGTACTGGGGTAAGCTAGAGCTTAAGTAAGTGTTGATCATATTCATATATCATCAGGTACCACTCGTACTTACTAGGCAGGCTCCAGCCTCAGTATTTAATTGTTTTTTGGAAAAAGAAATAAACGTTTTTTATTTATTTTATTTTATCATCATTCGTGATACGTAGAGTAGAGTAGTCTCTCTGCTGTTTTGCTTATACTCTTATAAGTTAAGGTAACTATCAATCACGAGGCCTTACTAACCTTACTGGGCCTTAATGATTATTAGCTAAATATCATAATTTCATTTAAGTGTTTATTAAAACACAATGAAAATTAATTAAATTTTACATCCAGACGTTTCGAACACGTCTACGTGGATCGTTCCTATACACGCAGAGAGAACTAACCGTATCTTCTGTGTAACTTTGCTCTATATTCAACCCTGACCGTTTTATCCAGAGTCTAGACTAGAGTAAAACTGTTCAAAATAGAAAAGGCTTTTGTAACAAAGTTCAGAGTAGGCCCACTGTCGCAAGGCTGGCGCCCGAAGGCTTAGAGTCTCAGATGTAAGCTACTCCTGGGCCGAATATGCTATCTTTAGTCTTAGCAACTAACTTCTTAAAGCCTAGAAATAGGTGGTATTTATGGCTCAAGGCGTAAAAAGATTGGAAGATCGTAAACTGCTACTTATGACTAACTTGACCTAATTGTTGTATGACTTCTAATTTAATCAGAACTTAATAAATAATAAATAAAAAAATAAAAAGCCTTTTATTTCTCGCAGTTTACAGGTAGATATTTGAGTTTTAAAATATTTAAGAAGTTTTTAAGAGATAATTGCTATACTATGTATAAATCTATTATTGGTCAGCAAGAACCCCTCTGTAGGTGAAGGCCTCCTCCAAAGACAGCCTCCTCCAAGGTAGCCCAATCTTCTCTTGATTGGGCTACTTGAACCCAGTCGTCGCCAGCGATTTTTTTTATTTCATCTTCCCAACATGCTACAGGTCTGCCTATCCTTCTTTTACCTTGTGGACCTGCCCATGTGGTCACTCTTTTTGTCCATCTCTGGTCTTTTAGGCGCGCCACATGTCCAGCTCACTTCCATTTTAATGATTGCGCATGTATCAATCCGTCTCGTGCCTTTGTGATGTGTCTTATTTTTGTGTGTCTAATTTTCTGAATCTTTTTAATATTCATCATACTGCGCTCTATTCCTCGTTGGCATGAAGTTATCTTGTCTCTTGTTTTTTTGTTGAACTTCCACGTTTGACAAGCATACGTTAGGCACGGTATAAGGCACGAGTTTAGTACCATAGTTTTCATTTTTGTTGGCATGTTACTTTTGAATATGTCTTTCTGTGCCCAGTATTTATTCCAGGTTAACTGCGTCCTGCGCTCTACTTCTATATCGTTGTTATTCTGATTAAAGCTTATTCAAACTATTGAATTGGTTCACCACCAATAACTTGTTACTGAATGCTAGTAAAACTAAATGTATAAAATTCACTTTGCCTAATGTAAAGCAACTTACACCAAATATTGTACTAAATGGTAACAATCTAGTCTTAATGGACTCCACTGTATTTTTGGGCATTACACTTGACTCAAAATTACAGTGGGGACCTCATATTGAAGCCCTAGCTGGAAGGCTAAGCTCAGCTGCCTTTGCAGTTAGAAAAATTAGGTATCTGACTGATGTTGAAACGGCGAGGCTTGTATATTTTAGTTACTTCCACAGTATTATGTCTTACGGTCTTCTCTTGTGGGGTTCTGCTACAGACATTGAAACCATATTTATTTTGCAGAAAAGAGCCATTCGTGCTATTTATAAACTTAGTCCTCGTGACTCCCTGAGAGAGGTCTTTAAGAAAATCAACATATTAACTGTGGCTTCTCAATACATTTTTGATAATATACGTCCGTAAAAATTTAGATAATTTCATGAAGATAAGCGACATTCACCCATATAACACAAGAAATAAACACAAGCTTGTCGTTCCTAACTTCAGATTAGTTAAAACTAGTAATTCGTTTATGGGAAATTGTATAAAATTCTTTAATAATATACCACACAATCTTGTCGAATTGCCGGTTGATAAATTTAAGAAACACGTTAAAAACACGCTTATGTCTAAAGGCTATTATAAGGTTCAAGACTATCTAAACGACACGAATGTGTGGTCCGTCCAGCCTACACCGACTGATGTACTTACCTTTGATGATTTTGATTTTACGGCAGCTAGTGGTGACTGAGTTTGTTCCGGCGTTTCTTCTCAGCACTTGCCTAATTGTCTGTGTTCTGTCTCGAAGCGCTGGTAGGGCCCAAAAGATAAGGAGACATGTTTCGGCCCTTTCAGGGCACATTTATTTTTATTTTTTTCACTGTATATTTTGACGTTCATAAGTGTCATTTCATGACCTAAATTGAAATAAAGATTTTGATTTTTTTTTTATTTGTTTACCCAAATAAATGTAGCAGTCTGTATATCTGAACTAATCAGAACTTACTAAACTCTAATTGCACGACCCCATTTATAAAAATCATCAGTTTACTAGCAGTTTTTTTAAGATGACAGAGTTGACATTTATCTCTATGATAAAATAATGAGAATTCTGCAAGTGGGCTTTTAATGCCCATTTTCGCCTACTTAGAGATGTAGGCGTTACTATATAGCTATGGTGATGATATAATTACGAAAATAGTCACGACACACCTTTGGCTAATCTCTATTGAGGCAAATTAACGTTATCTCCCAACAGCAGTACTATCACACTAAACATAATGCGTTTATTTCCCTAAAAAAGCAGCATAAGCCAGTTTGTGTCCTCAAATAGCAGTCGCCATTAAGTTTTAGTTTGTCCCTTTTTAAGTAAATATTATTCTGTACATTTCTACTGCCAAAACGTAGTTAACCTGCTAGAATAATAAAGGTCTCGTCCACTTGAATTCATTTGCTAAGTTGCCGCAAAATACCGCGAAACGCTGTTTATTCTCGTGTGTCTAAAATGTAACGTTTTGTTTGTGTATTTTAATAAGTTTAGAGCCGAGAAACTTGTGAAAAGCTTATTTTAATGACCAGAAAATGACCGGAAAACTAAATTTAAAGTTTAATTGAAATTCATGATTAGAAGAGTGCAATAGCACACAATTTATTGTTTGATTTCCATTCTTTGGTATTGTATAAGCTTCAAAGCTGGACATTGTTATAAACAACATTT
This sequence comes from Pyrausta aurata, assembly GCA_963584085.1. Taxonomy (NCBI): domain Eukaryota; kingdom Metazoa; phylum Arthropoda; class Insecta; order Lepidoptera; family Crambidae; genus Pyrausta; species Pyrausta aurata. Next base: position 12,794,212 of record OY757268.1, on the reverse strand, counting down.
AATGGACATTGTTTTTAATAATTATCCTATTTCTATTCTTTTGTTTATTTACAGACAGAGTTAATTCGATTTCCATAAAATATAAGTATATAATTACGTCCATATTTTTTCAAATAAATAATTATTGAAGGATAAGAGTCGCAAAAAAATTTGCTTTGACTCATACAAATTTTAATTCCTAAAACAATTCAAACGTGTACCAGCTAAGCCTATTCTCTGTCGCCTTTGCGCCTCGTGTGCGAGGGTCCCAAAAATATGAAAATGTCCCTAACGGCGGGACTTGCCACGTCCCTCCAGTGTCGGATTACCGGACGCTCGCGTTTTCTGGGACGTTGTTACGGGAGTAATAACAAATCTGAATATTCTGAGAGACAAAGAAGGAGGCGTACGCTAATTTGAGGACGATTTTTGGGAGACAAAGTAATAAGATACTTTTTTATGTTTAAAATAAAAGAACGATGTACTTTTACCAGGTTTTCTTTGAATATGTCAGCATGAACAATGAAGATACAAAAGTAAAAAGTACTTAAGCTTGCGAAAAAAATAATCGTTTTATCAACTTTCCTTTTACTGGCTAGTTATTACAAACTACGTTCGGAATTTATGGCAAGTAAAATGAGAAATATTTAACTATTTTGATGGAATAGTATAGGCTAAACAAATAATTTAGGTTCGTCGAAATTAAGTACAAACAGGACATCGTTTGATAGTACGAGTATATCCCATTATGATGATAGGTTATTAGATTACGTGGAAATATCACTATCGGAAACAAAGAGGGCTCGTAAAAACAAAACCTTTCTTTATCTAGCCAATTTAACGGTAATAGTGACGAAGGCACAGTACGTTGGCAGGCAACGGCAACGATAACAGTTATTTTTACCGCTTCTATGATTAACCGATAACGTTTATTGCATACCCGTTACGGCTACACTATCTATGGTCTATCCCGAAATTGTACACTAGTGAGGGCCTTAGTATTATGAGATAAGATAGAAAAGGAATGTGACAAACAACAATATGCGATTTTTATATCCATGAGTATGAAATTTTCAAGAGCCTAAAGCAAAAATGCATGAGCATAAGAATAGAAAAAATTGGTAGGTACACATAAATAACGCAAAAGTTTAAGTAACTGAGTATAAACGCTGACCTTTAAATAAGGCTATATTGGAAAAGGTCAAACCTACGGCTACTACTACTACGGCTTAGTTCTGGGGGCGTTTTTCAATGTTGCTTTAATCCGTTCAAGGCCTAGGCAATTCAATTCTCACTCAACGTCGAGTCGCCAAATTAAAATTGAGATGCAACTTAGGAAAAATTCAAAGATTTCACTCACTCGTGTAGCGCTGTTCCACGCTAATCTGGTGAGTGGATTATACGAAATTGCAATACGAATTCGCTAATCCATACAAAATCAGAACTGCTTAACTGTCAAAGCAACATTGCAATTTGCAACATTTAACTTAAAGCAGGGGCTTTATTATTTTAGGCAGGTACTTTAGATATGATTTTTTTTATGATATTAAGTTAAGAGTAGACCCAAAGGTATACATTATTTTGGCACTAGCAACTTGTTATTATTACAACTTAAAACCTTCAATTTGTTGTTTCGTAATCGCGAGTTCATGTACAAAAAAAGCCTCTACTTTGAAACTTTCAGGATTTTTAATAGCCCAAAGATAGCCCAAGTAAAACTGTTCTTACAAAGTTCAAACCTAATCCCATAATTATAAGCAATAACAGTTTTCTTAAGATTTCAAAGTCCGGACGCAAGTGGTTAAGTGCAGCGAGTGGAGCCGTTATGTTTAATAGGATAAGACCAGATATTCCTTATGTTTTTCAGAACCTTGGTTCTTAACACGTTTCGGGACAGTGAACGCCTACAGGCGTGAAAACAATAAAACATCTATTTTGTCTGGAATAGTGTCCCGGAACGTGTTAATAGAGGATGGACAAGTGCAGTCACTAGGATCTTTTATGCTGTTGCTAATAAACCGTATTTTGAGTTTAGTATGTACTTGAATTTTTGAAGTCAATAAGAAAAATAAAAAGAAACTATCGAAATAAATAAACGGCTATAAGATCCACTATGCGGCACAAATGCCACATTAAAGATCTCACATTTCTCACATTTTCTCTCAGCCGATACTGATGGCTTTCATGCCATTCTTTGGAAGAGAGCAGCCTTGATGCTGAGCCGTGTCCATGGGAGTTCCAATGGCATCCTGCGCGTCGTAGCTGGGCGTTTTGATTGTCCCTACATGAGGCAGTGGGTTCGGCTGCATGTCTTGTAAAAGTGTGTTTTGTATTGAGTATGTTGTGTAAATTGCTAACTGTATGTTCTCTTTTATTTTTAATTGTATGGACTGAATTAGAAAATTTGAATTTTTTTGTTGTAAATATGAACAATATCCTATCCTCATTACCAATATAACCAGCTCACAAACTGATATAGATATACAGGGGTAAAAAAATATAGGAGTCATTAAAAGAAAGTAAAAACTAATAGAGTACCTATGGTTATCATCTTCGTGGCATTTTTATTTGTAGATTATTTAGTATTTTTTTGTAATATTTAACAAATGCTTAAATATTAAGAATTACCAATAGGTTAAGAAATGTCGCTCATATCTTGTACCAAACACGATTTCTTCCGCGGTTAATTACTAAAAACTCCGCAACTTGAAAAAATAAAGGTGTTTCAACTGAAACACGGCCAAAGTTTCGCAAATTCGCCAAATTTTGCTAAATCACCGCTTAAGAAATTAGTAGCCGCCAGCTGACTAATATAAGTCAAAATTGCACGGCCAGGGAAATCAGAAGAGTTACCGTTTGAGCTAATTTTGATAACATACAACTTTCATTAACTAATCTTCCTCGTACAATAATGAGTTTAGAAGTATCGCCATATTAATGAATTAACACATACCTCACCTGAATAAGTTCTAAACTTTATAGACTTCACAACATCATAAAAGTGTTTTCAGATGTTTTACTTTTGCATAAGTACTTAAATTAGAAAAAAAAACTTTAACATTTTAGACTTTAAGTAACTGAGACTCCAATACCTCTACTCCAATTACACTCGTTTTGACGCATAAAATTAAAATGACTATCTGCAACGAAGTAAAACTCCATGTCAACACAATCTCCTCATAAATACGAATCTACAGTTATTTCCTTGGTTTTTTAATGAGCCCTTACTTCCTTTCCATCAGCCATTTAAAAGATTCTTCTCGAAGGATCAATTGGCTTATATTGCCTTGCCCTCACGATCTGACCTCACCTGGGCTCAGCCAGTCCCAAATGCTTGACCCGGGCATGAACCTGGGCCGTTCATTGGGTAACAATGAGACGATGATTGTTTTTTTGAGTACCGTTAACTTCAGAAGATCTCGGTGTCTTTGGTATGTTAAAGTTGTGCATCGAACAATGTATTTGCATAAAAGTAATTTCTGACTTGTAAGAGTGATCTCATTTCTCGTGTGAAGTTTGTTAAATTTGTGTTAATTATTCAAGTGTAATTTTTTTGTACTTCATAGTCTACGTAAATGAAAGGTTTGTGTCTTTTTATCCCATTTTACTGGTTAATATTTAACACACTAAATTTCCAAACATAATTTATGACATTACTCTTCAAGTAATTTTTATTAAATATACCTATAAAATGAATAAACTGAATTAAACAAACTCAACAGAGTAATTTTCTAAGAAAAGCTTTTTAGAGGCCACATCTTATCATCGGTGTCCCCAATAATTGGCCGGGACTCGAACCCGGGACATAATTGAATTACAATACCGTTATTATTGCTTCGCCGATGAGTTCTATGAAGACAAAGCCTGGGAGAAATTCAAAGGCATTTTCTTTTAAAAAATAATAATTCACCTTTAAGGTTACATCTGAGGATCACTTATTGATACTCGGAAAAGATGAGTCTGCTTAGTAATAACAATGAAAATTACGTTGCAGAAAATTTTGTAAAGGAAAGTTTATCAGGACGAATCCGTAGAAACGAAAATCTAAAATTAGACAATATAAAACACCCTTTAAGATCCTTCTTCTTTTGGTTACAGAGTAGATATAACATTCTTATTTTAAGATATCCATGAGATTTCAATAATACCTATGATTATTTTCTGGTCTGAAACTACTATAGTTTAACTGCCCAGAGAATGTTACTTGGACGTTTACAATTAAGACACAAAAGGAAACGGCCGACCCGCCATACATTGCTTGCCCCAAAAGTAAAAATCCATGCGTCACGACCAAAACTACTTTTATGGGTTCGTTTCTTCGCCTTTTAAAATAATATAAAGTAATATAAGCCGTAAATAGCGGGGTTTTCACATAAAACGAAATAAAATGTGTGGGGTCAATCTCTTGCACAGGTCTTTCTAGATCATAGCGCCATCTGTGTCGAAAACCCGCAATCTAGGCCACCAAAACTAAAACATAGAAAACTGCCCCGCTAGGGTGCGTAACGCGTGAAAATTACGATGACGCAAACAATAGCCAACGAAAAGAAGTTCCTTGTCACAGTTTTTTTTCAAGTTTTAGGAAGAGGTTGGTAGGTTTAAAGGTACCTATGGTATAGTACCTATGGGAGGCAAACGTCATTTTCCTTCTTAAAATAGCGATTGCGAGCGCTTACTTATTTAACTAACTGCCAGTTCTATGACACAGTATGACACAATATGCCATTTCGTTAAGCGGTCGTCAGTTTGCTTATAAGTGCTCGAAACCGCTATTTTCTGCCAAACACAACAATTGTTGGGGACAGGAAATTGTATTCATATTCGTTGTCCTATTATTTTGTAGATTTATATGCCGCTAGATAAAAGCAAAGTAAATTAACAATATTGTATTAAAAATTCAATATATTTTTTGCAAAATGATATAGTCAAGTCTCTTAATGCTTTTCTTTAATCAAACATAAAACGACTCTGGGGCAATTTACGACCGTGTCCTTTATGGAAGAAATTACAAACCGAGACTTTGACGTTTTCTCTTAGGTTTTCTGTCAAAATTAAAAAGGTCATAATAGTATTATTTCAGTCGCTAAATCGTTAATATCAGTTTTTATAACCTTTCCCAACAACTTTCTTTAAAATTAAATTATTTGATTTTGATATTTGATTTAATATGAAATGTTTGGATTCTAGACTCTACCTAATGCACTCTATTAGGCACGTTATTTATAAAATAATTGCAAAAGTGTTAACACGTTAACATCCCGAAGTCTCACCCCGCACCGCCTGAGGACACATAAATCGATGTGTTATAACCGTAGATTTTTCTCCGCGTGATTATATTCAAACGTACGGGGCAGATTGGTGAAACGTAACTACTATGGAAGCAGTCTTTTCGATTGAAAAAAGAAGCGATAGGCACAACGCTGGCACCCCTTTTTCCCACACATGATAAACATTTATCACATACGCGTGTGCTCGTAAATACGTAACAATAGTTTACCTAGTAGATTTTAATGAGATATGTACGTTAATATTCTGATGCCTAGATATCTAGCAGTGTTGCGCTTGGAATGCCTTATTGTTGGTAATAATAACATAGCAAAGTTCAACAAGTGGGTTAATTTACCAATTATCAAACGTTTTACAAAAATTTAAACCCGCCCCCTCCGTAGGGCTATTACGTTAGTATCGCATGCAAATTGTTACAACAAAGAAGGCTTTGTCACACTGGATACATTGCAATTAAAGTAAACGCCTGCATCATGAATGCACAACATTGACCTTACCGCAAATCGCATCCAAATATGCGCATTGGTATATTTTTCGTAAATAAATAAATAAATAATAAATAAATATTTCTTTATTCAGACAACTAGATCCAATTTGTTAGTAACAATATAATCTTATACTATGTTAGTAGAAATGCTCACAGAATGACAATTAAATTAGGCAACAGCTAAGTAGTGCTGCAAAAACTTTCATTTTAACAGCCCCACCCAGTGCCGCAAAAAGGGAGAGTCAAGTCTCTCTGCAATCACTTTCAGGATGCTATTGGAACTGCCACGCACCCTCGTGAGCAGAGATGCTGCTTTTTTGCGCATAATGGCGTAAAAATCATCAGTGCGTAATTCAGCAAACATGCCGGACGCGCTACAAAAGCGAGGAAGCCCCAAAAGCACCCTGAAAATGTTATTATATTGTACACGGAGGGCGCTGTACGATTTTTGAGTGTATTTGATCCACAGGCTGCTCGCGTAAAAAGACTGGCAATATGCCTTGAATAGTGTGACCTTAGGGTCTGGTGAGCAGCGAGCAAACCTGCGGGCCAACATATTACCTCTCACCGCCAACGCCCTACGCTCTCTTTCCATGTCCTTGTCATCAGACATGTCCTCGCAAACAATATGCCCAAGGTATTTAAACTGTAGCTGTCTAACAAGCGGTTTTCCACATAACGTAATCGATGGCAGATTTTCTGACAGTTTATTTTTCGACTGAAATACCACATATTCGCTCTTTTTTGCGTTATAGACAAGTCCATGACATAGGGCATATTTTTCACAAACTTTCAACAACTTGCGCATGGAACCGATTGACGGCACCAGCAGAACCATGTCATCAGCATAGCACAAGTTATTCATACATACGCCGTCAATGTAGCATCCAACATGTTCTCTACTGAGGCCGCCAATCAGTTCATTTATGTACAGGTTAAAGAGCCTAGGAGAGGTCAACCCCCCCTGCCTCACCCCACACTCCAACCTGTATGGGTCAGAAAGTTCATTGTTCCACTTGACACGATTAACTTGATTCCTGTACCAATACTCAAGAACCGAAACCAATTCACCCGGAACATTAGCATCTAATAACTTTTTCCACAAGATGTCATAGCGCACCAAATCAAAAGCCTTAGACAGATCCAGAAAACATGCAATCACAGGGGTTTTTCTGTCGGTATAATACCTAACTATGGACTTAAGACCCAGAATCGCAGTCTCCGTCGATAAGCCACGCTGGAAACCGAACTGCGCGTCATGTAACTTTACATAATGGCTTAAATGCTCATCCAATAATCTGTCCAAGACCTTCGACAGTATTGTTGCCAGTGAAATTGGTCTATAGTTGCTACTATCAGCTATATCCCCGGTCCTGTTCTTGACTATTGGCACAACAATCGTATCTAACATTTTCGACGGCAAATAAGAATGGCTTAAGCACAAGGAATAGAACATAGCCAGCACTCTGTAAACATGTCTCCCCGCATATCGTAAATGTTCTACACTCAGTCCGTCATGACCAGGTGACTTACCCCTTGTCATTTGTCTAATGGCTTTCTCTACCTGCTTGGCGGTGAATAGAATCACCTCACCCTTGTTACTATTTGTAACCCTGATAGCACTGGTAGTTTGTATAGGTGACCTTACTATAAACTGATCCCTAAATTTATTTGCAATGGACTGAGGGTCACTTAGGTCTCCTACTCTCGTTGGTCTTCCAGGTCTAAGATTTAATTTATTAGAACATTTCCAAAAATTGCTAAAGTTTTTCTGTTTATGCAATGATGCCATCATATCCAAGGTTATTTGTTGTTCATGGTTTTGACACCATTTAAGTTTCCCCTTAAATAATCTACGACTATGGCACATTTCGTCAAGTAAAGTCAATATTGAACTTTATTAATGACTCCATAGTTAAATCGTTCACTGGTCGCATATTTCATTTTAACCGCTCATCGATAGCGCATGAAATATGGGCGTCCGACGCGAACCGACTTACAGTAGACTGGAGATCCGTAGTCCTATTGTTTTCTGGTCTTTTGAAGGTTCTATTGGTATTAAGGTCTAAATTCAGGCAATGTTTTGATCTGAATGTTGTATTTTAGTCGAAAAGTAGGTACGTAATACCTAACTTAGTACTTAATTGTATTTTCTCTTGTCATTTCATTTACAGACATTTACATACAAAATGTAGGTGTTTAATTTTTATTATCATTATAAGATACTTAAATAGCGCTGTATGTAAACCTAAATATTTGTCCTTGTATCTGTAAATATTTTTTTATTATATCGTGATGAGATACGTTAGTAAACGGTACAACTATCAGACGCTGCCCTAGTTTTTATGCCCCAACTGCCATGCCCTTACGGGATGCTCAACTTTTACATACCATATCGCAAAAATACTTTTGAGTGAACTCAACACACATACTTTCTTTTTGATTGTTTATTGGTTCTTGGAAAAACTCAAATGTTGTTTATGTTTAATCGGTACTGTTTTCTATAATATATTTTGGCTGCTACATTTCGTTTTTCCTTTCAAAATTAAATATGGAACTAAACATTTAGCTACTCCATAAAAAAATGAAGAAATGATTTTCTGAAGGCCATTTGGAGGCAAAAATATTCCAGTCACGAACTCCGTTAAGTTCGGCTCGAGGAAGGAGTGAACTTCCATTAAGTTTAGACAACTTCACTGTATACTACAGCCAATATAATGGTTTGTAGCAGCACAAATATTTATGTGAGAATGAATTACTAATTATATGGTAATCGGCGTTCGACGTGTTAACTCAGTATTTACCTCCTGAAAAACAGTAAAAACAAACAAAAGCAGTTATGTCAAGAATTTGCCTAGAGAGTATACGCGGTGCGCTTCCTGAATCATTTAAAACTCTTTTCTTACTTGGCTAACACTTTCATCCTATTCTGAAATCCCCTTCCTATTCTAGGTATTAAATGACATTTGTAACGATCTTATAATCCAACAGGAAAAAAGGTAAAAAGGTTCTTGTTGGAAGAATAATAATATTACGTATAATATCATTACGATAACAAGCGTATTATCATACTTGTACAATACCATGGGCAATTTCCCTAATTTTAATAAGGTACACGAGTACACACGTTACGAAATTTGGTAAAAAAACATTTACGTGGATGTATTATATTTGGAAGAATGATGACGTAATTAAACAGCAATAGCAATGCAATCAATCCTTGTAGAGTTTCTTAGAAGAAATAATATTTGTGAATCCTTAAGGTTTTATAAATAATTTCATGGCGTAGTGTAAGAGCTGTTTCCCACGGCAGTCCAGTTCTGCGGGATCACTGCAATACTGGAACCTGCAGAAAACTTTGATGTGTTTACACAGCATTTTTTGCAGGCTGTCTGTTAACTGAGTCCTGTCGACAGTCTATCTCGCTTGCACTTGCCGATAAAGCGGCGCGCTGTATGTTTCTTTTTTCAAAGCGTTGCCATGGGAACTGTGTTGGTGCATACTATCATTTAAACGTATAACTGGTCCAGTTGAACAACAAAACTGGATCAGTAACAACTAGTGGATTTTTTTGGTCACTGCAAACGGGATGTCTGTCCGTGTGAATATTAGCATTAAAATGAATATAAGCCAATGCTGAGTGAGTGCCTTTTCGACTTAAGCCTACTTACCTACTTTTAGTGAATTACTCTTGGATTTTGTAATCTTAATCTCTCAATGTTAAGAATATTGTATATTTAGGTCAAATAAATTCATTTTCTTTCTTTGAGTAAAACGCCTATCTAATAAACGGCATCCTACAGAAAACAGAACCTGAAAACTACGGGAGAGGCATCTATGTGAAACGGCCCTAAGTGTACAAAAAGGACAGGGATCGAGTTTATTTTATGCCCTATGGAGCTTGCAAGGTGCAACATCTTTTCACTTTTCTACACGAGCGCGTCCTTCGCATACTTCACTGGCAAGCATTACGTACCATGAATACAATTACCATCGTGTCCCACTAATTTCCATCCCAAGTGTCCAGCTCAGGGTTTCGGTATTTGCACTTAAATCGGCCGCCGTGTTAGACGGGGAATTTGAATTTTAAAATAAGCGCACCGTTTTACTGAGCCACGGTAAATTCAAGGGTTTTTAGGGGGCCGTTCGGCCGGTGAATTATGTATGGCCGCCTTGTCTTGCAGGCTTCTCTGACGGATTTGTACGTGGCCTTTTTGATGCTCAGGTATTCTTGACAGAGTTTTAACTCAATTTCAAGTTTGAGATGGGTAGCTTGAAATTCTATCGGATGCTTTAACTGAAAATTAAAGTGAGCTGTAGATGCTACTTAAATAGTTTTTTATTTATTTCAAATCATTTATATTTGGATCTGAAGTTTACGCGAATACTACTCATTGATTAAAACACTTTACGGATTGAGAAATAAATGTTTGCTAAATCAATCCGTATCCAAAGTGTGTTTATTCAAATGCTTCCTTTAAAAATAGGTTATATTTATTTATTTATTATTTAAGAACTTTATTGCACAAGTAACAGTGTACAAAAGGTGGACTTAATGCTAAAAGCATTCTCTCCCAGTCATACCTTTAGGTTATGCAGAAAGATTATAAGTGGGTGCAGGAGCATAATGTAGTAAAAATTTAGGAAAACGCAACAAAAATATCATTATGAAGCATAACAATATTATATTATTATATACTATAATATATATTTAATACAATAAACTAAATAAACATAAGTATAATATATATATTATATGTATAACTACCAAATACATAAATATATTTAAAAAAATATACATACATACATATTAACAAGTTTCGCAATTATTCAGCCAGAAACTTACGCAGTTTGTTCTTGAAAGACAATTTCGTCTCTGACTTCCTTATCTCTAGAGGAAGTGTATTCCATAGTCGTGTAGCCGTTACTGTGAAAGACTTGGACTGGTAAGAGGTGCGATGTGCCGGTATGCCTAGCCGGAGATCTTTGGAAGAACGAAGAGCGCGATCGAGAGATTGATACAGGAAAGAGAAGGGTTCCCTCTATCTGGCAGATTTTTTTTGCTCCGAAAGTCACTTGGCATAACACAGTTGGCATAATTTTCTTTAGTCGAATATTATTCAGGCAGAATTTTCTATTAGCATAATTATTGTTTGGTCGAATATTTATATGTCCGAATTCACAATGGCATACTTTTAAGAAAGCAGAAATTTATAAGGCATAATTACCTTTGTCAAAATTTTACTTTGCATAATTTCGCTAAGCATAATGTTTATTAAGTACGATGTTTATTTGGCATAATTTGACTAGGCATACAATGAAGAAAGCAGAATTTCGTTTAGAATAATTTCACTTCGCATATTGCTATTTTTTTGAAATAGTATTTTACCCTAAAATTTAATTAGAAAGTAATTAAGTTGTGGTACAAAAGTTAGTGACAGAAACGAATCGGTGCAAAACCGACTCCACGCAGTCTTGTTTGCCCCACCCCTAGAGTGTAATTCAAAATCGCGTAGGCGCGGAGGGGCGAGGCAGCCCGCGAGCTGACGAGCAGGTGGTTTGAAAGCTCGCCGCCGCGGCTGAGGCTGGCCGGCGAAGCCGGCCAGCAAGCCGAAGCTGCGGTGGTGAGCGAAAACCATCTGCGACGATAAGCTCGCGTGGGACTGCCGGAGCCCCGCAGCGCCGGAGCCGTGACAGAAATCATGCATGTTGCATGCTTGCTTCCTTGCTTGCTGCATGCTTGCTTGCTGCATACTTGCCTGCATGCTGCATGCTTGCTTGCTTGCTGCATGCTTTGCTTGCTTGCTGCATGCTTTGCTTGCTTGCTTGCATGCTGCATGCTTTGCTTGCTTGCTTGCATGCTGCATACTTGCTTGCATGCTGAATGCTTGCTTGCATACTGCATGTTTGATTTGCCATGCATGTTGTATGTTAGTGTTGCTGAGATAGAACTACTTGGGATACACAGAGAAATAAAAACCATATGATAGTTCTGCCTTGTAATGATTTTAAATATGAAAAATATGCCAAAAGACGATTCGGACTGTGAACTTTCTGCGATAGGATGATTCTGCCTATTAATGACTATATATACGAATTGTATGTCACAAGACGATTCTATCTGTGAACTTTCTGCGTTAGGATGATTCTGCTTTAAGACTATTATGAATATTAAATTTCTGCCTAAAGATGATTCTAGCTTACACGATTATGCGTTTTGAACGTCTGATAAATGAGTGAATGCTAATTGATGTTCTGCGAAAGGAAGTTTATGCTATTTGATGATATGCCAAATAAAATTATGACAATAAAAATTCTGCGAAACAAGGTAGACCCGAAAGAGAACATATCCTTAAGGTAAGAAGGTGAAGAGGGGTTATTGAGAATACCGTACAGAACACAGAGAATTTGAGAATTTCGACGTAGTCGGAAAATTTATTGTTGATATTTGTCAGTAGTTGCATTATCATCAATAATATTAAGTACGTCAATATCGTTTAGATTAAGTAATTGCTTGACAATCACGATTCCTAGTAAAAAAATCAACCATACAAAAACTTTTTTTTTTCTAAATGAAACTAGCTTTGACAAACCCTGACGGGAAGTTTAGTCCCAAAAAATAATAAACCATGGCAAACCCTGAACATAAATCAAATAATAAATACTTTCTTTAAGCAGCTAAAAATCTTCGCCATGATACAGCAAAATGCCCATTGAGTTACTCTGGTTATGTTAGCCCATTGATAGTCATGAACTCAGGCCATAGTTTCGCCGCCATGATTTACAGTTGACGTAAAACTCATATTAATACATCGGCGCGGGCGCTGGCGTGGTGCCAGTAAGCGATAGACTATCACCGAATTAATATGAAGTAACGAGCAAACTTTGCCTTTATGGCCAATTTTAATGAATACTTACACTTTTGCCGCATACGTGCGGTAGATGCTGAAATATTGTTCGATTTAAAAAAAAACAGTATGCATAAGTGTGTTTGGCGCAACTGTGTTAGGAAGGCAAAGGGAAGCACTTCCTACCGACGTTATGGCACCGTCTTGGTTTATTCATATGTTTTTTGAATGAGAGAGTTATGTTCGATCTTAATCTTTAATATCGCGGTTCAATCTCCATACATCGACTAACGGCGCCATCTAGTCGTTTTGAGCCGAGTCAGCGTGTTGCGATGATATGTAGTGATAGCGATTGAACATAGATGTCGCTACATGTGTTTGAGAAGGCGTATAGTGAAGTAGCATTAACTTAAGTAATTCGAATCTTTAGTTATAATTGAAAACTAGATACGTCAAAGAAACATGCATTTGCTTTAAGTGAACTTGTAACTGACCAATGTGATATACAATAAAGAATTTTAGACTAAGAGATATAGAGCAGTCGCCAAATTAAAACTGATATTCGCGGTCGATAAAACGCATAGTTTCCGATAATTCCGCGAAAAATTACACTTTCAAACGAGGGAGGAGTGTTTTAAAGTTACATTTTTCGCTTACAGCTCAAGGGTAACGGGCTGGGACTTTTGAAACTTTGACCTCCTAAATACTGAAAAAAATATTTAAAAGACAAAAATTGTGCCCTTTGAAACTCTCCATAAAACATAAGTGTACCTATATGGTTAGATGTGTCGCAACATGCTTGGCAACCTCTTCATCTATATAACTCGCTCACTCAAAAGATGGAGCATATTAAATCCATCTCGCGACCGCCGACAAACTAAGGCGACCAAATAAAATATGAAACAGCGTCTTGAGTGTAATCAACCGGTATAATGACGTGTATTGCGCACAATTTCCCGTTCTGGAGCAATTTCCGAGGTATAAAGCAACTTGGCGCATACTTCGCGATTCAACCGCTTTGTGGCTTGCGTATGGGAGGAGGAAAGCCTGGGGTACACTGAGTACCTACACGAGTCAAAAATTTAGAAAATTTATTTACACTACGACGTTTTTAGCCACTTTAAAATGTTCCAATTTCCAAAGAATTTCATGAAAACAATTTATGTTTAACTTCTAAATAAAAAACAATTGCACATAAGCTGGACTTGAACCCACGACCTGTTGCTAGGTCGTGCCACTACTGCTTTTGCCACCTGAAGCCTGAGCTATCGGACATTCAAGCCTATGTGAATTTCTTGTCTCGTTTGATAAGATACGTCATTGCGTAAAGTCGTACATTATAAGTTGTTGATGTTGAGTGTCCAAACATATTACAACAGCTCATCTTTCTTCTGGGACTCCGTCGTCTTTTCTGGTTGGGGTTATTTATTTTTTATTTAAAAACTTTATTGCACAAATAAAAGTGTACAAAAGGCGGACTTAATGCTAAAAGCATTATCTCCCAGTCATACCTTTAGGTTATATGTAGATGCGGTCAAGCAAGCCGTAGATTCTAGCTAAAAAGGAATTGTTTGGTAGGTGGTATCGAAGTGTTGTGAAATGATCGGTTCCTATTGTGCCACCGCCCCTATATCTCCCATATTTATCTGCGGCGGTTTTATTAGCGAGTGCCGTTTGTGTCGTTTTAATGGGACGAGTTTATTGTCCCGTCCCGCGCCGTCAGCTATCGAGACTGCTGCGACTTTTGAGACTCATGAAAGAGCTTTATTTTGTCGTTGGGACGCGTCGATGATTTTGTGGTGTCGTAAACTATGGAAATAAACAGACCCGATTCATTGCTCTTAGAATACTTTCAATCAAAATGAATAGTCTTGTGTCCACAACAGATAGGTACTTTATAAACTTTTAGCCTGTCATTTACCTGAAAGAATCTTGATCACATTGCTAGAAATAAACTCATCACCATATTTCATTTCTTTCAACTGTCGCCATAAAATCGGTAAATCTCTACATAACTTGTTTTGACAATTCCCTTGCCTCGTGAAATGTAATAAAATTGCGCCATTCCCAATAATAATCTGCGAATTGACGTCCTTTGAGGGACACAATACTTCGTCAATACTTTGATGTTACGAATCAATCCTACCTGTATTTTCGGATTGAGGAATGTAGCGAAATTATGATGTATTGATATTTGTACAATCTACGTTTGGCATGCCGTAATTTATGACGAGACTTTTATTATTCATGATCTATGGAATTTTAACCGCAAATAAATATTAAGTAAACGTCAGTTATTATTGCATATTTTCCCATGCATGACACGATAAAGGTATTTCGAAGGTCATAAAATACTTTTGAACCTAATTAACCTAAGCTAACTCAGCGCTTCTCATCGACATTTATAATTCACACGGCAAAAGAGTGGAACTCTCTGCCCGCGTAGTTGTTTCCTAGAGATACAAACCGAACTCAAAATCATAGTGAACAGTGAGCTGTTACTACTACGTATAGAGACACTATGCCAAGCAAAAAATGTGCGCATTTTTTTTGACGTCAACTGTCAACAGATCTGACGTATTCCATAAATTTTGAATTTTGAATATGAAACCGCAGAAGTGACACAGACTTTTGTGCCTCTTAACTTAATTGTATTGAATGGATATTATTTTATCAAAACGTTTTAATCGTTAGTTATTTTGATCAATAGTTATTTAAAAACGATAAATAATAAAAGTTTAATAAATAAAAATCTGTAGGTCAAAAACTGGAATGATATTTATTATTTTTTTAATCATAGTTTTTTCATTTTAAATTTTCATACGAAATAATTTGAGAAAAATTCAACTACCAATGTAAAACATCTTCTAGGAAATATCACAATATCGCATTGTCTAACCTCTATTTATTACCTACCTACTTTTCCATTCTGTGCGTGTCACTTTTTATGATCTTTGATTTTCAAATAAAATGGCGGCAATTTCATACAAAATATATAAAACATTTTGAAAAAATATTTCTGTTGATTTAAGTTAACATTCTAATTTCTTACCGATGGTAAGGTACGCCGGTATCTTTTTGATTCCTGTTGGTTTTATTTTTGCATGTTTTTAAAACGCAAGACGGCATTTTTGACAATTTAATTGACCAAATGTCACATTGGTTAACGCTACAAACGGGAGTGAGTGACTGTGATGCCGCGCATGCGTTGATGGTCTGTGACCATCAACTTTTTGCGCCTGTAGTTTGTTCGGGATGTCAGTTCCATACGTAGTAATAGTAGTTAAATGTAGTGAACAGGCTTCTTCTGGGTGAGCTCCTTCCATCAGCTGCACTTAACTTGGCCTTTAAGAGCAAACCCACTCTGAATAAAAATAAAAATTATATGCATAGGTACTTACCTCGCTTTAGGAAAGTAAACCATTTTGCTAAAATTGTCTCATATTAGTAATAATAAAGCATATGCTACTGCCTTTATAGGTAAACCGCTTCATTGAGACTTCGCCTGCGGGGTACAGGGGTGCGGGCGGAAAGACGAGAGCGGGGTCTGTAAGGGGTGCGGGCGGCGGGGATACACAAGAGACGAAATTTGCCGCGACAGTTCTTAAGATATGTGACGTCAGTGGTCACAATGGTGGTCGTCAGTGTCGACACTTCATAACATTACATAACATATAATTGGAAAAAAATATTCTATTAAAAATATAATATTAATGACAGTGAATTAAGTCTAAATATTACTATCCAGAGCCGCGGATTTTGATCAATAAATAAAATGGAATCTTAATTAAAATTATTTTTTTGGCAAAATTAAAAACTTCAAATAACTTTCCCTGGTAACTTTTGCGACTGTTTTGTTTAAGTGTATATCTAGTTCATATTCATATCTAGTTCATATTCAGCCTGAATTTGGATCTATATTTTATTCTAAAATATTCGTATATATTTAGAGCCCTTATTAAAACACTGTTATTTTTTGTTATTAAAAGGTAGACTTCATGTTAAGAGCATTCTTTTCCCCAGTTATACTTATTGCATAGAATATATAAAAGTACTACAACTTTAGGTCATGTACAAAGATTGTAACAGATGCAGGAGAATGATGTCAAATATGAATTAAAAAAACACGACAAAAAAATACAATAATATAGATTTTGTGTCCGAATATACTGCGACTTATCTTCAGATTTCAGTCAGACAGTATTCTCTTGTGTACTTCTGTCAAAGCGTCCGCAACTGTCAACAGATGCTATCGCTACCGGTGTAGCGAGTGTACTGAATTTTGAAAAGATTGTGCCTGCCGCCCGCACCTCTCACAAACCCCGCTCTCGCCTCCCCCCGCGCCCCTGTGCCCCGCAGGCGAGGTCTCAATTTCGCGGTTTACCTATAGTTTTGTCTTGCTACACTTACCTAAATTGGTTTCCATCTGTCTCTCAGGACAAATCAGCTTACTAATCTTGATGCTTAAAACAACTTCGTGGGGTTTAGACCGTGACCCTTACTATCATTATTAAATGATATCAACTTGAGAACAGTTACAATGTCAAATCCTTTTTCTGTCTCGTATATTATTCTAACAACGTTGATC
Organism: Pyrausta aurata; assembly: GCA_963584085.1. Taxonomy (NCBI): domain Eukaryota; kingdom Metazoa; phylum Arthropoda; class Insecta; order Lepidoptera; family Crambidae; genus Pyrausta; species Pyrausta aurata. The sequence continues at coordinate 12,777,024 of OY757268.1, read as the reverse complement.
AGAGTAAACTTTCCGTCCAACATGCCCAATGAATTTTGGAGGTAATAATATTCGACCCCGGCTACACTTTTACTACATGATCCGTTTTCCAAAAAGAATATTTGATTACAGAGAGAGAATTTCACTGTATAGGTCTTTCTATAATGAAGGGCTTCAAAAGATCTCGTTTCAATGAATTTTGTTAAGTATAAAGAACGGAATATTTGGCGTAAAATAACTAGAGGTATGAATAAAATTTGGGTCGCTGATAACAGATTTGGGTTGAAAAGAGTCTGCGCGAGGCGTAGATGGAAATATGTCTTCTGGTATAAAGCTGAAGTTCCTGAAAGCTTTTGTAGTCGAAGTTAAAGAAAGTTTGCATGTGTTTTATTACAATTCTTTCGTATTTTTCAAAATCATGCAATACTTACCTATGGATGCTCATATCTTATAACTACGTATCCGATAAAAGATATGAAGACTATCAATTATACTTCCATAAAATTTTAAACAAACTATTATTTCATTGAAGAGCACGTCAGCCTTTTTATCAGCTACAATCTTAATCAGGTGCTGTAAAAAAAAGGTTAAATATTTCTGGAATTCTGTTAACTCTGTACATACACCTGCAACCCAGCATAAATAGACATGAAACATCTTTTTACAAAAAGGAAAAAATTGCTGTAAAAAAAAGTAAAAGTCCATGAAACAGCAGTTCCGACGTTCGACGGCGGCTAAGAGATTACAGCCATTACCCTACAAACTGTATGTAAATACTAAAATGCTATCTCCCCGGCCCCAGGATATAGCGTGACAAAAAGTAAGTAAAACCTCAAACAAAATAAGCGGAAGAAAACTAAATCGCTCGCTTTAAATTTCAAATCGCCCGTGTAATATAAAGGTAAGGCGAAGTAAGGCGGTCGGTGGTCATTCGGTATGATAATGAATACTGGGCCGAGGTAATTGTATTCATTGAAATCTGCAACGGTCGGGCTTGAGAATGCAGAGCGATTTGTACTAATGCCGCGACGACGCGTAATGGCGGCTGAATGCTTTACAAAATGGCGGTCGAATACAAAATGGCGGGTTCTACTGCCGTTCGAAGTTAGAATGCAGATATCGGGGCTTAGTCAGTTGAGGTAATAAGCAGTGTTGTTTTAAATGAGTCAGCTCAGTTTGGTCTGGCTATGGGGCTTAGTTATTGTTTAAATATTACTTATTTTCGATCAAAATTTTACATAGCATTTTTAAAATAAAGGCTAGGCATTTGTAATGAAACCTATCCGCAATTTTATAAGAATCTGCATCAAAAAAAGTAAGAACATAAACAAACATGTCCCAGCATGAACTCTACTAAGTAGCTTGGAAATAATTGTTGGTTAGTGTTTAAAAACGTTGAAACAAAGAAGTACAGGAAAAAATATATATTTCTTAATAGATAACTATTTAAACACCTCGAATTATCTTTTTTGGGGAAAACCTATAAGTTTACCTAATTAACTTATTTAGGCGACTAAAACCATTTTTTTACATTCAAAGATCGTCGTACAACTACTACATTTATTCATTCATCTGGCTTCTATTCCCTGGCCTACATCCCCTTGATATCGGTTCTAGCTGAAGCTGTGATTGGGTCCGAGATTGCACGTTATTGCATTCCTGCTGTAATGTGCTTTTAGTGCCTGCCCGGTGGTCTGGCTACTTAGTTGGGAAAAGAAGAACGGTATTAACCATTTTTTTTTCTTAATTATGATGAAGTATTATTCAATTAAACAATCAAGCAAAATCTTGGCACAATGTCCAAATCGCGCAAAGGCTCTGAAGTTTACGCGAATACTCATTACAATAAAACAACAATTTTACGGATTGATTTCGCGAACGTTTATTTTTATTTTATGCCTGACGTTTCGAATGCTTTACAGCATCCGTGGTCACAGGCAGACTGCCTGTGACCACGGATGCTGTAAAGCATTCGAAACGTCAGGCATAAAATAATAATAAAAATAAACGTTCGCGAAATCAATCCGTAAAATTGTTGTTTTATTGTCGCGCAAAGGCATCAAAATAAGTGCGTAAACTCGCTAGGGGAAAAATCTGGCCTAATGTCGTCAAAAACGTACTCTAAATAAATAAAATAAATACGTTGCGTTATCAGCAGTTGAATATTTACGATAAGGTGTGTTTTGAAGAAAAACTACCCTAACCTAATGTGAGAATGGCTATTTTAATGACCATTAGTTAAAGTTTTTTTTATTCAAAACACAATCATAAATATTCAACCGCTGGTAATGTAACTTTACCATTACTACGGATCAAATAACTGGCCCTTAACCCAGACGGCAGTTTAAATACTTTTTATGAAACTTATTCCGTACGGTGACACTGTAATTAATATACTCTGAAAAACCCAGAGCATCATCTTAAATGGAACCTTCAAAGGGCCGCCTGTAACGAATTAATTCAATCTTGTCGGAACTTGAAAGCACTTTTTCCATCTTTTACCGTTAAAGGTAGACTCGCAAATAGTTTTGGGTTCAGTAAGTTCAGTCCTTTGACTCGACTGCGACAGGAATATGTCAAAATCAACACAAAGTGTCACACAATATTTCCCTAAATGATAACCATGCTATTGTTGAGTTAATACAGAAACAGCTTGACCTCTTGACTTTACTAAAACAGAATCACATGCACTTCTTCTTTGTTAAATTTTGTATTATTAAATTATATCCCTACAACCTTAAATAGACTTTAATTAAATTATGAAATATACATAAAGGCTGAAAGACTTTAATTCAAGTAAAGAAAAGTGACACGCGCATAAATTGAGGCGGCTAATGCCAAAGTTGTCGATGACATGTGTTCAGCGATTAAATATGCATCGAGTTTAAAAGCCTCCGAGTTTGAAGCTCACTAATCCAGGCTTAAGACGAACTTCCAAGGACGGGAGTTGTAAACTGTGAGGGAATTTCACATATCGGCGCACTTGACAACGTACGTAGGTATGAGAATGAAATAAGCAAGCCTGTGCCTTTAAGGTATCATAAGTAAAGTGAAGCTCTTTCAACAAACACTTGTTCAACTTACTATAAGGTAGGTACTGTTCGTAGTTTGTAAGCTTTCATAATTGAAGAAAATAACTCTTTGATTATCTGATCGCCCTTATTAAAGATTATGCCGGATTTCTGCCTCACTGTAGGTACAAATTCAAAACGTAGCGGAGACGCAGTCGCGAAGGACTTATAGTTTATTCATACCTATGATGAAAAAGGTAACACCAACAGCATACAGACACAGCAAAAGTAACATATTATTGATTTATTAAGCATACTTTCACAGCCAATTACAGTTTTTTATGCTTTTATACCTACGTATAAAATTTTTAATATATTTATTATTTTATGTATTTTATCCTTTTCTTATTACAATAATACGCTCAGAGGCCTTACTCTCGACACAAAATCCGATCCAATGGTTATAGCCATCCCTCTCACTCATACCAGGCCGTGTATGCGTGTGACAGGGATGGGGTTATTTATTGGATCGGGTTTTGTGTCCAGAGTAAGGGGGCTGGTTTGTTGCACTCCTGCAGTTGCAGGCTGCGGTCGCGGCTAATTAACGCGCTGATTGAATCACTCTAGCGCTGAACGCGGTGCGCGCCAGACAGGTGCCTGCACCCTTTAAGATATACAGGGTGCACTGTCTGGGTAAAAACACGTCGCGTCCTATCTTTATGAATTAAATTATTAATGCTTCGTAGTGTAAAACAAAAGTTTTATTAAATCACCAATAGAATTGATTGTGACGCTAGTTAAAAAGAATTATTCCTAGAATCAAAACTAGGTTATGTCAACTTTACGAGGAATAGCAGCATTCGCTTTCCCGACCTCAACATCGGTTACTCTAACCAGGTACGCTTTAGAAAAAAAAGACATCCTCAAAGAATTCCATGATTGATTAATGACTATTATACTAACTACGAGACGACTGACTATAAAACGCCAATCGTAAATGAGTAAAATCGTATTTTTTTTAATTAATGTTAAAGTTTGTGAAGATAAAGGTTTGTTACTCCTTCGCGTAAAAATTGATTGGCTGCTTTGATGAAATTTCACAATAATATTATTAAGTAATTAATATTCATGACAAAATACGCGAGTGAAGCCCCCCGCGGCTACTTACGACGTAATGACGTTTTGTCGATTGTTAAGAGCGTTGACCCGGTTTGCCAGAGGTTGCGGGTTTGAATCTTGCCAGTGCGCAATTTTTGGTTTCTTATTTCATCTTATAAAAATATAAAATAACACTGTGAGTTAAAAACATTCTAGATAATTACACTTCTTACCAATTCAGGACCTACCCTGTATATCTCCGTCTGCAATTAGCAGTCGGAGAGCAACAAATGAGATCTTGTAGTCTTATGAAATACGCGGCAGGCAAGGCGAATATCGTCTGTGAAACACGTTGTGTCAAAATTACAAAATGACTTTAAGACATTAAATTTTGTGGTGAATTGTTGGTATTAGCTCTTTTTGCTACAATTTTCTTATGATATACCTATCATTATATTCAATTTAAGAGTTTCAAATAAAATAAGCATTTGTATTTTTTTTTCTTGTTTGTTATTAGTGAATGGTACTTTTATGATTTAAAAAAATACGCCTACATTATTATATGGCTTCAATTAAAATGGGTACAACAATTTTATGGCTTCAAATAAAATGTGTACAACAATTTTCCGTAAATGCTGACTTTAACTTTTAAAATTGCATAACTAACATTTTAATGAAACAAAATTTACTTACATAAAATTTACTAATAAATTAATTACCGTAATTTATTTACCGTTTATCCCGGTTCCCGCATACCTTCATGCGATTCTTTAGCGAAGTAATTAAAAGGCAAGTGTTTTCCCACCAAAGCCTTCGTGTTGAGGTTTTTCAGGAAATTCCCCGCGGCGGCCACTGCTGACGCCGAGTGACGTGTTCACGTGAACCGGATGCACTTTAACGGAATTTTACCGGAAGTTTGGACACTTCAATCTTGTGTTCGATTAATAAAGTTTGACGGGGATTTCCGGGAATCATTGGCCCTACCAGTTTTCGGGGAAATTGTAATTGTTTAAGTTTATACAAATGCCGGCGGAAATCAGTTTGAGGTTATGAGGAAGTTTATGATTCAAGGGTAGTCAATACTTCCAATAATAATGATAATTATCATTCCCATTATACTGTCTAAACAATTCGAGCGAACATTTCAGTTATTTATTAAGGCTGATGATACACATGAAGTAGATTAGTATCATTTAACAAAAACTAGGTTCAAGTCGCTCAAACTTTTCCTTGAGGAAGTTCAAAGCTATTATACACACACACACCGTAACTTCTACACGTTCACGTCAGTCGAAAACACGTCCATTACAGAAACTTAAGGTGCAACTTCTTCTGAAGCCCTACTGTGTAAAACTATTCTCATCTTCGTCATAAGATGAAATAAACATTCAACATAACACTGTGAATGTTAAAATAAATTCTAATCTATCCTAAGCTTGTCCCATCCTAATCCTGCATTTATTTATTTATACTTTATTGCACAACCAAAAACTGTTCAGAAGGTGGATTTAACGCCATATGGCATTCTCTAGCAGTCATACATTTGGGCTAAGCAGAAATGATTGTAGGCGGTGCATTCATAGTGTACTTCGATTCAATCTTAAATCGTTGCGTGGATCACAAAAAAATGTCTGGGACTTCATTTTTAAAAAGTGCTGTACCTAGATCCTGGCCATATAAGAGTGTACAATTAGTACTATTTCAGACCAGCAACCACTAGTGTGTAGTTTTCCCGACGATGCTTTCCATCACCGTTAGACTACTTTCCCACGGCAATCTGCGGGAACTACCATTTTAGAAATTCTATTAAATTATACTTGTCATCAAACTGGATCCTGCATTTTACTTGTCCAGTTTAATAACAAATCTGGTTCAGGTTTCGGTTTATTGCAAGCACTCCAAAACATGTAAATATTAGAGTAAAACGTGTAGACTCTAAACGGAATAAATACTAAATACAATATTTGGTTGGAAACGGTTCTTAGTACTTAGCAGAAATGAGTTTTTATAGATAGACGAATAGTAATGTCTCTAGATTTTCGCTGCCAAGATTGAGTCTAAAATCTTACAGAGTAGGTCCCTGCTATACATCACAAACTAGCACAAAGCATAAAACCTCCCATGAGGTGCACGAAGCTCGTAAATTAGCCGCGATCTCACAAAGACTGGCCGTGAATGGGGCCCACATTGTTCTGTCAGTTCAGACAAAGCGTCATAGCGATTAAAGTACGGCTCATTATAATTAACTTGCCGTGATAAAGCAGGCTGTGGAAGGTGCGACATGACAAAAGGGGCTACTATAGTTTAGTATATTGTTCGATAACCATTATTGTAAGACGTCCGTGAATAGGAAAGTAACTTGGGATTTGGCAAAGAAGGCCAAGAAACAATGACAGATTCAAATCTAATATCGTTTAAATCGTGAAATTTTCCAAGGAAATTCAAGAACAATCTAAGCTTAAAAAAACATTTTACTATGAAACCATCACATAATGGTTTGTATGCTTACATATTCGCTTCTTTCGATAATACATAGATACTCGTATGATGCAAAAACATACCAGTAAGTTAGTAGGAGGTACGTACCTCATATTTACTAAAAAACATGTAACTACATTATTAACTTGGCACATAAGGTATACTTACTACGTGCCTTCATTAATGTGTGTAACTAGACGCTTGCTTTAGCATTAAAATCTTAATATAAATCGATCGTAACAGCATCAACCATAACGGCCAATTGGCTCCAATTCCGAGCGTGAGCAACACTACTCACGGACGTCTAGAGTATGGAGTTAACCGATCCTAAATACCCAAACGCAATACGATACGGAACCGCAGCCCTATTACTAAACTCGATCGTGTGTACATTGGCATCATTTTGAAAAGTTTTTAATAGATCCATAGAAAGTACGAATTCTAGTCCTTAACTACGCTGGGGTTATTCGTCAACTTACGGACAATAAAATCGGGGAGACCCGCGAGTTGGCACCTTCTGATTTTAACTATTTTTTTTGTCGTCAACTCGCGATTTGAGATTGATGAGATTGTAAAATTCTGACGTATTTTGGTACAGTGATTATTAGGAATTTATTTTGTAGCTCGCGAATAATTCCTACTCTATTAAAGCATAGACGTAAACGCGTAATTTGCAGCGATGAAAATTAAATCTTTTCAGACACGCTATAAATAATAAAATGATGGAAACATTTTATTATAAGCAAATAAAGCCAAGATTATAGCAGTTTCTTGCTCAGAAAGACTCTATCTTTTGTTCCCAAGGTCCTCGTGCAATGGTAATTAGCACGGAAATGGAACATAGCATAATAGAACATGCAGTAGAGAGAGAGAGAGACAGATACTGACACAGAACCACGACTCGCTCTCATACTAACCGAGAACCATTTCCGCCTACTGGCAGCTGGTATGTTTTTCTTGCTCTATCGTATTGTATTTGCTATTGCTATAGTATTGTAACCGCTTTTACAGTTACATAATACCAGAGATGAACTGCAAACTGCGCTAGCTCGCCGCAAATCGTGTGCCGAAGCGCTTCGCATTAGTGCCGTAACTTGAGTAATTCACGATAATAGTCGCGGGAGCACGGAGTTCAGACTTAACACTGTTCTACAGTTTAAGAAACTATTCAATGTGTCTCCGATAGCCATAAAAATCATAATAAATGTTATATAAAAAAAAAATTATAAATCTTATCTGAGAGCCATCAAAATACACACTTTACGGATGGATTTCGCGAATATTTATTTTAAATTAATCACTCACGTGGTCACAGGTAGACTAAACATAATTAAAAAGAAAAGTTCGCGAAATCGGATTGATTTAAAGTGTGCTTTAATAAAGAAAATACAATTTGGACTATCGGAAGTGTGATTGTGGTAACCATGAAAGCCTTACTACCTATAGGTATATTATCAGCAAAGAGCTCTGTAGGCCTGTATACTACATGGCTTAAGAAAACAGATTAAGAATGTAAGAATGGCTTAAGAAAATAAATTAAGAATGTACAAAGGCATACCCTTAACAATAATAACTGTAATCTTAACTTTCAATATCAAAATAGAATAAGATAGAAAAGAAATGCGGCTCCTCTGCATATTCAGCTATTTTTAAATAAAATATAGGTATTTAGCGCTGTCGTATTGGAATGGAAATAATATAAAATGGCGGCGTCAATGGCCGCTACCGCAATAAAGTAGGGTTACCGTTATAGCGGATATCGAGAAGAATATCCGCAGGGGTATTCGGTAACTTATGAGCGATCGCAATGCGATTGCAATCTGTGTAGGCATGGCCGGAGTACTGTCAAGTGATAGTCAAATGTGTCCAAGCAGCCTATTGATTCTTGAAGTGACTTCAGTAGCCACAGTCTGTAGTTGAACTTCACACTTTAACGGGATTTTATGCAACTTTCACTTGTTTTAAAGGTAAAAATGGTGTTTACCTTCCCGACGTTTCGAACCGGTTACACGAGTCATGGTCTCGGGGCGACTGTTGAAGCTCGGCGTCGTCTGCCTGTGCGCGATGAAATATTTTCTTCTACCCGCACACTTTGACTATTTATTGCACTAGTACAGTCAGCTTTAACTGCCTCGGTGGCGCAGCGGTTAGAGGGTCGCATTTTAAAGCGACGGCTGCGCCAGAGGTCCCGGGTTCGATTCCCGGGTCGGGCCAAAAAATATGTACCTGAGTTTTCTGCTTAGAAATTCTCAGCGAAGCCCGGAGTTTGGAAGTTGGCGGTGTTTCACCCCCGTGCCTCGGAAAGCACGTAAAGCCGTTGGTCCTGCGCCTGATCTCTTTCCGGTCGTGTCAGATTGCTGTCCCATCGGGCTATGAGAGTGAAAGGAATAGAGAGTGCACCTGTGTTTGCGCACACACTTGTGCACTATAATATGTCCCGCGCAGTCGGTTGGTCCTTGTGACTGGCCACCGTAGTCGAAATCGGCTAGGGGGACTTATTATTACAGTCAGCTCGACAAACAACACTAACAGTATCTGGATTATTTACTGACGGCACAACACACCATTTTTACCTTTAAAACAAGTGAAAGTTGCATAAAATCCCGTTAAAGTGTGAAGTTTAGTTTAAAAATGCAACAAAGTTTAAAATCTTATATAGTCTGTAGTTGAATTTTTTGGACATTTCGCCTCGATAAATTCAATCGTCGGATATTCTGCTGAATCGAAAAAAGTTCGATCTCTAATGAATCGGAAAAAAATGTAATTATTTGAGTCTTATTCCAAAATTCTTCTAAATCAATAAATATACAAAAACACGAATTTTGACTCAAAACCCTGTCTTCATTAGTTGACGATCTTTATTCGAATGAGATAGACGGACGGCCTATTTTTTATGATTAGCAACTTAGTTTAACTACCTACTTACATATTTTAAGAACATAAGAATGTCAAAGCACAGCGTCAACAGAGCAACGATACTAATTTCTCAATATGTTTTTCTAATCGCTGTCAAATCCTATGGTAACTTCAGAGCTTTCAAAAAATTTCCAAAGCGTCGCTAACAATAGCTAGCAATGCGACAGCAATCGAGGATGGCAGATACGTAGTCGCGTACTGATAACCCTATTTTATTGAACACCTAACGCGCCCGTCCAATATCCGGCGGTCGGTACGGGCTACTAGTATTTGACTAGCCATTACATGGGGGAAGTTTTTAATGGTGTGAAATATAGCGCTGGGGAGATATCTATTCCTTTAAAAGAGTTTGCACAAACAATTTGTGTAAATGGCAGATTTCATGCCAAAAGTATTCCTTATTCGTCAACCATATGTCAACTAATCGTAGAAAATGCCGACTGTTGTCAATACCGAGAAATGCTGACTTTATAATTCAGAAAATGTGCATTTATTTCATTTCGGAAAAAATTGTATTTTTTTAATTGTAAGGAATATTGTTATGTTTTGCGATTTGCAGTAAAAATATATTTACGAGATATCTTAAGACACCCTGTGTGTCCCGCCTTAAACCAGCGCGCACAGGTGTCTCCGTTTTGTCACGGGAGCTGATGCGTTTTGTTATACGTCCCCCGTGGGCACCGCTAAGCCTCGACACACTACACTGAAAAGCGATTTTCGTATTACTAATAACTCCGTAGTAACTTTCGAACTTTCGGCTATTTTACTGTCAGAACTGTGAGTAAGTGATAAGTTTCCTGGCGTCCGTTCAAAAAGTCCTAAGTTTGAATCTCAATTTAGACTAATATACGCTTAATAAGATTTTTTTGTCTTGAAATTACTTTAACAACCTATCGGAGTCAGAAATACAGCCTGTGGTCTGTAGTATGAGCAAAAATGTTTATCAATTACTCTACAGAGTATACATAATTACCTGACCTGGTGGTGCTTAAAAATGCGTTAAAGAGAGAGAGATAGGGGTGACCCAAAATTATAATTCCTAATCAATATATATCAAAATCTGTCTCTGATTCAATTTATTTTGTTACACATTATCACAAATTTTTCAAACCATTTAGTATTGATTACTGGTAATTCAAATGAGCAATATTTTAAATTTTTGCTCCTATTACAGGCCACACCTTGTATACCTCGATAAACTCGCTAAACTTTTGGTTCGTAATAATAGTAAAGTTACGTTGTCGTCGGTGGAATAATACGATTGTGTGTGTTTTTAAGAAAAAATACCTTAACCAATGGTCACTAAAATAGCCGTTCTAACATTAGGTTAAAGTTGTTTTTCTTCAAAACACACACAATCGTAAATATTCAACCGTCACTTCAGAATTACAACGGATCAAAAAACTGGCCCTTAGATGTCACTTTAACTCAATACAGTGAATGTGTACCATCAAATATGTGCGGTTACGGTATAACAGAGCTTTAATTCAACAATTAGAACAAGTAACGTCTCTGCATAATTTTGTTACAAACCATTTAGATGTAGATGCTGGGTGATAAAACACTGAATGCCTGCTAAAATAAAAATGTTCTTCATATGTCCCACTAACTGAAAAATACTAGTTCCTGTGAAGTATTGATAGACTCTACAGATACTACATTAATAAAAGAACTAGTTCTTCTCTCTATCAATACCTTATTCTTTGCGGTAGATCAACCTATATAATTAGTATTGAATAAACGTTTTTTCTTTCGGTATATTAATTGAAATTGGTTTTACAAAACTAAACAATCTGAATTCAGAAATAACTATAAAATGCTCAAAAATAAGTAATCATGTGGCGTCATATCCCTATTACATGAAAACTTCTTAATGCCATTTGCCTTAGAGAGGCTAAGCAAACACATACATTTAGCTCTATATAAGCATTGTTTTCGAGTGTGGAGAGTATTATTGTTCTATTAAAACTAACGACCGGCAAATACTTGCCAAATTATACAATCTGTGCATCGCAATGTCTCTGCAAACTTGTACGCCATTCCGCAGGGGTATTTAATAACTCGATTTCTTTTGTACTGCAAATTAAATGACGATAAATATAAGCACTTATGTTGAATATCGTTAATTAAGTTTTTTATTCATTGCATTTATTGGATTTCCTTTTTTAAAATTATTTTTATTTAATTTTTTTCTGATTTCACAAGTTTTGTTTAATTTGTTTATATTTAATTTGAATGTATTTAATTATGATGAAGACGTATCAAATTTATAGACCAAGATGCTGGAAAGAAATGTGTTTTATTAAGTATTAAGAGCGTACCTACCAGCAATATGCAATTAGCGCTGACAAATAAAAAATCATAAATTTCAAGAATTAGTAAATAGGATACAAAAATATTAAATAGGCTAGTGCTAGTCAGACATGACCTATCATAACCCGCATTGTCACTAACCTTCTGGTTTTACTTTGTTATAAAATCTGTTTAAGCATAAGTACCATAATGATTGCAATTGCGATGGCGATCCCTTGAACATAATACCCCTGCGGGTGCTAAACCGTGGTAATGTGAGCTCTTTAATGTGGTTGCAACTTTATCATCTAAATGTTATGGTTAAAAAGAGGTTCGGTATTTAATTTAACTCTAACAAACAATTTTTTTGGTGACGATTGTGACTAAACATATTTTTCTTCACGGTTTCTCGACTGCATTTTATAAAATAGTAAGTAAAAAAACACACAAAATGACCAAAACAAAAAGCTATTTTCCCCGACATTAGCTCAGCTCATGAAAAAAAATCACCAAAAACACGACATTATAACTTGCCTAGTCATAGTGCTCTTGTGTTGACATGCACATTTAAAAAACAATAATTACAAGTCGTTTATTTGCTCAAAAAAAGTTAACGACTAACTGACTAACAGCAAGCAATTACAAATAGTTTACGAAGGAAGTGTCAACAAAAATCTAATTGTGTCAACTCAAATCAACAAAAACAAAACCCACAATAGAAATCCGAACTATCCCCAAACAACTATAAAGGTTGAAAGTTTACAAAATTCAACAAGCCACATCTGAAACAATCAAGGAGTGGTCGACCCGGAATCGAACTCCAACCCGCAACGAAAAGTCCCATTTAAAAAGCGGGAGCAAGCCAACCCCACAATCGAAGGAATCAAGGATCCTTAATGGATAGAAAATGGATAGTACAGCGGCGGCGTATAGAAAACATTGGAACAAATTTTGCATAGTCAGGAGCGTAGATATAGAGAGACAACATGGAACATTAAGTTTATTTATAATGCATAGTTATACCTACTTAATATGAGGAATACTTTTAAAGAATCGCTCTCACACATGCTACTATTTTCTTGCCTCTATAACTTTATTTGCTCCGCCTGTATTTTCTTAAAGGAACAGAAAATGCACTTCGACCATGTTGAGTTGCTGTCAACTCTATTTTATGCTAACAGAACCTCGTTAATATTGACACGTTTTCTTCAAGATAATGCTATCTCATTTGTTTATTACTGATGCCTCTTGCGTGATATCACGGACTAAGCTGGTCCTTTTGAAAGGCTTACCTGGGAATATGGATCCAACAGAAGGGGGACCCTAGTGTGTTGGGATATGTACTTTTGTGGGAATTATGGCAAACTTGCAATAGGTAGTGTTCTTATTTGTTTTATACAGCAAACTTTTCTACTTCAACAGTACTCCTCATAACGACTCCCAAAGACTCACACTCTCCAAATATTTCAATCATAATGTCAACTACTACATTCCTCTTTCTAATCGCTCTTCTTCTTTCTCACTCCTTTTCGTCTTTCATCTCACTCCTAAAGTTTCGTTCCAAGTCAATTTCCTACATATATACAAGGTCACCTCGTTTTAAGTGATAATATTTAAAGGGCCGATGCAGCACAATAAATTAATCATTTTTTGTAGAAAACACTTAGGGTTTTTATCCGCTAGTTTTTGAGAAAATTAGAGAATAAGGTAATATAATTTTTCAGATTTTGATATTTTATTAATTAAGTCTAAGATTAGAGAAAAAGAAGATTTGAGAGAGGAGAAGCCGATGACGTAGATAACTTTTCAAATTGTCAGGGTGCTGTTTAAAAAAATGATATTGTCTATGTTAAAGAAAATAATAAAAATTTAAATCTAGTTTTTTCAAAAAATAATGATGGTGTCCAGTTTCTTTGATGTATACAAAGCTACAGTTAAAATATTATCACATAAATTGATTTGACCTTATATATAAAATTTTTTTGAGGTCACATCCAGCATCGTCCACCAATCGTCGCTAGCTGGCCGCCCGCCAGCAACTGAACTTTAATGCCGCCCTGAATATTTATTTATGATAATCGCTAATGATTTATACCGGGATTCTTTCGGCTAATAATTTTCCGACATGTTTTCTTTCGGGATCGGTGTTGCGATACTGTGATTGCGTAATCGCTTGCTAATTTGAATTTTGCTTTAATTATGGTTGTGGATAAACACATTGTTAATTAAAAGCAGCGATTAATGTGTTTGAAGAAATTTTTCGAGTTTTTTTTTTAACAGAAAAGGCAAATGCGTTAATATTCAGATTATTATCCAGTCATCTTACTTAATCATCATCTCTTTATTATCTCAGTACAAGCACACGTAATAGTTTTCAAACTCTGCTCTGACCAAAAATCGAGTCTAACGAGATTTTCTATGTGTAAAAATACCCCCCCGACACAAAAATAAACTTTAAAATTTAACAAATAGACATAAACAAGTTTGTCAGATCCCCTCATCAACTAGCAAAGAGCTGATAATCTTCCAGCGGCTGAAAAAATGAGAGAATGAAGGGTTAAGAACATTTGGGATACAACTACCTACGACCCAAAAAAATCTAAAAGAAAATTGGTTCTACCGGTTATGAGCTGGTATGTATACCACAGACAGATAGGTACAGAGATACACAAACTGACACGTCAAACTTAATTACATCAACCCTCTATTTTTGAGACGTTATTGCACTATGGAAGGAAATGTCCAGTAACGCCCAGGGCAGTTTGCTAGTTTAGTAACGTGTTTTACTTACATTTTATTCCAAGCAAATGTAAAATAAACTTTTGAAAGCTGAAAAACATCCGACCAATGAAATACGTGAAAAAACTCAGTCGTTTTTAATGACCCTCTAACGAATACCTCGAATAATTAAAATATTTTCCCGTTCAGTCCGTCGTAATCACGCCGGTAAAATTAAATAACTTTCAAAACAATAATTAATCCGGTAAAAAATGTTAACGAGTTATTGTGCCTTTTTAATTACGAAGAAAAACCCTGCAACAAACTTTAGACAGATATAAACAGATTTTGTATGGAGATTTACAAAACAAATGTTATCTAAAATAAATGTTATTTTATCAATCAATGTTGTCATTTATACTCTCCCAACGCGAATCCTGGCAAAAGTCTCTCGATGAATTGAAAACAACTATTAATATATAAAAAAACTGTATCACTTAAAAGTGATCCTTAAAAGTATCCTTAAAAGGAAAAGTAAAGCATTATTTATTTGTTTTCCTCATTTCCATTAAAAATTCAAACTATCAACAAAAAAATTTTACTCAAGAGAGGCGGTTTATAAGCTCTGTTATAAAGAGCCGTTCACTCTAGCATCGGGTGATGTAAACGGGCCCTCAGAGTTAGGTTATTAGGCCGCGCGTCACTCGCTAAATGCGACCGTACTCCGATGAAATTATTTCACTGTCATTACGTTACGTTAAGGCGACGTTGATATTATGAAAAAAATATCTTAGTTATTAGAAAAAAATACTGCCGAAAAAATATTAATTTTATTTGCATGCATGCTTGAGTTAAAATGTTTTATGTATTATGTGACGAAGGTTCCCTACCTATCGAAATCGGAGGAAATATTTTACGAGTACATAATAGAAAAAGTAAATAAAAAACCTCTATGCTCATTATTAACATCATAGTTTGAAGATACTAGATAGGTATTATATGTTATTTCAAAGATTGAGTTAATAACTTTTTTTTAGCCATTACCAAGGTTATGATGACCTTACGAGTGTGTAATTTTTACAATAAGCTATTCAAAATAACAAAGGGTTTATGGAGGTGTCATATCTTAAAGCCAATAATGTGTGTTTTATTACGACCTCTCAATAACCGTCAAAGCCTTCGCTGTGAAAAAATATATGATGCACTCCATGAGCTCAGTGATATAAAAACTTTGCATCTCAATAAAGAATTTTGTGTCGTAATAAAAGTAGGAACAACAGGATCTTGACTGGCGCGATCCATCAACGTGTGGTGACTGGGGAAATCAGTCAAACGCAGCCTATGAAAACGTTCAAGAGTTAAACCATAGAGTGCTCCACAAAATAAGCGCCATTTGTAGGATGTACGAGGATTTTTTTTTATTACAGTATTTATTTTAGTAATAAAAGCGAGGGATGATGAGTGATGACGGACTAAAACCAACTAGAACCAAGAATAAGAACATTTTTAAAGGAGGTCACAACCTGAAGGCCGATTCTCGCATGATCGAACTTCGTTTCGTATGGTAATTCGATTAAGAGTATCACTTATTTACCCAAAACATCAAGTAATATATCCACGTAAAAAAAACTGCCGCACGAAAGGAATCAATATGCAAAGAAATCGTGACTCTGATAAAGCAATAACTGTATTTTCTTTGATAAAGAAAATTCTACCGGTGAACTTTTTTCGTATACGAACTTCACGAGAATTGGCCTCCTGGTACTGTCTCTTTTATAATTAGAGGGAAGGAGTTTAGAATAATAGTTTTTTTTTATTCTGTTTGTGGAATGACGAGTACGGCAAGACACGTGCTACCTCAATTACGTGTGTACAAAAAATACAGTAGACCATGACGAATTTACAATGGATTTAATGTCTATTTCTGAAACCTTAGAAGCCTTTTACCTATCTTAATTGGGCCAACGTTTGAGAAACCCTGCAAAGCGTAAAAATTTGGGGCTAATAGAAAATATGCATGAAATATTCAGAACGCGCGTCCCCTTAACCCGGGGTTGCCATTACTGCGTTTTAGAAATTATTCCCGGCTTAAGCGGCCTCCTTGGTTATTGAGGCTCGGCCTCAGGACTTTTGTCTTCCTTGGCCTGAGACGTTTCGGGAGACATTAATTAATTCAGAAAAATATAATTTTTAAGAGGTTTTTAATTTTTTTGCGGAGATCAGAAATGCACACAATGTTCTGTGAGCTAATGATTGCTCATCAGAAAATCATTTAAAAACATATAGGCATACTGGTTTCAAAAAATTAGGTAGCTGAAACGCTTGGAATTTTAAGTATAAGGTTAGGTTCAAAGTATAAGGAATATTTTTTTAAGACAAACAAAAAGAGCAAACTATCATTCATTTAAGAGAAGCTAGGTTCTCGTACTTATTTGTTCACCTGTTCAATAAAAGTCAAAGAAAAAACAAAACACACTGAATACAAACACACTAAGAACAAGAAAAGCAAAGATAGAAAACATGCTCACCTACCCTTTGCACCGACACCTGCTCTCGACTGGAATGAGGACGCTGTCTCTGCCTTAGATCTATGGACAAAGAAAAATGTATTTTAAAATAACAGTCACAAACTTGTAGGTATGATTGATGGCTACCGGATCGTCACTACATGTCCCTTTTAACTAAATATCATTTGATTTCACAAATTTCATAGGTAGTATCATAATTAAAATCTGCAACCCGTCCGGCACAGATAAAGCAAACATCGTAAATCTGTCGCGTCGTCTGTGACGTAACGCGCGTGGACCAATCACGCGCAATTAGCTGCCCCCGGTGGCCAATCGCGGCCGCGGATGCGTGATGAGAGGATGCGATTGAGTGGCGTCAGAAAAGCGGTACTAAATAATACCTATTCCTAGTTGCTAATTTACGATGGTATCGTACACAGAAAGAATGTCTTGGATATTATAAGAAAATAAAATTTAAACCAATCGATCGTGTTTTTACCAAAAAGTGGCGACATCATTATTTAGGAAACCACCAATAAGAACTATCATAGTAATCTACTCGACTATGATAGAGCACCACTTTAAAAAAATCTATACTTAGTTTTCAAAATCGTAACTTAATTAGTTGGCCAAGAAAGTGTTCAATAGCAGTTAGTACTATAGAAAATCGATGTGATGAAATACTATAGAATCGATGTGAATTCATCAGCATATCTGTTTGTGCTATGAAACCTCCATCAAAACTAAAACACAGCACTGAAATCATTAATTTCTGCATAGCCTAAAGGCAAGCATGACTAGAAGAGAATGCCATATGGCATTCAGTCCACCTTTTCTACAAATTTTGGTTGTGCAATAAAGTAATAATAAATAAATCACCAAGGAGGTTTTGAGGACAGAATCGCTTCGCTATTGCTCATAGGTTAGGCGTAAATCAGACCGCGCCGGTAATAAACATGAAATAAACTTCGTTGGCTGCGGTTGACGAAATCGGTGCCTCGGTCCGAGCCGGTGCTCTGATGACAGGCCCTGACTGACGACCTGATTTACATTTCAACTGTGAAGCTCCTCTTTTTGATGGTTAAGAGTTATTACACTAAATTGGGTGACCATTCCGACCATATAAATGACGTGTATCATGAGCATCTCCGTGCTTGGGAAGGCACGTTAAGCAATTAGTCCCGGCTGATATCGGTTGACATTAGACGATAAGCCTAGTCAGAGGCCTATGGACGGCTTGATAAAAATCTGACAGCGAGTTTCATCCCTCCGCCAATCCGCACTGAGTCCGCGTGATGAAGTATGGCTCATACTACCTCATACTTGAGGTAAGGCCTTTGCCCAGCAGTGTAATGTTAACTGGCTAACTTTACTACGTTCAATTTGCCGATATAGTATATTCAGCACATGTGTATCACTTCGAAGCCAGAATCATTATTGATGTTTGGAGACCCTTGTAGAGGAAGAGGACCCAATCGAGTGGTTCAGTGCAGAAAAAAACACTGTGTTCTCATAAAAACTAGTGTGGCACAGCAATCGAATACGTACCGTATTTGAGTAAAATGAGCTCAAAAAAAGTAGGATAAAAAGCTGCACCTGGAATGCCCACACATCATAATATTATCTAAATATAAAGATATAAAAACGATTTCAACAACTACAAGCACAGGCTTAAGTAAAAAGAGAGAACTCCAAACGAGAACCTTAATTTTAATTTCCCAAGACGGAACGAATGATTCCGCGCCGCGTTTAAACTCGAGATGGGAGACGTTTCTTTTCTTTCACTTACTTGCTAATTTATTTCCAGGTCCTAGTTTGTAAAGCTGTGTGTGAAGGCAATTAAACTTTATTTAAATGTAAATTAAGCGAGTTCAGGCAAGTCTGGCTTTTGAATTTCGCGGAAGACGTTTAAGTGAAACCATGCAGTATGCTGAATGTTTGAGTAAATTAGTACCGCCTGATATCAGTTCTGACATTTCTAGGTTTGACGGAATCTGTTTATGATTACCAAGATTACATGTACACACTGAGAAACTTTCGAGTTCCAGATATAAATATAATAAAATTGGTAGCTTAAACTGACTACCAGTTTTTTCTTGCCTAGGATTGATTGACAAGAAACATGTTAATGGTTTAGCCTCATGGACACGGTTTTATTTTTGAGTAGGTTTTAAGTTCATAATATTAGTTTTTATTCTTAGTTTTTGCATGTATATACTTATAATTTTTATTTCAAATAAATCTAGCAAGCTTACATTAAAAAAAAAAAAAAAAAATGGTTTAGCTAATTGGACTTTTTTGTAAATCTTTGTAGTAAAAAATCTGATTAGTATTTCCTGATTACGTTTTTATAACCCAAGCATCTTCAAAATCAGAACAATAAAGCTTCTTCTGGATGAGCTCCATCTTTATTTCTCCCATACTAAGTTAGGCTAGTGCAGACACGAGCATTCCAAATAACCCGTGAAGAACATTTTTTACGAGCAAGAGCAGCGTTAAAAACTTCGTTGTCTTTATGCTGTCACGAAATAATGCAGTGAATGCACCGTAGTTTCACCTCCAAACTTCCAAGCACTGATTGGCGTACTTTCGCTGGAACAGGACGAAATAGGTTTTCTTAAAACAGGGTAACTTTATAAATACGTCCAAGTTCTTTGAGTTACGAGAGTCGGGCGCGGGCAGCGGCGAACGGTAGTTTTTGGAGCGGAGGGTTTTTATTGTCCTGGCATACGGCACTATAAAATTTTATTACCAGGCCCTGGGGCTCCAAGTAGGAGTTGTACTACTTTTTACGTCTATTCAGCTTAAAAATATTAGTGTTTTTTTTATTTTATTTTTTTCATGTGATTAATGTTTCATGTAGATACCAAGGTACATTCAATGTTGACATATTTTTTAATCAGATTTGTCTTTGAAAATTTGATTAATATTTAACTCTAGCTTGCCTATACGATATTCATATTAACATGGTACATTTTAGGAAAATTTTAAAAGCAAGGAAAAAAGCGTATGACCGTAGTAAGGTGCTATAATCTATGATCTGGTTTCAAATTTAATAAGTGTATTACGTTTAAATATTGATTAGTTTCTGTTATACGGTATGGTTGTACGGTATGGGTGGTAATACACATAAAAGTGTTTGAATTAAATTACCTTTGTAATTACTGGACCATGTTCAACACCATTAAGTATAATACTGGAGGAAGTAAGGTTTGTGCACAAATTTTAGTTTTTTTGATTTTCATGATCAAGAGATAAAATACTCAAAACTTAAGCCACAAATAGGATTTATAAAATATCATTTTCAGTGCTCCTATAGGTTTAAGGGATCTGTTTCTAAGGGATCAGGGTTATCCATTGGTTCAGGTTTAAACTCGGTAATTGTTATTTCAGTCTGTTCTTCAGTTTTGATTTGTTGAGGATTTCCATGAGGATTGCTGGAACTGCTTAGATTCAATTTTGGTTCACAACCAAACAGAGCTTGATATGGCGAACTTCCTGTTATTCTATGGAAAGATGTATTTTTAGTATACTGAACAAAGTAGCAGCCCATTGCCCACTTAGTAGAATTATTATCTCGCATCCACACATGAAGCATGTTTACAACATCTTGGTTACTCCACTCAATACTTCCTTGGGTGTGCAGGTATTGCGGGGTACCATGCATTATATTACATTCTGGACACATTTTTACAATTTCTTCTATTATGTTAAGGGTGAATTCTTGACCATTATCACTCTGCAGTGTGCATGGCATTCCAAATTCTAAAAATGTTATAAATAGGTAATACAAAAACATGTAAGCTCTTGTTCAAATGTAATGCCTGTTGCAAGAACCTAAAATCGAGACGCTAACGAGAAACAATGGTTTCTCCTATCCCAGTTTGAAGCAATCGTTTTATTTACATTAGGATGTCTCAGATTTGTGCAAACATTGTTAGACCTCCTTCAGCTATTTGTTTTAAGATGGACAAGATAGGAACACGTATTTACAGGAAGACTAAATATACTCGTATATTGGCTATAAGGAAGATAACCTTAGATAACTTCTAAGAACCTCTGTCAGTTAGCGCGAGCTAAGGATTTGTTACAACTTTACATGTTGTATTACTTGATAAGTATTAAGGTAATATGCACAGCTAAGTTTAAACTCTTGAGCGTATCGTATCGTGTATATTACAAGATTAGTAATCAGTTTAGTTACGATGTCTTGCATTGAAGACCAAGAGTGAAACGATCGTTAAACCTTATAGAGGGAATTTCAAAGAACACGCATTTTGACTTTGTAACTTTGTTAGTACTAGAAGGTCAACATATCAAAAGTCGCAGCCCGTAGTCTTTGAGCCGGGAGGAGGGAGAGGGTTTGGGCATTTTTAGGTTTTTAAGTATCGGAAACTCAGAGACTAACTCAAAGAATTAGCAAGCTGAAGTGGCAGTGGTCCGGTCATATCTCGCGAAGAACCGACAACCGCTGGGGTAAACGAGTTCTTGACTGGAGACCGCGACTCGGCAAACGTGGGACGCCCTCCGGCCAGATGGGATGACGATCTGCGGAAGACTGCAGGTAGATGCTGGATGTGCCAAGCCGAAGACAGGGCGCTACGGCGCTCATTGGGGAGGCCTATGTCCAGAAGTGGACTAATATAGGCTGATGATAATGACGAAGTATCGGAAACTATGCGTCCTACCGTCATTAGACCGCCTACAAAAATGAAAGTTGGTAAAATTGCTACAAAGTTTAACCCAGTCAAGATTTAAACTGACTTTAAAAAAGGAGGTTATCCTCCTAACGAGTCGAAATAAAAGTTAAGAGTATAAAATTGATTTCCCAGCGATTGCCTCTATATTCGTTCCTTTCTCGGCCTGTTAGAATTATTAGTTATCAACATATAGTAAATAATAATAAGTTGGTGTTCCGTACATAGAGGTATATTTGTACAATAAAGTTTAAGTTAAGTGTTAAGCCGAGCCAAAGATGCTAAAAGCTCATTATATCTGAGTAAGACCTAGCAAGTGGCACAGCGCCATCATCCAAATGGAAAATTCAATGCGAAATCATTGTTAAGGGCCGCCCGGATTGTTCGGGCCCGATCACAATTCAATCAGGGCCTGTTTTCATATCGACGATCGAAATATTATTGGAAATGTCGCAAGCAGCGGCGGTCGCCGGGCGCATACGGAATGGTAGCTGTGACAAAATCGCTTTGATTGGTGTTAGCAGATTGTTATTTAACCATAAAGAGATGTTTTCAAAAATTTTTGGACATTAAAAGTTGCTAAAAATGTTTACTTGATGTGTCATAAAACAACAGAACTGTAATGATACGAGTCGTAACAACATGTAGGTACCTAAGTATACAGATTCGTTTTCCTATTCCACGCATTTAAAATAAATTATTTTTTTATTTCTTCTACATAGTAGTACTACGCTCAAAAACAGTTGCAAATGCTTGAATGTAAATATAAGAACAAATGTCCTGAAATAAATAAGTTTTGTTAAAAAAATATTTGCTAATTGTCAATTCCAAGCAATCACTACCTTTATATTATATGCAGATAAACTATAGCGGGTTCCATACCAGTCACCCTTTTTAATACTATGCCACCTTTTAAAATTCAATGCTTACAACTTGAAAGTACTTTCGTCATCGTCTCAAATACAATCCCGTATGCTCTCCCGAATGGGTTGCATCGAAACCATTTCCTTTCTCGCTTCCAGATGAAACGATTTTCTTTAAATTTTTTTCGCTCTTCAATTCGGCGGGCTTAATTTTTACGTACACGAGTACCAAATGGAATTGGGTGAATGTGATTAGATTTTTTCTCTCTTTTTACTTTTTTTATCTGCGCGTATTGAAAGTCAATTGGGAGCGTTCGCTCGTTATCAAAATACACTCCAATCACGAACAATGTAGAGATAACGACTCTCTCGATTCTGTTTTTGATAGATTATTAAAATCCTCTTCTCTGTAAATAGATGCAAGGTCAAAAGGCGTGTGACTGTGGGTTAAGATTTTATTTTGTGCTGAAAGTTGTTTAGATATTTATTTAAATAATTGTATTTTGTATCGCTTCATAAAATGGAGTTATTTTTTTTATTTTAGGTTTCTCAACTTGCGTATATGCAATATTTTAGTTTTGGGTAATTTAAGAGTACTCGTATTTTACGTAAGTTTCTACCTTATTTCTTATTTCAAGAAAACCTTTTATATTATTTTAGTCTGGATTAGTTTGATTTTGTTTAATAGGTATTTGATTCGAAAAAATTAAGTAACATGGTTAAATTAAACCTGAGCAACAGTTCACATATTGTACCTACTGATTTGAGGACAGTTTATTATAAAAAGCCAGACATTACAAGTACACAATAATTCACCTTCAAAATAATCCTTCCTGATCCAGAAGAACCCAAATTAGCGGCGCCCAGTGAGCTGGCACCTCAGTCACAGGCTACCCGCGGATTTATCGTCGAACTTGGTCTATAAATACGGGCCATACACTCCCGCGCGGCCGCGCCTGCTCGCAACGCGCTAACTTTACTGATGAATGTACCGTCGAGTGCAGAGATGGGTAGATAGATAGATAGATAGATACGTACGTGGCAGGCAGGGGTCTTATTGTGAAAGACGTAGGTATTGTGACTCTTAATTATCAGCTCTATCAGCTGTAGCTACTATCTGTAATAGTGCTCTTGGACGTCATGCCGACGGCAGCCACGGCATGTTGTGGTTGTCAAAGAGCCGTTCTTGTGAAAGATCTCTTGGCATTTATAGGTGTTGTGTAGAGTCTTGCTGAATAGAAATGCCGTCATTAATGCCAGTATTCTTTCAAAGAACGTGAAAACTGTTTGCGATTTTGGAGTAGGCGTTATTATATGTAAAGGTTATTTGTTTGCTTGTCCTTACATTAAAGGTTAACTTTACTTAACTGAAAGTGATGGTTTTCATATAAAATGAGTGCTTTAGCATAGATAAGATCTTATAAACAGTCCAGTTAGACCTAAAAGTCGTTCTTTTAAACAGGCAAAAGTGATCGTTAATAAAATCTAATTTGAAAGCACCATAACCGTTTTCATGATTGTCCCCATACGAATTCATAACCTGAAAATTGAGAGGGTATGACATAAAAATAATATCGGCCCTTAACAATTATACTTTATAACGGACTGCCCTTTCATCTATTATTACATACCGGCTGCGTATTTACTGCCTGGGTATATTACTGTCGGTTTATCCTGCCAAGGAATTTTAGGCTTTAGATCCAAAGTTTTTAGGTCTGGTTTAGTGTGGGTTGAACGCAGGTCACAGCTGGCAAAACCTAGGGCTAGTCGTTTGTGGCTGCCCCGGCTAACTATGCCGAGACTAAGTAAGGTAATGCGTGTTACTGGATCTGTTAGGATTTGGGAACTGAATTTGAATAAGTTTAGGTAAAATATATTTTACTTGGAAATGTTTGGAAGTAGAATCAGGAGTCAGCTTATCCGTCACTGAAAACTAAGCTGTATAGTTTCTGACTGTCAGATTTCTGCGGACTTTATAACGGTAAATGTGCGCAAGAATTCTACAAAACTATCCCATTAGCCCCCCATTTCCATAATCACGGGAAAACCCCTATCTATATCATGCCAAATGCTGCTGATTTAAACCATTCATCATCCATCAAAAGAGTGGAACTGGTAAGAGTTGATTACAAAACATCATAGTCATAGCAAGCAAATGATTATAATTATAAACGAACCACGCTGTATTTTGTGAGGCAAAAGCTAATCGAACAAATCTAAAACCATAGTGGAAATAAATACTAGTTGGTTGGGCAGCCTCTATGCACATAAATCCGTTTCAATATTTCATATATTAACAGATAGAACACTATTTGAATTACTATTTGAATACTATGCAGGATTGCTCAAACCACGTCAAATCGGTTCGCTGCCGATATGAGACCCCTTGGTACACGTTCATATCGATATTATATTCATATCGCCCTGTCTGAGCATCGCTCGCACCGAAATGCATTTGATATCTATGTAGGTACTCTAAATCTGAAGAAGTTTTTGCTAGGGATGTTTATTTTACGTATGCAAGAGAGAGTTAGGAATGTAGCTACATAAAAAAGATTCCTCCTTGCGTTCGGTTCCTCATAGCTGGGGATCGTGAAACTCCTTTATGAGATTTGTTCTAGTGATTGACACGTTTCAAATAAACGTGCCTAGTTGAGGTCGTAACAAATTAAAGAACCAACGCATTTTAATTTCATGTTGTTTTTTTAAAATTAACGTTTCAAAACAATGATACTCGTACCTATATGGGCCGTTTTTCACGGAGGCATCCTGTATTTCACAGGTACTGTTTTCTGCAGAATGTCGTTTTAATGCAAATATATATAAATATTCACGGACTTCCCGTTTGCAAAAACCGATACCTGATTTTTACTGACCAGTTCCACTTCTATGGCATTATGCCACAGCATGAACCGTACCTGCAAAAAAACTGCCGTGTAACACACCAGTTTTCTGCGCGATCCTGCAATGCAGTGATCATGCAGAACTGGACTGCTGTGGGAATTGGCCACTATCTCGTTAATATATCTGTTTCATTTGACATTAATTTGCTGTTTTTCACCAAAAATTAAGTTATCGTTTGATCATTTCAATTTTACTTGAAGAGATTTATAAAATTCGTTTTAAATGATGTCGGATGTAAAATTCAGAGAGCAAAAACAAAGCATTACAATACGACATAGTTTCATTTTCAACTACAAAAGTCTGTATGTGCTTATTTGAATTTAAAAAGTCATTCGCTTAAAAAACTGTGCGTGAGGCCTGTTCAGGGCGCATGTTCACTTGTTTGCTGGTACCGACTGCATTGGACGCACATCACGGATTGATGGAAAATAACAGGCATTAGGAATGAGTGTTAGAAGTAATGAAAACAATTTTTTTTACGATTCAGTTTAAACTTATTGAAACGATCTCACAAGACAAGTACGCTGTGAACCAGGTGCTAGTTAGTTAACAATAAAATCACGAATCGCGAAAACTCACCGCGATTCGTAATTACATGTCTACTACATAGTACTGAACTACAGAATAGTTTTCTGTCGTAAAGAGCAATTTTACTTTATGAATAATTTTAAAACCCGATGCTCGCAGTCCGGTATAGTGAACGCGTAACTTCAATGTATGTAGGACGGGACGCTGCATATTTCATAAGGCTCGAGTACTCTGTCACTATTGATGCTGAGATTCGAGCTTTAGGTCAGCACCTCAGGTTTCAGATTGCTTTTGACGGTACACTTTCTACATTATTTATTATTTTTACAACACAAAGTGGACTGTCCAGTACTGTTACCATGAGTTTACCTACGTCAGTTTTACTCGCTAGCGACGACGTAGCTTTTTGTATAGAAATTTTTAGTTCTGCAAGTGACCGCTAGGGGTGCTGTGCAATTTTCCATAGATTTTTTTTTACCGTAGTCGCTAGCGAGTAAAACCATCGTAAACTAATGGTAACGGTACTGATCGAAAGTCGAAAGAGCCTATTTGGCCATATTTGTGAAATGGGTGTGTTGCCGTATCTTAGAGTGAGTGAATATAGCTAAGTTTTTTAAAGAGTGTAAGGCCTAGTCTAGTGACTGATGAATTGTTTACTATCTCCATTATTGTAAACTACACGCAGGGCCTACCCAGTCCAGGTTCATAATCCTGAATACTTAATTCCACATAGAAAAAACCTATATTGTTAAGAGTTAACTGATACGTTACTAAAGTTATCAATTTTTATTAGTGGGTTTATGGATTAGTTGAATTTCGTCCTTATTATTAGTTACTTTTACTGACTAATCTACCGAATAATATGATTTCCAACTTGTCATTAACACTTCACTTAACTCACAAGAATTTATTTATTAACAGTAAGAGTTGAATTTATTTTGAATCTTTTGCTACTTATTTATTTTTGGAAACTTAAGCATCTATCAAAAAAAATATACAAAAAATGCTATTCACAATGAACATTGTACACGCGGCTTTTCGGTGCACGAAAGAGAAATTTCATAAGGGCGTAGGTTTGTATTGTCGCTAACGATTTCAACTATCGAGTTTTGGGTCCCTACCTCGTATGATTTTTTTCAGATCTTTTAAATCTAGCACGTTCTTTGTTATTGGGTGCGTTCACTCTATAGCACTTGACAATGGTGATGGTGTTCAAGCTAAGTTTAAACATAGAATTTCCGCCATTTTGTCTTAGTAAATGGCTACCACATTGACAGCTATCGCTCAGCAACAATGCGATAACGATATTTTAGCCGAAAGATGACATTTACAGGGGGGCGCTAGCATTCAATCAAGGTATCCGAAGCAAAAGTCGAATATTAAACCTCAAGAGATATTAGGAAAAATTGGGAAATCTCCTATTTGATCGGGGAGATTTGGCTGCGCCGGATCTGACAACAGATTGTTGTCACAATTTATCTGTCATTGCTAATCATAGACCATTTTGCAACAACCTCCAAAACATTATGTATGGATGTACTCGAACCTACCCATTCTACATATGGTATGAGTTATAGAGTCGGTCATTATCGAAAATAAGGTCTTTGTATAGTAGAGTAGCATCTTGCAGTTTTCGGGTCAACGCGTTTCTACTGATGTCCATTTCGAGTTTTGCAAACCCGTTACAAATTAAGTAGCCAGTCAATGTCTTGTTCTCTGTAATGTTGTGATGTTTTCCTCAAAACGCTCAGAGATTTTTTTTTTGTTTGGACGCTGTCAATCGACGTTATCTCAAAGCTTATGATCTAAGTTAAGTTAACATATGAAAATGAACGTTTCATCATGAAGGTTTCATGCTAAATCTATACGATTCAAAATTAACTGTTTTCTTCTGGATCCTGCAAGCCTAACACATCTTACGCACAAGTTTCGCTGAAACTGTCATTTCTCAAAGAAACCAAAGCGTATTTGGAATGCGCCGCCTTAGTATATTGTTCTTGGGATATTCTCGTGGAGCATTTGGCCTATATTCCTTTGAGCCGGTATTCAATTTGTCTGATATATTGGCATCGGCCGCGGAATAAAACAACAAATTGATCCGGGGCCTTCGTGCGGCTGAACACAGATAAGAGAGAGTAAGATTTTAGTCTATGACTAGTGCTTTTGTGGGCGACCACTTTAATGTAGACTTAAGAAATTGTGCAAAAATGATAATGAGAGTAAGAAAATTAAGAAATTCGAAGGGAAGACCTTTTATTCGTGTTAGTAAATTGTCAGAAAAGGCCACAGTGGAAATTATAACTTATTAACTAATAGGTAATTTTTAGCAAAATAATGTCTTCAGTTGTTGGTTGAAAGTCAAACAGGAAAGGATGACAGTTAAAAGGCTATTGTCTCAATGATTAAAAGCGTTTTAATGCTATTTGGGCTCATGCCCAACTAACTGGTGGCAGTATCTTATTAATCGTTAGGTTGCCAACCTTCAAAAAAGGAGGCAGTTCTAATCATGTATGTATGCGGTCGCGGGTTTGAATCCCGCAAAGGGCAAATGTTTATGTGATGAGCACGAACATTTGTACCTAAGTCATGGATGTTTATATGTATTTAAGTATTTATGGGAGACGCCCCCGTCATTATCGTTGCCTGGTATTCGTAGCACAAGGAAGAAAATTCCATAGTTCGAAACCAAGACAATTGGTGTGTTGTCTGGCGCATATTTATTTATTTATTTTTATCGCCAAGTCCACAGTTTAGGCAGTGGCTCGCCCAAGCACTGGAACGCTGCCAAGGGAACAAGTCCCGTGGCGAGCGCGTTGTTTCATATATTGAATTTATGCGCTTATTAAGCTATTTCTGCGCTTCTATGATAACTCGGAATGGCGAGAGGACTGCTTTGGATTTTGGTTTTAAAACTTGCACTATGGATATTTAATTTGACTACTGTCTGTTTTGAACACCTAATTTCTTAAGGCTTTTGCCAGAAATTGACAGCAAACTAATCAAATCTAACTTCATTAACACCCGTATTTATAGTAAGGCAAAAGTAATTGGTTTTCCTAATGATGACCTAATCAAATATTTTCATACTAAAATCAAAATATTTTATGGCATAAGTATTTCCAAATTAAGATTCTTACACATACCGAGTTTGTAATGTTTGCAGAATAATGTACGATGTTGATGTACTTCAAATTACAATTGATTTATAAAAAAAACACATACTTATGTCACAAGTTTCTTGACAATAATGAAAAAAAACTATTTTTTTTAATAAATACTATTCAAGTAAACCCGGTCAGTTTAAGAAAACACTGCACAGTTTGTAATGTAGGTACCGCACTAGAAACAAGTAAGTATCGAACCTACACTCGAGAAATCAATTACCAGTAAACTGGATACGCCTTAAAACTAGGGATGTGCCGACTATGACTTTGGCCGACTAGCCGACTAGTCGGCAGCAAAATGGCCGACTAGTCGGCTAGGCCGATCATTACTTTAGGTTAAATCCGGGTGACGTCCGAAATGTTCGTGAGCGCGCTCTCGGCTCGTAGAATTGGCGCGCGGCCGGCGCCCACGCGGACCTTATTTACTATACTTAAATACTTCTAGTATTGTATTATTTTATTAATTTCGAGATTCAATAACTTGGGGGTACGGATGGAACGTATTTACCATACCAGGTTTACAAACCTAGTATTTGCTTCAAAGTACGCATACCCGGTACGGGCTCAAAATACGTCCAAGACCATGAAAGTATTTTACTTAGCAGCGAGCGGCACCCGCTTCCCCGAAATACTTGCAAAAAGACCGTAGTTATGAAACTAAACCTTACGCTCATAAGAAAGAGGTCAAAATTGCGAGAAATAAAAGAGATACTCGCAACGTTTAAAAGTATTTTTCTTGCTAGCGCAATTTTACGCCTAATGTGTATCGAAATATGGATGCGTTTTCTATTAAATACTTTCAACGTATTTTAGTAGGCACTAGGCAGCCGCAGCGCGCCGCGATACCAGATAGAAGATAGAAACTCGAAACCTCAAACGAAATGTATTTCCATAAAAAGTATTTTGTTTTCTAATTTGTCCATTGTTTATGTTACAAATGTGGTAGGTATATTTATCTTCCAACCAGATTATCACACGATAAATAAACGATGCACGTAAAGTATTACGCTACGCCAATGCGATTACGCGATAGTGTTCCTTATTGCAATGTAGATAAGGTTCAGTTTTATACGTTTAAAAAAAAATACTTGCAAGTATTTTATACCTGGTTTTGAGCCCTGGTGCTGATTTATGGACGTACTTTCAAGCCCTGGTATGTACTTGAATTAGCAAGTACGACCCATGCCTACTTGGGGATGTCAAAGGAAGAGTTCCTATTTTTTATGTTATAATTGAACCTACTTATTACCAATAATTATTTTATATTTAGTTATTTTATAAAAGACTAAAGGAAGAGTTCCTATAAAAATTTTCCACCAATTATTAAATTGTATTGTAAACTGAAACTGTGATTATTATGATAAAAAATAACAAGAGTAAAGATATTAACATGAGTGAGAAGCGGGCCGACTAGTCGGTGGATTTAGCCGACTAGTCGCCGACTAGTCGCCGATTACAAAAAAACCGGTTAAGTGCGTGTCGGACCCGCGCACTGAGGGTTCCGTGCCACCCTTAACTGAATTCAGGGTCCACTTACTTTCACTTAACGAAAACATCACAATATATTGCGACAGCAAAAATAACTTTGTTTTTCATAGTGTTTGTATGAAAGACAAAGTTATATTTGCGGTTGATAAAAATGTGCAATATCTCTAAAAACTACTGGTTCGATCTCCTTCAAACCAATTTTCGTTGCAAGTTTTTGTTGAGATCTACATCATATATTTTTTTCGAAATTTTCACTTTCTTAGTTCAAAAGTTAGAGGGGGGGGGGACGCCCATTTTACCACTTTGGAAGCGTCTATATCTCAAACCTTACACTTTTAGAAAAAATTGTTTTAGAAACCTCAACATCATTTTAAAAGACCTATCCATAGACACCCCACACGCATAGGTTTGAGTAAAAAAAAATTTTTAGGTTTTAGTTTCATGTATGGGAGCCCCCCCCCTTAAATATTATTTTTCTTACTTTTTGTATCTGAATCGGAAAGCGGTGAACAAAATACACCTACCTACCAAGTTTTAGCTATGTGATGCTTATAGTTTCAGAATAAAGTGGCTGTGACATACGGACGGACAGACAGACAGACAGACAGACAGACAGACAGACAGACTTGACGAAACTATAAGGGTTCCGTTTTTTGCCATTCGGCTTCGGAACCCTAAAATGGCCGACTAGTCGGCTTTACCGACTAGTCGACGACTAGTCGGTACATCTCTACTTAAAACGCATATGTATAACTGTTCTTTTTACTTATTGCGGGGTATGTTTTTCAATAAAACTTTAAATTACATTTATTTTGTGTGCTACAAAATGGCCGCAGTGATTTTTAAACAAAAAACGTTTACTTTTCAGGTTAAAAATTCACAGCTCTATAATTTTTCAGTAAAAATTCAACAGAACTAATTTTAAATTTTCAGCATAAAAATATGCCAGTGCGAAGTTGAGCGTCACAGATGTGCGCCCGCGAGTTACTGCTTGTCTATAGTTTTATATTAAATTCTAGCAAAACTGACTACTACCAATCTGTACATTAAAAAGTAGTTTACAATTTGGTCGCAAGTTTGTTTTTATATGACGCGCTGAGAGCAACGCTAAAAACACACAAGGGATTCATGACATTAAAACTTTTTAGCAATATTACTTATCTGAAAAACTAAATGTCCTCACATTTTTACTCAACAATTTAATTTTGCCGTTTTAAATTACTCGTAGGTGAGATTTAATTGATGTATAATCCACTTTTTGATAATTTATTCTGATGTGTTCAGTATATATATGTATATGAATACAGGATCTCCGAAGTAAAACAATTATTACCAACTTTAAATTTTAAAGACCAAAAATAGGACAGGAAAAACTATCAAGTTATTAGATGGAGTTAAAAAGATGGCAGTTGCGAAGTCGAGACCGGGTACGGTTGAAATATTGCCGCCATTTGTCACTGTCCCCCTTCCCTCTACCCCCACTCCACTCCAGACTGATGAGCCACTAATTGGTAATCATTAAAAAAACGAAAATATTTTCTAACTTTCTGGTTCCCATTACGAAACATCAAACCTTTATGTACACGTTTAGACATTTGATGAAATTTATAAAAAAGTAATTTTTAACTATCAATTATTATTGTAAGTATTGATTCTTCTTCCTTTATTTGAGATTTTCCCACCTTGTCCAATGCTCAGTCATTTTCAGTGTAAGTTCAAACATTCAGGTTCAAATTCAACCTTTGACGTATTATATTAACGACGATAACAATAAGGGTCTGAACCCACTACACCTTATCATACCATGACCGTGCTAGAAGTGTATCAGATTCGAAAAGCAACTCGATAAGCTCTACTATGCCCATTGAACGGATCTACAGCGTTCTATCACATTGTTATATGGAACGAAAGCGAGAGTGAGCTAAGTGTATTTTGCATCAACACCGTGCACCGCGGTGTTGACACGCTCCGTGCATGACACACAACGGTGTTATTCAGTGACGGTACGGTCTAGTGGGAACGTGTCATAGTTTTCACATATTCCTAGCATGGTCATGTTTTGCTACTTTGTAGTAGGCAGAAACCCTAATACATGTTTAAATTATAGCGTCAAACGCTAAACAAAGTATGAGTAGAGTATTGACTGCCGATTAACGGTTGAAAACCGCATGATTTATATCGTAGGTAAATACAGATTATGCGCATATTATTTACATATATTTGTGCATGTTATGTCAGAAACACCGACCTTATTACAGCCCAAAATTATTATTCAACCAGTATGCAGCGCTGCCTCGCAGGGCGTCCGTCATTGAGAATTCAATTTTCAATTCAAAACCAATTTATTTCCAATAAAATTCCACTCGTGCGACGAGCGGGGATAACCTGCGATTCGAGTATAGTCAACCTGAACAATAAATGCAGGAACACCTCCATATATAAAGGGGGTAAGGTCTCAATTCGTGTACAGGATACATCTTGTGGATCTTGGTCATGTTATGCAAGATACGGGGCTTATGTTAGCGTAGGGGATAAGGAATTTGACAAAAAAAACCTTGATAAGGAATGCGCGCACGGACACGAATGAGCGACAGGCGGCTGGCAGTGCTGTGAGGCGCATGAAGGACTAGTTTTTTACCTTCTCTTTCTTGCGCTGAACCTGTGTGCAAATGAATAGCAGCGTAGTAGGGCCTACTACTACATCTATACTAATATTATAAAGCTGAAGAGTTTGTTTGTTTGTTTGTTTGAACGCGCTAATCTCCGAAACTACTGGTTCGAATTGAATAATTCTTTTTGTGTTGGATAGTCCAGTTATCGAGGAAGGCTATAGGCTATATAACATCACGCTGCGACCAATAGGAGCAAAGATATAGTGGTAAATGTGTAAAAAACGGGATAAAGAAGTCACTATTCCACGCGGACGAAGTCGCGGGCAAAAGCTATGGTCAATAAAATCTCAGAGACGAAGGCAGGACACTAATTACTAGAACTAGGTCATTGTCTTGCACAAAATGAAAAAACGTGAAATACCTTCACATTTAATCTTAAGACATTCAACAGGGCAACAAATTTGTTACATTTTCTTAAATCATGAGTACACGAGTGAGAGTTCATCTAACAATAAGTGACTACGTTTCATAGACATTTAGTTCTTCCACGTGTGTCTCTTTATTTTGTTTCTCACTCTTCGTACCCTAAGTATAATAACAAACCTGAACTAAATAAATAAACACCGTTGGTAAATGATTTTCCTTAGAACTGGCTCTAAAGGGATTTCCTGTTTACAGCCTATTTGACAGCGCGTACTATTTCAAAACATATCTATACAGCCCAAGAGATACCTACTGAAGGATATTTATTTAAAAGTTATGAAATGACTTAAAAAAATACAAAAATAACGTAAATCAGACTTAGATTTGGTATCACTTTTTTTCAGTTTTACTCTTTGTCAACATAGCACCAAGTTACAATTTACTTTTACTTTAGAAAACGTTATAAATAAAGTCACACCCACAGACTACACACTACAGTTAAGATCCTAAATCGACTACAGTTAAGATCCTAAATCCTCCTCCTCGTGCTTAAAATCTTAACTTGTCATAGTTAATATTCATGACGACGAAATGTTTGCCTATCGTTATATCGATGAAACATGATTGTTCACTTTTACTAATATTTAGACCTGATATATGTACGTAGGTACTAATCATGTTTAACTGCAAATAAATTTCTCAGCTTATTCGTCTTTCTGTTTCTATCAACATCTAAGAAACCGGCAAGAATTAAATAATGATTCAATACAGAAATAGCTCTCCCAAATCTGCGCAAGTCGCAATAAAATAAAGGGAGCGTAATCAAAACTCAAACGATAACGCTCTAGCAGGATATTAACGCTCATCTAAGTATCTGCATGTCAATATCCTAACTCAAGCATTCCAAAGAGAAGGAAGAGTAAAGTTGAAACATCACGTCCGAGTCTTCGCGAGGCGCTCGCAATCCGGCCTTATGAAATTCAATGAGCATTTTGTCTCTCCGGCGCTACATATGTGCTGGGGTGTCGCGTTAGTAATCCTGTGTGGCGGTTTTTGAGTGGTGCAAGTAAAAAGCGCTTGAACACATGATAAACGGCTTAAATAAGGCTTCTTTTGGGTAAGTTCGCTCCATCGTCGAATCTATCTAAGTCCAAGCGGGTCTAGGCTAGAGTTAAGAGCAAACTTATTTCGAGTAAAAAAAACTTGGAAGGTACCAATGAATATTCTTAATTGCAATCTTCCATGTATCACTTCGTTAGTATTTAATTCAACTCCTAACGACACAATATTTTTGACAACAAATGTAACGTGTTTGTCCTCCAACTCATTGATAAAGTGAGTAAAAGTAAGATATTATTATTATAATTATTGACATTCATTGTGTTAGGCATACACTTATTTTAAAGAATTTTATATTGGAGCATCAGTCTTCACAATAGCACTGGACTCTAGAACTTAACTTTTAGCAATCTTTTACTTTTAACTCACAAGGGGACTTCAAATCAGTAGCACCACTATGCCTGAGTGAAAATTTGACATCCTACACTAGCATACCTCTCATCCCACGCACCAGCACCTCCTACGACTAGTTTTCTCCTCGCTACAGTAATCTGGGCGACACGTGCCTCCTCACCTGAGCTAAGTTGGCTGAGAGCTTTATTTACGGATCTGTCCTGCCCGGGAGCCGAACACGGATATTTGCAAGCCCGTTTAGGGTTACGGCAATTGCCCCGATTGACGGCTTGATAAAAGAGCTGGGAGGTTCGCAAAAGTAAGTCGCAGAAGCAGTTTGTCAGACTCAGAGAGGATAGCTTTGAGCTCTGCAGATATATTACCTAACCCGTTCACAACCGCTTTGCCATTGATGATAACGGTTTGATAGTATTTTAAAAGATCCGATATTGAAGCGCTTACTTGCATTTGGCAGCGCCAACGACGCACAAATAATGGTTTCGTTCTGGCGCGCAAGTCTCAATATAGTTAGAGAACTATGTCGAGTGGTGTGTCGAGTCCTGGTGGTTGTACAGGGGTACAACCACCTGGGAAGGTGGCGCTTGAAAAATGCTAAGATTAAATTGGTATTTTCGTGTATTTCCTGATTGAGAACAATGTTTGAATCAAACTTAAAAATATACAAATATTTATTTATGATTTATATAAAAGATTTAGCTACGTAAGTTAAAAGGATATTCAATGCAGCAGAAAATCAGAATATTGAAATTGTCTACGCGTAATGTCAAAAATCTTGCTTCAAACTTCCAGCACTGCTGCGTTTTCTGACGAATATTCGACCGATAGATAGTTGCTATGCTCAGCTTGACTCTACAACGAGATCGCATCAGATACGAAGAGACACGTTGAAAACTTATGTAACGGTAGCCTGTGGATCAGCAAGCTCAAGTGACCATGGGCAGGCAAGGCGCATTAGCGCTATAAGAACTGTGGGCCTTGAGGGCTAAAAAGTTCTAGATTGGGGACCATTCGAACGAAAGCGCAGCCGTCGACGTAGTACGTAGGACGTCTTGTGGTAAAATGGACATACAACCTTGTAAAGATCGCAATCTTCTCTTTATGATACTCGTAGATATAGAATTTCATAATTTTTTTCAATAGAAATTAAGGTTAAGAAATTAGCTATCCGTCCGTAAGAATTAATATTTTATAGCACAACCAAAGTACAAACGGTGGACTTAACGCCATAAGGCATTCTCTACTAGTCATACCTTTGGGCTAAGCATCTATGCTAGAGAATGCTAGGCTTTGCGGCTTAAAAATTTGCATAAATCGATCTACCACGTACTTATCCAAAGTATAATTTAAATATGGGCATGAAAATCGGAATCTTAACACAAACATGAGAATAGATCGGCATTTTTCAACGGGGAGCAAAGTACGTTTAATCCTCTTAGCTGAATGTGTTTGCTTAACGGCTGGATTCGGAAATTTGTATCACAAATCCGGGATTGGATGCTCCTGATGACTGCTGAGGTAACGGCTGCTACGGGAAGAATTATGGAGGAAATAATGTCGCTAGGCAGCCAATTCATTTTCGGCCGCCTCGTCATTTAAGTTAGAAGGAATTTTGGCCAAATGTCAGATTATCATCATTTAACGAATTCTGTACGTTAGGTGCTTAGAGAATATGTCTTTGATACTTAATAGGCAGCCATTATGAATTTATTTAAAGGTAAACACTTAATAGTAAAAAGTATATCTAAAATAAGGTACTTGGGTAACCTTTTCTTTTCAAATAAAAAAGAGATATTTCCAGATGTTTTCTAGCTAGAGCTATCGTTACAGACATTTTCAAGAACGAATCTTCTTTTTCTGCTTCTTGTATTGGTGCTGGGCCTCCTCATTTGATGGCGCCAGGACATTCTGTTCTGGTTGTCTGTGCATAAAGTGCTCGTTTAATATTTTATTGACGGTTGTCAACAAAGATATTAAACCACATGGCATGTTCGGCTGTCTTCCTATGCCTTTGTAGCCGAATGGCAAAAAACGGAACCCTTATAGTTTCGTCAAGTCTGTCTGTCTGTCTGTCTGTCTGTCTGTCTGTCTGTCTGTCTGTCTGTCTGTCTGTCTGTCCGTCCGTATGTCACAGCCACTTCATTCTGAAACTATAAGCATCACATAGCTGAAACTTGGTAGGTAGGTGTATTTTGTTCACCGCTTTCCGATTCAGATAGAAAAAGTAAGAAAAATAATATTTAAGGGGGGGGCTCCCATACATGAAACTAAAACCTAACAATTTTTTTTTACTCAAACCTATGCGTGTGGGGTGTCTATGGATAGGTCTTTTAAAATGATGTTGAGGTTTCTAAAACCATTTTTTCTAAAAGTGTAAGGTTTGCGATATAGACGCTTCCAAAGTGGTAAAATGGGCGTCCCCCCCCCCTCTAACTTTTGAACTAAGAAAGTGAAAATTTTGAAAAAAATATCTGATGTAGATCTCAACAAAAACTTGCAACGAAAATTGGTTTGAAGGAGATCGAACCAGTAGTTTTTGAGATATTGCACATTTTTATCAACCGCAAAAATAACTTTGTCTTTCATACAAACGCTATGAAAAACAAAGTTATTTTTGCTGTCGCATAATATTGTGATGTTTTCGTTAGGTGAAAGTAAGTGGACCCTGAATTCAGTTAAGGGTGGCACGGAACCCTCAGTGCGCGGGTCCGACACGCACTTAACCGGTTTTATTTTTTTATATTTCAGGTATTTAGAAAACTTTTTTACAGGATATCCGTCATTTCGCCTCATTTTAGCCCGAAACCTTTTCAATCGGCTCTCCACCATCTTTCCCGCCACTGGAGTGACTCTGATTTACTCATTGCGTATTTTATCAAGAAAATAAATACTCGTAATATGTTGTATTATTAACATTACAACAAATAGTTAAAATATTTAAATCAAATAAGTATGTAACCAAATTTTCGTATTTGAGCCCTTATCTCAGCGTGTCTCTATTATTGATCTGCTAAAAATAGATTTTTTAGGGTTCCGTATGGCAAAAACGGAACCCTTATAGTTTCGTCAAGTCTGTCTGTCTGTCTGTCTGTCTGTCTGTCTGTCTGTCCGTCCGTATGTCACAGCCACTTTATTCTGAAACTATTAGCATCACACAGCTGAAACTTAGTGGGTAGGTGTATCTTGTTTACCGCTTTCCGATTAAGGTACAAAAAGTAAGAAAAAATGATATTCAAGGGGGGGCTCCCATACATAAAACTAAAAGCAAAAAATTTTTTTTACTCAAACCTATGCGTGTGGGGTGTCTATAGATAGGTCTTTAAAAATGATGTTGAGGTTTCTAAAACCATTTTTTCGAAAAGTCTAAGGTTCGAGATATAGACGCTTCCAAAGTGGTAAAATGCCCCCCCCCCCCCCCATCTAACTTTTGAACTAAGAAAGTGAAAATTTTGAAAAAACTATATGATGTAGATCTCAACAAAAACTTGCAACGAAAATTGGTTTGAATGAGATCGAACCAGTAGTTTTTGAGATATAGCACATCTTCAACATCCGCAAACATAACTTTGTTCTTCATACAAACACTATGAAAAACAAAGTTATATTTGCGGTCAACAAAATATTGTAGTATTTTGGGTAAATGGAAGTAAGAATCACTAATTCAGTTAAAGTTGGCACGGAACCCTTAGTGCGCGAGTCCGACTCGCACTTGGCCGGTTTTTTATACTTCGGGGTCCCTGACTTCTGAAGTGAAGGATAGCATTAGCTTAATTTGAAAGCCAAGAAGTATTAACCCGCATCCCCGAGGGGCCGATCAAAACTTTTTGCTTGTTATAAAATAATAGTTGTTCGTAAACACCGGATAGGATGCCACAGAGTAACAAATTGCTGTAATAATTTGGTAATGATTTTTATCATTGGATCGATGGATGGATGGATTTTGGAGCTACGGTGGTGGGCATCTTATATATACGAGTATGCGGTTAAAATTAAAACAGACAATACCAAGTAATTAGTCAGTTCTTCTTCTTCTTCTTCTTCAGTCACTGTTTACCAATCGCTTGGTGTAGGCCTCCTTTTACCCTCTCCATTTGTCCCTGTTTTGGGCAGTTAGAATCCAGTTGCTGCCCGCTATCTCTTTTAGGTCGTCCTTCCATCTCATTTGCGGTCTCCCTCTTGGTCTTTTGTGTCCGTATGGTCTCCATGTTAGGACTTCCCTGCACCAGGAACTTTCCTTTCTCGCAACATGCCTAGCCACTCCCACTTCAGTCTTGCTACTCTCTCGACCACGTCAGTCACCTGACTTTGTTGTCTCAGCCATTTTGTTGGTTTTTCTGTCACTTAGAGTTACTCCAATCATTTTTCTTTTTAGAGCTCATTGCGTTACTCTGAGTTTTTTTAGAATCTCTTTAGTTGTAACCCAAGTTTCCGCTCCATAGGTGAGCACTGGTAGAATGCACTGCCTAGAATGCACTACCTGGCACTGGTAGGCTGCCCATCCAAGTCGCACTGGTCGGCCTATCTCATTGGTTTGGTTCTGTTTTCCAATTTTTATGCATAATAATAATTAGCTTAATACTTATTGCACTTTGGAAACCAATTTACTCCTTATGTAGCCCATAAGCAATAAAATATAATAATGTAAATTATACGTATTCCACGCAAATTTCCATTTTTTTGTACGATCACGTAATTTTTTGGACAAAATACCTAAGTCATGAATATTTTTATCCGCAAGATAAACGAAAGTTTCCGTTAAGCGCATGGCGTTACACAAATACTGGTTTAAAAAGTTAGTGTGAATCCACAAAAAAACCTCCATAACCTAACTCTAAAACTTTGTGGAAGTGTCCAAAAATTTAGTCTATCAGTAAAAAACCAATTGCATCTCTGTGGCGTCCCCCTCAAGCCTGCTAGATCGCCCACAGTAGGAACTTGATTAACCCTTCCGGTGCCGTTTCGGTTATTCATTTAAAAGTTAGCTCATCTGAGCGGCTTTACCGTATTGATACTGCGCCGAGGTGCATATAAATTGCCTAGTTCACAACTTTGTATTGAACGCCAGGCTTTGAGGGTAGTGATGAGCAGAACCCATTTTACTTGATGCGATTCTAACGAGGTAAAATCGGTTGTTAGGTCGTCATTTATATTGCCTATGTCTTAACGGAAAGTAAAATAACCAAACTCACAAGTGAAGAACTGAAAAGTCGAGTCATAAGTCTATATTAAGAATTTTCTGACAAACAGAAAAGTGATAGGTAATACAAATGAATTTTATATATTTTGATGTTGAATAAGACTAGTCGTGCTTATAAAATGTACCTTCGCTAGCTTCATGTCTGAGAATAGTACCTAAACCAGTATTTTTATTTGGTAATTCAATAACGTCACGTCACTAGCTCGCTTGCTAAAATATTTCTTTAAAGTCAGTCAGAATTCGTTAGTGAAACATGCCTCTGTCGCTTTGGGTCTCAGAACGTACTTCTGGACCAGAATTGAGTTTACCCGGGCCTTTTGAGCACTTCTGAATAGGGAATCAAGCGTTTTAGCATCACAAGGTATTATTATTTGGCGCTAGCGTATATAGGGGTTAACAGAATTTGAAATCAGTTAGCTGTAAACATTTTTACATCTTTTGAAGTAAGTAAATACTTAACTTTGAAAATGGAACATAAAATAAATTAAATTATTTTTACAGATTTAAAACTTTTTTAATCTAAGATAGTGTGTCTATTACATAATTGCGATTTGCGTTCATAAGTATTCCACGTTAAATAAAACCAACACAAAATATGAACACATGCA
This sequence comes from Pyrausta aurata, assembly GCA_963584085.1. NCBI lineage: Eukaryota > Metazoa > Arthropoda > Insecta > Lepidoptera > Crambidae > Pyrausta > Pyrausta aurata. Next base: position 12,736,071 of record OY757268.1, on the reverse strand, counting down.
TGAAAGATGCAAAAAAGAGCAACTGATCACTTCACAAAAAAACATGTATCAAAAGTACCAAATTATCTTTAAAAGCTTCTAACTTCACATTCGATGATTCACTATTTTGACTTAAACCATATAATTTTCATCAAGATATCTCGATTAAGAGAGGCATCGACCCTACACAATTTTCAACTACCTTACATTAAAAAAGAAAGGTAACAAAAGACCAAAACAATATTATTCTCATCCGAGACTTTCCATTACTGTTTCCTTTCATACGGACCGAAAAGATTCGGCTGTCTCAAAAATTAAAATGCTAAGTGAAAAAGATATTCTTGGGAACAATTTGGCCTCGTACCAAGATTCCAACAAATGAAATCTGCATTGGTTGAGACAGGACCCTCCGTCCGTGTAATAAGCGATGTAGGCTTGCTTCACATGTATGGAATAGCGATTGTTTTTGGGGTTCCGTAGCTCGAATGCTAATGGGACAGTTACCATAATTTTGTAAGGCTACTACATCAATCGCTTTCGTAATGACCTTCACAATATCTTGAAATTATCGAATTAAAATTACAGTGCCTTACATTATATCTACACTACAGACATCAACGCACGTACTATTAAGGTCTCCGCCGCCTAACCAACTTATGAGACGAAATCGATAGGACCTCACGACGCCTTTTGTTTGACCATGACCATAGTAAACCGTCTGACAGTGCCGATTTCATGAAAATTATACTCAACCTCATTACACCCTCTTCTACAGATAGAAGTGGTAATATTAAACAGGCCCTACAAACTAGACCACAGAGAACTTAGAATTCTAGCCAAACCGCAGCTCCAGGGAATTGTCTAGATGTGTCTAAAACCGCAACTATCCTGGTCCAAGAGAAGCTTAAATATGAGCTGGTTAGCCCTTAGCACAAGCAAATGCTATTTACAGCGCATTACTGCAATGAAAATAAGCATGAAAATAAAGACTGAATGGTGATGTACAGGCTAAATAAACAAAGAAGCTTTAAATCTAAGGAATATGATCTTGAATTGATAATTTTTAAAATAAAAGGCAGATTGTAAGACTTTTTGGTTATAATAATTTGAATAGATTAACTATAATTTTGATTAACATACTAGTACACAATCCATCAGTAATATTAGAGATAGTAAACGATGATATTGTATAGGTTATTATTTTTACGATGTTAAGATTTATTAATATCATTACTTAACCTTGTTATTTCTAACTATAAAATATATCTAAAGCAATTGCAAAGCTAATAACTAAGCAGCCGTTTATGTTTTATTCGCCTCCAGAGAGAAGGTTTCTTGAACTCTTTAGTTCTATTAGGTATTTAAATGTAATTGCTACCCAGGGAGGTATTTCTGACAGAGGTAATGCATAAAAGTCGGCGAGGCAACATTTTGGTTGAGCGGAATGATTGGAACGAACTTTACTGCAGGACAATGAAAAAATCTCTAAGAAGTAAATATTTTGGTAAATAAATATATAGCATCTAAGACGTAAGCAAGGGCAGCCTGTACTCAAATTACGTACTATATGGAGTTAAGTAAACTTACATCGAAAGATTCCAGATTTGTTACGCTTGGCTTAGTTTAGTCTTTAGATTAGTAGTCTTTTATAAATAACGCAGGCTGATAAAAAGATTATAAGTAAAAGGTTCTGCATATTGCATGGCCGAAAGGAATGTCTGGGAGAGAATAAAGCACTAAGTCCACCTTTTGTACACTGATATTTGTGCAATAAAGTTTTTAAAGAAATAAATAAAAGGTACCATGTATGTTGATAACCTATTCATTATAATCTTTATCAATGCACTCTTTCCTTTTACTGGCATTTTATTGGCACCGCCTATTAGTATTTTCTCAGATCAATTGTTGACTGGTAGATAATGTTTTTGGCACTAAGTCCGCACTATGTACAATATTTTGTTTTACAAAACGTTTGTTAGCAAGGTCGAAGAGTTCTTCGCGCTGGATAATCACACTTACTAAGGTAACACGTCAACAGACTACTTTAGGTGCGCTATAGATAGTTGATGGTTCGATTTTTTTAGTCAGTAGTGAGTTCCCGTCAATCACCCGATCGACGATTGAGATTGATGACTAGGTACGTGATATATTGAGGCGAGACCGTGACTATACTTTGGGGTTAACAGACTTAATACCTAGGCTAGGTAGGTTAAGTATAGATGTAAGTATTATTCCTTATAGAGGAAATTAAAGTTTTGTAAAAAAAAACATTAATCATCTTTTCACCTTTTATAATTAATAAAATAAGGCAAATTCAGTTAACGAACTATTATCTATGGTGTGATGGTTAAAAAAATGGGTTAGCATAAAATTTTACTCTTTATATTAATTAACACATCTTTTTTCCTCAGTAAAGTAGTGACAAGGGCACAACAAAAATCCTAAATGTAACCTAGTTACCGCTTGTTTTTTCCAAAGTGTCGGCTCACAAATCAGTCTAATAGGTGAGTCCGTCAAAGCGCCGGCGATAAATAATTCAATCCATCGGAATAGAATTTAAAACTGGTCGATTGTGAATTTCAAATTCCGTTACACCGAGTTCGGGTGCGCGTTTTATTTCGCTGCAAAATTGGAGGGGAGGCCGTCACGCGTAAACACATGTGTTATTTAAAAATGTTTGATTCTAATTACTACTGGTTACATAAGAAAATAACTTCAATGGGCATGTCTGTAAATACGGTGGAAAATATCAATTGCTTGGCCGGATTGGTTTCATGTAGAATTTACTATTTCACCCATACTTATTTCTTTATTTAAAAGTTTACTTAGCAGTGAAATCAAAATTTGAAGCTTTAGTTCTATTGTATATGAGCTGAAATAATGTAAATGAAATGATTTTTTATTCGTCATCATAGGTATAAAGGCTAGTTGATACATTTAGAGTATTTCACTATGATCTACCTTAAAGGCATACGAATTTTCATGAGATTAAAAAATATATAATATTTAAACACATCAAATATAATATAAGGCTATGTCTTGTGACTTTTGTGCGATAGAACACATGCACATTTATTTATTTATTTATTTATACTTTATTGCACAACTAAAAACTGCACAAAAGGTGGACTTAATGCCGTATGGCATTCTCTACCAGTCATACCTTTGGGCTAAGCAGAAATGATTGTGGGCGGTGCGACAAAGAAATGTATTTAGTCATTAATAAGCATTTAGATTATATATAAATTCAAAATACATAAACAATCTATTACAATATAATAAAAACAAAACAAATACAATAAGTAATGAATGCAATATACACTAACATAGTATCACATATACATACACAATACAAGCGATATAATAAATACATTAATAATAAATAAATACATATCTATTCAGTGAATAAATACATATATCTATATATACTATAATATATATTATGACGAGGATGTAAAGGACTATGGATGATGCAGCTATGTTGATGTTTCCGTTATATGAAGAAAGTGTGTACGGGCGAGCCTCTTAAATGCGAACTTACTGGGAGCCTGTTGAATATTTGCCGGAAGGGCATTCCAAAGACGAGTGGCTTGGACGAGAAAAGATTTTGAGAGGAATCCTGTGCGGTGAAAAGGAGTAGCGAGGGAAAGTTTATTAGAAGAGCGCAGCGGACGCGAGTGCGTTTCACTGAGGAAGAGGAACTGAGATTTTAAGTAACTAGGTGAATAAGGGTCATTTAATATTGAGAAAAGCGTGCAGAGAATTCTGATTTTACGTCGAAAGTGAAGAGGTAGCCATGTGAGCTGTGACCGGAAAGATGAGATGTGATCGAATTTACGAAAATATAAATATACGAATATACGACAGAAAATAAAGCGGATGCCAGAGTTGATAAGACGGTCAAGCTTGTTTAAAAGGGATTGATTTAAATCAGGATAGCACACATCAGCGTAATCAATCAGTGGAAGAACTAGAGATTGAATCAATGAAATTTTTGTTTTAACGGGGAGGAAATTTTTATACCTGAAGAGCGAACGCAACGTGCCCATAACCTTCCGACTCACCTCCGAAACGTGGACATTCCAGCTTAGCGTTTGATCTATGTGGAGACCGAGATTTTTGACGCTAGCACAATATGGGATATGAACCCCGTTGAAGCAAACCGGGGCTACGTCAGCAATATCAATAAGTGACAATTGCCGCTGACTGCCGATAATAATGGCTTGGCATTTAGAAGGATTTACAGCAACACCGAAACGATTTGACCAGGTCAGTATATGCTGGAGATCGATATTAAGATTTTGTACAGCCTGATTTAAATCGGTAGCTCGGCATTGCTGGTAAAGCTGCAAGTCGTCCGCATACAAATGGTGGGAGGAGCCAATTTCGTGTGTTATGGAATTTATGAAGATAGAGAAAAGTAAGGGCGATAAAATGCCTCCCTGGGGTACTCCGGTAAGGAGGTCCCGCCAGAGGGAGATGGTCTTATCCACACGAATAGCTTGCTGTCGCCCTCGTAGGTACGCGCCAAACCAGTCCAGAACATCGGAAGATATATTAAGGTTAGCTAAAAGTGAGAGTAGGACGTCGTGGTCAACAGTATTAAAAGCGTTGGAAAAATCGATGAGGACGAGCACTGTAACTTCGCCACGCTCCATGCCCTTCCGAATGTCCTCGGTCACCTTTAGTAATGCGGTGCTGGTACTATGGCCGGGGCGAAAGCCAGATTGAAATGGGCTCAGAAGATCGTTTGTGAAAACAAATTTGGAAACTTGAGAGTGGACAACAGCTTCGAGAACTTTAGAGAGGAAAGGGAGTATTGAGATTGGTCTGAAATTATTCAAAGATGAAGGGTTGGGAATTTTGGGGAGAGGGATGACAAAGGCTTTGCGCCACACAGTGGGGTATGATCGAGAACTGAGAGAGTGATTAATTATGTGGGTTATGTAAGGGAGAACTACATCCAGAATCATTATGATCATAGCCCTACTGATATCGTCAGGTCCAATAGCTCCAGACTTGATCGCGAGGATAGATTTCCTTACCGCATCGGCGGACACCGGGTTAAAAGAGAAGGGTTCGAGGTCAAGACGACGCTTGCAAGAAATTACATAAATAGTACTGGATCTAACTGCCGCGTCCAAAAGAGAGGCAGAAGAGAAATGCTTATTTAAATCATCGGGCGAGATAGACGTTGGAAGGGGCAAGTTAACTTTACCCTTACCGATTCCTAGGGTGTTGAGGAACTTCCAGACGTCTGCTGGAGATGATTCAGAAATATTTTCATGAATATAATGCCGTTTGGCTGATCTCACCATCCGATTGCAGCGATTCCTTGCAGCCTTGAAGTTGTTCCAGTTCAAATCAGAGCGGTCGCGTTTGAACGTTCGAAAAGCACGGTCACGACTAGTCATAGCCATGCGCACCCCTTTAGTGATCCAAGGGGCTGGAGGCCTCTTGAGTTTGACAGGTCGAACTGGCGCATGGCTATTAAAAAGCGATAGTACATTGGCATTAAAAAGAGCAACTTTATCATCAATCGAGACACTTTCAAGAACTGACCCCCAGTCGAGGGCAGCCGCGTCCGCTCTAATAGCTTCCACATCAATCCGAGAAAGATTGCGCATGTTCACGACAGTGGGTTTGAGTTTGGTGGTGTGGAGTTTATAGGAGAGGTAGAGAAGATCATGGCGGGAAAAACCAGGAGCGAGGTGCTGCCCATGCGTTATTACGTTGGTTGGAGAGGATGTGAGAATAAGGTCAAGCCAAGTATCAGGGACATCAATGTTATGATGAGTGGGTTTGAGAGGTAGGTTTGTAAGATTCTGTGAGTCAATGAGGGAAAGCAGCTTAGCGGCCGTAGGAGTATCACCAAGAAGGTTTGAATTAAAGTCGCCCATGATTATCTGATGAGCGTATTCGGAACTGATCGACTCCAGGGCAAGCTCGAGATCCTCGAGGTAGCTGACTCCTGGAGGGCAGTAAACTACGCCTACAACCGCCTTTACACCTTTGATATTTAACTCTATGAACAGATATTCGGCTGAAGCATGATAGGGAGCTGGTGACGCAGCAATAACCTTGAAAGGAATGTGGGAACGTAAATATATAGCGACGCCACCGCCACCCTTGCCAGTGCGGTCGTTACGGATCAATACGTAACCTGGAAGTGCGAACATGGCTGAATCAAGTTCCGGCTTTAGAAAACTCTCGCAGATGAGCAGAGCGTCCAAGGAATCAAAGGAAAAGGAGTCGATCAGCTCCGAGTAATGACAGGGAATACTTTGTGCGTTAATGTGACAGATATTAAAGAATCTTTTAGATTTCTCAAAGGTTTGTTTCAGAACATCATTAAGAGTGAGTACATTATGAAATGAGTCGTCATTGCTTTCATCACATAAGGATTCATCTTGAGCAGAATAAAAGGAATCATCGTCGTTCATTTATAAAATAAATTATCATAAATATTTATAAGTTATAATAAATATATTTATACAAAATATATATATATATATATATGTATTTGACCTAATTTCACTACGCACTATGGAGTGCACAAACAGTGCCAAAAATCATTTCTGCACTGACCTGCCGGCTTACAGAGACAGTAAAATAATAATAACATAGCAAAACAGAAAAAAAAAGTGAAACATATTATGACAATCATTTTACAATTTGTTACTTTCTATAACATAAATAAAATAATAAAACGTGAAACGGAACGCAAAAGTTTCTGAACGAACTAAAAACGTCATTCATATGTGACTTTGACACAATGTTGACAGATGTGACGGTCAACAAATGAAATAAACATGAAAACAAAATGTGAGTGACGGCAAAAAATAAATAAATGGAAGGTGGAACAAAAATTAGGTACCCAATAGTGAGTAGTAGTAGCTGGGGTAATGAAAGTGACGTCAAATAGCAGGACTACTTATGTTTTTTCACCGTTACCGCACGTTTGGATCTCTGTGATTGAGATGATGTCCCTGAAGAACCCGGAACGGAATGCCCAGCTGGGCTGTTCTGCTGGGGTGCGGCGACACTCATAACTTTGTTAAGGTCTTCCTCGCTGTGGATGTGGTGGCGGGTGCCGTCTGGCGCCTTGACATAGATGTTCCCATCGAGGGACCAGCAGCTAGTGATGCCCAGCCGCTTGCGTGCCTCCATAAATAGAGCCTGTCTTCTACGTGTTAGGAACTCTGAGATGACAATGGGAGTACCTTTAAGGATGCGTTTCCACCAGAGATGTGCGAGGATGCGTAGCGAGGGATGTGTTTGTAAAGAACCAATAGAATCGCTTCATTTACCTCGCCTCGGTCAGCACAGCTCTGGTGGAAACGGCTCAGCGGAGCTAGGTTTTTGCGCATACAAAACAAGTGAGGGATGTGTGCGAGGGATGTGTACGAGGGATGTGTGCGAGGGATGTGTACGAGGGATGTGTACGAGAGATGTGTGCGAGGAATGTGTTACGAGGTTTGCGCATACTGTACCAGCCAGTCCATAGACGGAGTTTGTTGAAAGTAGAAGTGCTCAAAATAGATAATATTATGGATAATTGGAAAAAGAAGATACTTTTATATTTAACAATTTGCGATGAAGAAATGGAAGAAGAAGATACGCAGTTTATTAGTTCTATAATTTTGAACAATAATAATAATAAGCTATGGACATAAATGAAACATACAAATATCTAGGAATAAAGCAGAATAAATACATAAACCATACACAAATAAAACAAGATTTAAAAACAGAATATCTGAGGAGAGTAAATTTAATATGCAAAAAACACCTGAACTCTAAAAATTTATTCAAGGCTCTAAATACATATGCAGTACCTGTGCTTACCTATTCATTTGCTGTAATAAAATGGTCTAATACTGATATATTAAATTTACAAGTTAAAACTAGAACCACATTAACTAAAAATAAATATTTACATCCAAAATCGGCTACAGAAAGAATGACCATCAAAAGAGAGAAAGGAGGAAGAGGTTTTATTGATTTAAAAGCATTATGGGAAAAACAGATAATAAGCATTAGACAGTTCTTTAAAAACAGTACCAATAGCACCATACACAAAACGATAGTTGAATTAGATGATAACCTTACACCGTTAAACATGAAAAAACATGATACCACACAAAATCAGAATTCACAGGATATAGAAAAAGATAAAATTGATACATGGCGCAGAAAACAGTTGCATGGAAGACATATACAGGATTTGGAACAACCCCATATCGATCCCGAAGCTTCAAACAAATGGTTGAAATTAGGCTACCTATTTCCTGAAACAGAAGGCTTCTTGATTTCCATTCAAGACCAAGTAGTCCACACTAAAAATTATAGGAAGTTTATAATTAAGGATCCTAATTCGTTAGATGATAGGTGCAGAAAGTGCCATCGACATCCCGAAACAATACAACATATAATCAACGCTTGCCCCGTACTAACTCAAAACGACTACACACACAGACACAACCAGATAGCACACTACGTCCATCAAAAACTCGCCATCAAACATAAATTGTTACCACCTAAAATAGAACCATACTACCAATACACACCCAAAGCAGTCCTGGAGAGCACCAGCCACAAAATGTATTTCGATAGAGCCATCTTAACTGATAAAACTATTCATTGCAATAGACCGGATATAACTTTAGTTGACAAACTACACAAAATAGCTTTTTTAATTGACATAGCCGTCCCCAATAAACACAATATTAAAAAATCAATATCAGATAAAATACACAAGTATTCAGAGCTGAAAGAAGAGATACTAAGGATTTGGAACCTGGAAAAAGTATACATTGTGCCGCTGGTGCTCTCCAGCACGGGCATCATACCAAAACATCTCCATCAAAGTCTCAAACTTCTTGAACTGCCACAGAATACATACATCACCATGCAAAAGGCAGCCATTTTAAATACGTGCCGGATTGTACGTCGGTTTCTTCAAGATGAACCTGCAATATCTCAGGAAGAAATCTCTATATCTACCGGTAATTAATATGTCTAATATTAAGATCATTCTACTTGGCTGTGCCCGTAGATGATTTTTTAAATACCAGCTTCTGCTGAGAAATTGTAAAGAAACCAATAATAATAAATAATATTATAATATAATATTGATCATAATAGTAATTTATAATAATAGTAATATAATATTGTCTGTATAATATTGGCCGAGGTGAGAGGCGCTGTTTACCGAAATACAGGATACACCCATCCTAGTTCGGTAGCAGATGCTTTGTAATACTTTTGTAATAGAATTACTTAGTTTCTTTTGTATGAAATCAAGCTAAATTGTAATTCTTTTTGGAAATAAACAATTTATTTAATATTTATTATTTTATATCTTGACAGCTTTCAAGTGTTTCGAGAAATAAATAGAAATATGATTTCTTCCATACAAAAATATATATACTTATATTTTTTACTACGACATACTCGTGGTAGGATGATATATATTTTTTTGAAAAAATTTCAAGCTTCTAGCATCAATGTCCATTTTTTATTTATTTGGAACCACTGTGAGGCGTTTGCGTTACTCCGCTCCCACTACACCGCACCCCCGTCGACACATTTCACAGCTTCGCAACGCATCCTCGCACCACACATTAATGCGCATTTCCACAGCTCCGCTACACATCCTCGTAGGCACATTTTCACCGCACAGCTTTGGTGGAAACACCCACACATTTTCACAGCACAGCTAGACATCCTCGTACGACACATTTCCATCGCACATCTCTGGTGGAAACGCAGCCTTAGGCTGCGTTTCCACCAGAGATGTGCGAGGATGCGTAGCGAGGAATGTGTTTGTAAAGAACCAATAGAATCGCTTCATTTACCTCGCCTCGGTCAGCACAGCTCTGGTGGAAACGGCTCAGCGGAGCTAGGTTTTTGCGCATACAAAACAAGCGAGGAATGTGTGCGAGGGATGTGTACGAGGGATGTGTGCGAGGGATGTGTACGAGGGATGTGTGCGAGGAATGTGTGCGAGGAATGTGTGCGAGGAATGTGTGTTGAATAGGTTTGCGCATACACCGCACCCCCGTCGACACATTTCACAGCTTCGCAACGCATCCTCGCACCACACATTAATGCGCATTTTCACAGCTCCGCTACACATCCTTGTAGACACATTTTCATCGCACAGCTTTGGTGGAAACACCCACACATTTTCACAGCACAGCTAGACATCCTCTTACGACACATTTCCATCGCACATCTCTGGTGGAAACGCAGCCTTAGAACGGTCTTCTTTCTCCACGATGCAGACTTCAGTGAATGGTCACTAAAGCGGACAAGAATGGGACGTGGCCGGCCTTCTTTGTTAGATCCAAGCCGGTGACAAGCTTTAAAGGAGACGGGAGTTGCATCTACTATACCAAAGCGATCCTTGAGAATGCCGCATACCGTCACTGACGGGTCCTCATTTGCTGCCTCAGATATACCACCACATCAAAGTCAATGTGATTACTTTGTTTGCAGAAAATGTAAAATTTAGGCGGTTGCTTTTATTCTGTGTATTATGTAAGTAATATGAATCGTTGAATAATACAGGAACCGGATAAGCATTGGAAAAAGAGATTAGTTCCAAGCTCTTTAATAAGCTGTTACTTAGACACAATACAGCCTTAATTGTGAATTATTCAGCCGCAATCCAGTCACTGTTTAGTTTAATTTAGTACCTACTTCTGTTATTAAGAGAGCTAATCCCTAAAATTAGCGGTACCCGCCACACGTCGCGACATTTTGACTGCCACCATCACTGGAATTAATCTCTCAGACACAAGGTGACGTTCATTCATAATGATGCCTTACTTACATAATTATTACTAAAGTACGGTAACAATAATAATATGCTCCAGACAACATACCAATCGTCTTGGTTTCGAACTAAGGAATTTCATCCTTATACTACGAATACCAGACAACAAATTTATTATAACGGTGGCATCTCCCATAAATACGTACTCGTATAACCATCCATGACTTAAATTCAAATTCAAAATCTTTATTTCAATTTAGGTCAAGAAATGACACTTATGTACAAATGTTTCATTTCATTTTCTTTATTCAGGAAACAACAGGTTTCCAATACTTCTTAAGGAGTAAATATTAAAATAATTACACACTAGCCTTATGCGTTTCCACTGCTGGATTTTACAAGAAAATATGTTATGTATGATATGTTCGTGCTAATCACAATATATCTCACTTGCGGGATTCGAACCCGCTATCGATGGGGCATTAGTAAGGAGCGCTAACCACTACACCAAACGTGACGTGCCACTATGAATTCAATGGAAACACTTGTAGGTATTATTGGCGACAAATAGGTTCTCGCGCGTGAAGGCTTTAAAACTATACGACCCTGCCATGGCATGTAAGAGTTTTATCAACGAGATAGAATCAAAAACCTTTCTACACAGAACTATTGTTAGCCTCAACCACTATAACTTTTCCAAAAGAAGTAAGTAAGTGTTGTATCTAAATTTTATTTTTTTTCAAAATTTATTTTACTTATTTTTATTTTTATTTATTAAGAACACAAACAGAATACAATCCATACAAAAAAGATAAGTCTTAAAAACTAATAAAGGTCTAGATCGTAATCCAAAAAGAAGTGTTCCTAGCATGTTTGATATAATAGAAAAAAAAGCAGGTTCGAGTTAGGAGAAACAATAAATAAATAAAACGGTGCATTACAAAATAATTACATAGTGCGGTGCAAATTTTTGTGATGAAACATGTTCATGATTCTAAACAAAAGAAATTACAATCAAATTCAAAAAGTTTCACTGACTTTCAAAGAGGGTTTTGAGACTCCTCCTGAAAACATTTGGATTGGAAGAAAAAATATCAATATCATGTTTTAAATCATTATATACACAGCGACACATAGCGACACATGCGGACAATCGGATTGTAGAAAGACGTATTATTCTGGTATACAATAAATTCAACCATGTACGTCACTTCGAGTCACAAAACCCAACTACTTACACACATCATATCGAAATAGTGTGGCAATAAACCGCGTATCTGGATTTCCTGCGCATTTTCCTTGTTTTAAACGAATAGAATCAAAAATAGTAGCTCCAATCCTCAATATGGAGGATTTGCCTCCGAGAGCGGATCAAACGGATCGGATCTGTGAAACACATGGAAGATATTTGTTTTTAAAGCTACCACTTATTTTCCGAAGAAATAAGAAAATATATTTTTGTTGGTAATATATGTGAAAGCTTTGTAAATTGATCGTAAGCTCATATTATTATTGTGAGTGACTGAATAGTTTTTCTTAGTTTCAGCCATGTGTTTTTTTAAACATGACATTGTGATTTATTCAAATTAAAAATCGTAAAGTAAAGCTGTCTTAACACAGATTATTCAGATTTTCATAATTAAAACAACGTCGTCTATGATTGAGCAAAAGAACATCATAGTAAGTACTTCATAGTAGTAGTAGGTACTGTAGGTATACTTCCACCTTTGATATACACGTGTATCATATCTTAACGTTGTTAATCTCACTCGCTTTATACCTTGACTACCTCTTAAGATTTGCCAAATCTCTTCCAAGGAAAGCAGATTTTTACAAAGCGACGGTTCTTATTCTGCCGCGTCACAGTACACAACAGGTAAGTAAATATCCCCCGTAATAAGTTGGCATTAATAAAAACGGAACAGGTGCGTAATATCGTATCTGTCGTAACTCCTCAGCGACAATCCCGGGAATCCTTAACGCTGCTTGCTCGTCACTCACAACAATCCTGGGGCCCTATTCTGGGTGTAATCCACATTTTGGGATCATAAATTATTTTGATCGTCATATCGTATTATATACGAATAAAGAAATTTAAGTGGCAACAGGCCGGATAAAGAGCACAAAAAACATATGGCCGTTAGAACTGACAAGTTTTTGTTTAAAAACTCTACGGTCAAAACCGTAACGTAGGTCATTCACTGGCTATAAGACAAACGACCGCAGGATGAAATCGGTTGGTCGTTGTAGAAAGCCATGGGAGAAACCTATGTTCATTAGTAATAGTCAGGCCGCAGATAATGATGATGATGATGAGCGTTGGTTATATCACGCCAAAATGAAGCTATAGCCCAAACTTAAGTGATACTCCAGACGAAATCAAACCCAAAACGTTTATTTAAAATCTGAAGAGTTTGTGTGTTTGGTTGGTCTCAGAAAGTAATAATAGTCACCCTAGCCGATTTCAACTACGGTGAATAATCACAACGACTAACCGACTGCGCGGAACATATCATAATGCACAAGTGTGTGCGCAAACACAGGTGCACTTTCTATTTCTTTCACTCTTATAACAACGCCAACTTCCAAACTCCGGGCTTCCCTGAGAATTTCTGAACAGAAAAACCCAGGCACATATTTTTAGCCCGACCCGGGAATAGAACCCGGGACCTCTGGCGTAGCCGTCGCTTTAAAATGCGACCCTCTAACCGCTTCGCCACCGAGGCAGTTAAATAAGTAGTTTCAGGAAGTATTAAATGGCTCAAATTGAAAAACAATGTATATATATTTTATCTAGAAATGCTATTAGCTGTAAACTGTAAACAGCGGAGCATCAATAAAATCTTGTTGTTAAAACGGGTGTGGACAAACCGCTGTGTATCAAGCAAGCAAACAAATCATCTCAAACCGAAAATACGTAGAACGTCATCAGAGTAGGACCATCAAACGGGCCGAGATTACCAAGCAAAAATATGCAAAATTATACGCCAAATAAAAATTGTTTTGGGGCCCCAAAACTTGGGAGCTACGGAATTTACATTTTCAATGCGAAATTATGTCCCGCGAGTAAACGGCACTTATGCAAAAATGACCGAGGAGTGAGTAGGTACTTGTAGCAATTAACCACGTTGATTGACTTTAAAACAGTTGCGGAGTCGCTGTACATTCGAAGAGAAAAATCAACTAGCTCTTTCAATTTGCAAAAAAATTTTTTCGTCATTTATTATTGATCTATACCTGAAATGATTACTTCATTCTGAAATGATCACAAAATAAAGTACTTTTCACTAAAATACAGATGTGTGAGTTTTCTTCTTGATTACCAAGCTTGTACCTTATAAGTTTATCGTGTAAGATGAAATTAGTTTTCATCTAATCGTCTCATACCAGCTTTTTGATTTAATCGGTTTTTGTGGGTGACTGTACCATGTCGTTGGCGAGAGTTAAATGTTCCCAAAGTAGAAGTCGTAGTTAAAGTTCGCTACTTATGAGTCTGGCCGACCGTGCCGTTATTGTAGCTTTCATATTGTAAAGCACTACATCTGTGCCATATTTGACTTTGAGTTCTCTGCAAAAATTATTAATAAGCTTTTAATATCTTCGATTTTCCACAATCATTTCTGCTTAGCCTGAAGGTATGACTGGTAGAGAATGCCATATGGCGTTAAGTACACCTTTTGTACAGTTTTTGGTTGTGCAATAAAGTATAAATAAATAAATAAAAGATTTTATTATGCATAATAAAAACAGATAGGTATAGTATGTTATTTTTTTTGCAGATAGCCTATCATCTAAATCTAATTTAATGTTTTAGTAATTTTCTTTTCATAAAAGGAGCTGTACCATTTCAGGCCAGAAATAATGATCTAGATCTGCCTTAAAATTGAGAAAAAATGCTTACATTTACCTATAATCGCATTTTTTACTCGTAAACTTAAATTGTTTTCAAAGTATATATTTTTTTGTAATTGTTATTACTTTTGTGTGTAATATAAAGTGTATATGTAAAGTGCAAAATTACCGCCTACCTAAGTAAGTGTTGAGGATTGTAGACAACTCCCTTATCTAAGTCCGTCAAGTCAGGGTAGTCCTTGAAGTAGTTGTTGTGTTAAGAATTTCAAATAGCCAGTTATTATTTTTAAATCCACCGGTCTGCTATGTTCTCAACCCGCGTGCGGGGAGTTATGAACTTGTCGCTGGAACTCGCTAAAAGCATGTTATTGTTGTTCGCAATGTTATCGAACGCAGCGTGTGTCCGAGTTTGAAACACTTGGCAACTTTTGTTTTTGTTATGTTTGAGGAATTTTAAAGGTGGAACTTACGATTGGCGATCGCTTTTGTGCTTCTAGAAAACAATATTTATAATAACTATTAGACATGACGGGACTAAACGCGAATAAAAACTTATGAGTTAGATTACTCACTGCTCGACGTTTCGGCGGTATTGCAACTGCCGTGGTCATGACTTAACTGACTTTTGACTCGTGACCACGGCAGTTGCAATAGACCCGTCATGTCTAATAGTTATTGTAATTCAACGCGAAAATTTAAAATCAAATATTTATAAACTTCTAGAATACCGAATTCTAACTACCAACTAATTTCATACTTTGTCTTCCTCTTTATTGCGTGATCTAATAATTAAAGAAGTAGCATTGCCTTGCACGCAACAAGGAATGAAATTTACGACAATTACAAATTATTATTAAGGTACTTTACTGACACACAAACTAATAGCGACGTAAAAGTCGATAGTAAAAACAACTTGGCATCTTATAATACCTATACTTACTCTTCTAAGACTAGTCTCAAATGAATTAAAGCACAACTACAATAAAACTACAAAACTGAGTTTTAAAGTTTTCAATAGTAACTTGGTAAGTACTTGGCCTCAAAACTAACAAGCAAAGGTCATCACCAGGTCGTTGCCAAGTCACACAATTTTGTGCCTTTCAAAGCCCGTTTGAGCGGGGAAGGCACGTTCAAATTCTCGCCGCGTCCTGTCTGTCGGCGGGACGAATTCAAATCTCTACTGTCGTCACATCGGTAGTCAAAGCAACTATTCGGAAGAACTATTACGTAAATTGGTCGGATCGCATTGCAATTGACAGTAATGTTAACACGTTCCGGGACACTACTCCAGACACAATAGATGTTTTATTGTTTTCACGCCTGTAGGCGGGCACTGTCCCGGAACGTGTTAAGACAAAACATATTAAGGAATCATTTCGACACTAGCAACATTTTAAAACTGTCCTGTATTTTTGAGTATTTCTTTTGTGTTTAGATCAAACATAGCTACATATATATGCAAGGCAATCAAAAAGCTGTAAAAGTGCATGGTAAAACTCTTCACTAAAGAGGCTGAACTCATTGTAGCTTAGCTTAACCTAAACTTAACTTAGCTTAACTTTTAGCCTCGACAGTATTGTGAAATGGCTGAAATTACTTACCACTCCTAATATTTGGTAGCTAGATAATTTACATGTCATATTTTTTACTTGCAAGCTCTTAGTACGATGGACATGACATGCCGCACACAGATGGCATTCGTATTGCTAAAGCTAGCGACATACATAATCGCAACCTTGAGCCATATACGTACGTACGTACCTGTGACTCGGACGGCGCAATAAGAAGATTCATTCCTGACCTAGCCAAATAAAAAAACACAATGATTTATGCATATAATACAGCATTTAAGAGGATGATTTAAGAGAAATTTAATTGCTTCGAAAATATATGTACTCGTATAGTCACATATTGAAGGTTTTTATTTGTAGGAACATTAAGACCTGGTACTGAATAAATTCAGTGATTTTAAAAGATTGTAATGTAGTGATGATGAGTTATAAAGACGTAACGGCAAGTGGTTGAAATTCACAGTATTGTAATTTTTTTTACCTTACACGTAGTACTCAAAGTTCAGTAGAAAAAGTAAATAGCAATAGCACATACGAGTGTAAATAAAAATGAAAGCGATCAATACATTTCATTAACTGCAGAGTAACAAATATCCTGCATCCTACTTTCATTGACCTAAATTCGCACACGAATGCTAAAACATAATTATTTTCAGTTTTACACAAGAGTTTTGCGTCCATTGAAATTCAGGAGGTGTCCCGCGGTGGGCAAAGCAACAATTCGGGACAGCTCCTGTGCCGTTGGACGGGAACTTTTCCACTGCAATTCTGGGAATTATTCTTGACCTAGTCAGGTCACATTTTCTGCTAACCACCCACGTATTCTGGAACAGGTACGGACATAAGTGATTGCGAAGAAATTTGTGGTGATCGATTAGAAAGTTAACTGTTGATGGGTTTAAAGTCGACTTATAGAAGTACTAATGAATTTACTATGTGTTATGCCTACCAATAATGTTTGATAGAATATCGGAATTAACTGTGAATTCTTAATTAAATTTAATAGTTATTGGTTTTTTAGACGCTACTATTTCTGTATTTTTTAGTTTTGGATACGCTCGTTCCGTCAATGTATATGAACCTACTTAAATATATTTATTACTTCAGCTAACTATCAGCCGGATCAGGCTACGTAAACAAAAGATGACATGACAGATTTAGAACCATAATTTTTCCAAAATTTTACCTGTACAGACGGGTCAAAATAAGAGTCTATAAGTGTGATGTGAATATAAAACACGTAATTAAAATTCATTATATTGTAAACGAATGATAAAGAATGTAAAATTGTCATCATAACTATAAGTTATTTTATTACATAACTTCAAATTATGTTACCGAAAGTAAGGTCAGAACAGTTTACTTATTTCGCAGTCTTCTTTTAGTAATGGAGTTCAACATTATTGATTTCAGTATGAATAGAAAAGAATACGCCAGCTAACTTCGTCAATAGAAAAAGGGCCAGGCTCTTCCAAAAGTTTCTTGACCCTGCCAATATTTTCTCAATACTTTATGTATTATTATAGTTAATACGCCAAAGTTAAAGGAAAGTTACATTGTCCAGCCTCACAAAGACTTGGTCAACGGTGAAATAGGATTTACACAATACGCTCACAAGGTTTTTTCTCCAACTTGTTATGAATAATAACAATGATTGTTACAGTTGGAAAGGAAAGCTTGAGTGGAAACGTTCCTGAGCGTATTTTAACCACCAAGCTCAGAAAGCACAATCACATTACTTTCAGGATTAAATTTTTATCTTATTATTGACGTAGATTAGCTTCTTCTTCTTCTTTTCGTGTCAACTGTGGCGTTATATTTGTGAGGACCAGTACTGAGATTAGCTTAGTTTTAGCCAATCAAATCATTATTTTAAGTATGCGACTTATTATGACCATTATCATAAGAAAGTATACATTATAGAAGTAAAGAAATGGGCAAGCTGCATTATTTTGACTGAAGTGTAGAGTTTGTGACGATTTTAAAGTAGGTTTGTCGGTAAAGTTAGGGCATAGATATAGGCACAAAATATGCATAGTAATAGGGTTGGAAATTTCGTTCATAACTTTTTGACATTGAAAGCTGATGAATAAAATACGATCACGGCTTCTGGCAACATTTTCATGTTTTTGGTGGGTATACTTTCTGCTTTGGGCTAAACACAATCATTTCTGCTTAGCCCAAAGGTATGACTGGTAGAGAATGCCACTGGACTTAACGCCATTAAGTCCACCTTTTGTACAGTGGTTGTGCAATAAAGTATAAATAAATAAATACTTAGAAAATGTATATAGTAAAATGGCGCTACTCTACAAATATAAAATAAGCTATTTTGAAGTCGGTTGAAAGCTTCATACTACATAAGGTTATTTATGATTTGGTCATAGTAACTTCACATTTTGAAGTTTTAAGTACATTTAACATAATTGGGGCAAAGTAGACGTACTGTGTAAAAGCCTTAGGACAACCTTGCAGCATCCATCTTGAGCCTGTGCGTTCATCACCACAATGCCGTGGGTTCGGAGCTAAATGGCCGATCTTATCGGACCACCGCCCGGCGTTGTCCCACGTCATATGTTACACCGGTAGCAAAATAAGCTAGGTTTTATATAGCATTGGTTAAGAAACGTAAGACATTCTACAGTTGTGAATCTTTGACTGTTACTGTGTGTTGACTTTGTGAATGTTAATATTACACAAAATAAAGTTTCATTAATGAAGGGTAAATTACCCGTTAAGGTAATGTATCATCCTGGAACCATCATACACCGCAAATATTTGATTTTATTTTCATGGAACATGGAAATAATATTTAATATGAAACCACCTGTGGTCGGATACAAGGGTACTTATAATCGTCGGTAAACGTACATTATTGGCTTTAATATTTGAGTGCTTTTGTGTTATTTGAAAACTATTTCAATTCTGGATCTTGCATTCACCTCAGCAGTTACATATCTACCTCTACAAGCTAGTACCAAATATAGAAGTCAGATGAAGTGTAAAGCTTTACATCAAAGATAAAGAGTTTCTTCATTGAAGATAAAGAGTTTTGGTGTAATAAATAATGTAATACTCATAGCACAAATAATACATAATACATTTTGGACACCAATTACATACATCGCTCTGATCCTAAAGAAGTAGCTAATAAAATTGTATTTGTGTTGTTATTAAAAACTCCTTATTTTATGAGTTCTACTAACGCTCTTATCAATTAGGTGGATTACATGGAATGATCGCAAAAAATCTCTCCTGTTAGATCAAATTCAGTGCTTTATACAATAATAAAACCAACGTTTGTTGACAAATTAACTTATATTCATATTAAAGCTTCAAATATTTATAGTGTATCCTACACTAGGGGTAAAACGTTTACCTAATCTTAAGACTGCATTAATGTCTAAAATTGGGGTTATAGACAAAAATACGCTCTGCCACAGACCACGTCTGATCCCATCAGGATCTAATAGTAGCTAATTAATAGCAATCTTTCTTACTTCATCAGTAGCTTAGAAAAATTGTAATTGTAGATTATAAATAATATCAAGTGACTCTATCCTATCACCTAAAACATCACAAAGTTTCTCCAGACTTTTTGGATATTTTTGCGTAACTTCTATCCGCTCCGAGCCCGCGACTCTCGCACTAAAATATAGTACGCCGTAATCCGGCGGGAGGTCGATTCTGAGATTGTGTATTCAATTTCCTTGCCGCACTGAAGCGCAGACATATATTTGTATTTCGCCAGTGATTTTGGAAGCCAGTATGCTGCTTTACCTCTTACCAGTCAAAATACATACTTTATAGATATCTATTATAAGATTAAATATATAGCTAAAACTTTGTTTGCTACTTCAATTCAATAACCTTAACATTTAAAGAACCTTATTTATGATCACAACGACTGAGTAAATTAAATTTTATATCAATTACCTTAACACGTTCCGGAACAGTGAAAGCCTACAGGCGTGAAAACAATAAAACATCTATTGTGTCTGGAATAGTGTCCCGGAACGTGTTTACAAACTAGTACAGCTTGTATTAATGGGCAGCTTACTCGTACATTATTTCAAGGTTCAAGGTTCAAGGTTCAATATTTATTCTCATAAAGAATTACAGGAATTCGCTTACAATGAGAACATAAAATTTAATTGAAACAATATTTCGGAGAGCTTAAAAAGTAAGGGTTACTTGAAAAATAGTCAACTGGCGCTAGGCGTAGATGGCACACTGTAAACAAAGATGCGATCGATCTCTGTAATACATAATTTCATTGGCACATTGGCTCGATCAGACTATCTTTCATTACAACTATAACCTTCGATCGTGGTTTTTCGGGTGATTTTAGACAGCTATCTAAGCTAGGTGCTTTAAAGACGAAATAAGATGGTTCAACCGTGTCTAAGCAGATTGAGATAATATTTAAGGCTCTTAGTGCCTAAAAGGTTTTTTTTCAATTTATATTTTTGTACATCACATCGCCTACAACTTCCGAGTTCCGCAAGCCGAGCGGCGGGGATTTGAGTCGGCTGTTTGTTGAAAACGCCCCTTTTGCAATAAATTCGCAATATATCGGCCGACAGCGGGTTAATTACGCGGCCCTGTTTGACTCCGGCTTCGAGTCAAACAATCTTAACATGTTTACTGCTTTGCAAAGAAGATAATAAAAAAAAGGCTGAATAATTTAGTATGAAATGGGTGTGGGTTCTATTTATCACTTTACTTAAGCACAAATTAGGTTCTTGAAATCATCACCCTAAGGTAGTGGTTTGGAATTCTGATCTGTGCACCTTCTAATTTTATACAACTGCAAACTAAACTAATACCCATAAAGAGCACAAAATCGGAAAAAAGTAAGGGAGGCCTATGTTCAGCAGTGGACGTCCTTTGGCTGGTAATGAAGATGATGACACAAAATGCCAGGTGCTTTACTTATTACAACATCTTAGGAACAGACGCTTTTGTCACACTTTATGAGCTGAATTAGATTTTATTTAAGCATGTTTACATTTTACGGATACTCAGCTTGATAAACACTTTATTTACCATTGTAATAGATAAAATTAATGGTATAAGGGAATTTACAAAAAGTTGTACACTGTATTTTATTCAAATCGTCAAAAAAATCTGCGTTTTTCTACACACATTCCCTATTCCAGTAGTATTCCCGTTTATAATCCCTTCGGGTTGTCGCCGTAAAACAGTGCGGCGCTAGTTCGGACTTCGGAACGAGATTACAGACGAGCCGTCGCAACTCGCAGCCCCGGGGGTGTTTTGACTATGTAAATTTTGAAAAATATTTCCCATTTGCCCGCTTGTCGCGGCGAGAACGCACTGCGAGATAGGGATGTGCTAGTACTTTTTGTAGATAAACACTTTCAATAACGTAAACATTTATTTGGTAACGGATATAGGGGTGCGAATCAGTGGCAATGGACAGGGCACATAGCGCAAAGAACTGATTGCCGTTGGGACAGAAAAGTTACAGATTGATCAAAGGCGCGTGGGATGTTCACCGACAAGTAGGACAGACGATCTTGTAAAGATCGTAGGATCACACTGGTCTTGTAAAGATTGCAGGATCATACCGCTCACAACCGGTCGCTGTGGAAAACCGTGGAAGAGGCGTTTGTTCTTCAGTGGACGTCTTTTGACTATTGACTATTTGTTTAATGATGATGAAACATTTATTTCATATTTTCAAAATCAACTTCCTTAATTCTGGTAATACGGTAAAAAAGAAGAAAAGAACATCATAAAAGATACAATACTAGCAACACATTAGCCTTAGTGGTCTAAGAACCAACTTCTTATTAAAATACAGAAGTTATTAATCTCTGACCCGCTAACTGCCACTCACAACGATGTTGCAACAGTGCTACGAGACTATGATACCGTTTGTGCTACGCGACTACGAAAGTGCTAGGAAAAGACTACGGAATAATGTCCATTCCATCCAAGGTAGTTAATATCTCAAATCATTTTGTA
The DNA here is from genome assembly GCA_963584085.1 of Pyrausta aurata. NCBI lineage: Eukaryota > Metazoa > Arthropoda > Insecta > Lepidoptera > Crambidae > Pyrausta > Pyrausta aurata. The sequence goes on along the minus strand of OY757268.1, from coordinate 12,713,895 downwards.
AAAGGGTTTTTAATTTTCAGCTCAAAGGGATGCCAAGATTAAAACCGTAATTTACATTACTCCTGAAAGTTGTGAAATATGATGTGAGAATATTTATTCCGATTGTCGATAAAAACTTTTTAACACCTTTCATGCTCCCATCACTACAGCGTAATACAGGAAACGTACGAATGCATGAAATTCAGTCCAGCCAACTTTTGCCGGTGTTCTAACTTTTTACAGCAAATCCAGTGGAAGTTTTTATTCCCTGTTGCATTAACACGTCAAACGCAGTTTTTTTTTATAAACGGCAAAGTTACAAACAGTAGGAGACAGTAGTATTGCATCTGTATGGTTTAACAAGCTCTTCACTTTTTGAACAGCTTTGTTCGAAATTAACTATCGAAACACTTTGATTTTAGACAACAATATCAAAAAGTGTTGTTTCTACGAAAATATTATACCTGCGAATGTTTATTCAGATGATTAAGATCCAAAATTTACAAGATTGTCGATAACTTACCTATTTTTTTCTCTTAAGGTATCACATTAATTTGTATAGAACATGTAGTTTTACGTTTTTCATGACCTATCAAAAAAGGGTTAGACGACGACCAACATACCTTATCTTTAAAATTTTATAAACTCGTTGTTAAGTCAAACATGATTATCTGCAGTTCGAAATCGTGAGCAATCAAACATTATTTATCTGCCAGCTGAATCTGAATGATTGTTAATGGACGAACCAACCGCAAAATGACACAATCCGATGGGCAGACCAAGAGTGCACATGCACAATTACTCGGCCAAATATTGTGCATTACTACACAATTCGGTGGATTTATGCGACAATAAGTCTTGCCCCGCGGCGTTACCAGAAATTTAATACTCTGATAAATCCACCCGAAATTGTTATTTGTTACTTACTGTCCGGTTAATAATGGATAATTAAATTTATCTGATCACACTGCCGGATAATTTTGGGTATAGTAATATGCGCAATCGTAACGTTTGTATTCAGCAGTAACTGTTCGATTTTAACTATTTACGAACGAAAATGGCGGAAATAAAAATGAGGGGAAATTTAATTAATTTTACTGTAAAAACATTACAAACTCTTAATTATTACAAACTATTGACTATGATTAGTGTGTTTTTGAGCACGTTAGCACAAAACCTGGATGAAACATAATTTATTAGCATAATTTCACAACTCTCGCTAAAAAAAATACAAAATATCCTTATAAGAACCTTACCTAAACCAAACGTTGAAGAAATTACATAATGCTTTTAAGGTTAAGAATACCGGGAGCAGCAAAATATTTAGTAACTCCGAGAGAAAAGATTCTATTAAAATCGATTTCGGAGCTGAGAGTTATTGTGAATTATTGCAAATTATTTTACTTTGTAAGATTAAATAATGTTAAAGAGCTCGAAACCCAATTTTCCCGAAACACACAATCTCACGTAAATCTCTTTCCATTTATTGGTTTTCAAAGACGTGAGAGTATTCCCTACGTGCCTCGCAGTCGGTTCGAGAGCCATCAATGGAATTTGGTGGAATAATTAAAAACACCGATCTGACTGCTTGATCACGGATTTGGTATTCCGCTGAAAATAAAAACGTTTCTAGTTTTAACAGTTCTTTCAAAGGCTCTTTTTGAATTACAGTTTAAAATGTTTTAATGCGGTACTTAATCAATTAAAATTAACATAAGATATTTATGTAGCGGTTCAATACTCAAGCCCTGACAATCCTGAATTTGAATACATATTTGTACCTACTCGATTTTATTTGATTGCTAAAATAAAACTTTATTTATAAGTTCGAATGCGTGACTAAATTACTTAAATATATTGTAATTATGATATCTACAAGAGATATAGATCTTGCACATGGGATATTGGAAACCAAAAAGAAAAGCGCTTCCAAAAAACCCGTTGCAAACAATCTACCCGCACAAATATCAGTTATGGAAGCTAACCCAGAATGCATTTGTTGTTTTATTTGTGCAAACTAAAAGTGGTTTATAAAACCACAAAAAGTTTGGAGCCCATTTAGAAATAGCGGGGAGACTTCAATCCCATTCTTCCCGATGGCAATTGATCTCGCCGGGTAACTTACTACCCAACTTCGTGAAGTTACGATAACTTCGGAGTGAGTGCAACCACAAGTTCGTGTGCTTTTTGCCACAGCTCGGAGAGAACAGTTAATAAATTGAAAGAAAAAGCCTATTCCTCCCTAGGTCATATGCTAAGAAAATACTACTACCTACATTATTCTCAATGGAAAACACAAAAAAAGTAACTAACCTAAAATAGAAGTAAAGTTAGGTAGGTTATGTTTACCAATTTTATCAGTGAACAATTATTGCGATGGTAAATAAAGGATTTAACTATTGTTTATTTATTGTTCAGCAAATAAGTAAAAAAGTTAGGAAATCGGCGCAACAAATAACATGATATTTAAAAAAAATATTAATCGATACAGAGAAGTTAATGTAAGCTGGCATCAGATGGTCACCGACCTAAATTTACTTAAAAATATAATAATCCAGTCAGTGTAGTCAGATATAAAGCAAATATTTAAAATAAAGACAGAACATTATTTAAAGAATACTTTGAGATAAAAGGTTTTGAATGTGGTAAAAAACTGTAGGTAATCGCAATGACCAAAATCTATAATTCTCTCTTAATAGACGAAGACTTGAAGCTGCTCTCACTTGGCTACACCAACACGATGGGATTATTTAATGAAGTAATCCGTACTCGTAGGTTAAATCGGGCTACGGCGGCGGACGAAATAGACCTGCCTGACTAATGTAACGGTTAACGCTCGTTATTGTCTTCATTAACCCGCTAGATGGCGACACTTGCCTCTTATTTTCGGTAACTACTTAATAAAGATTGACCTGCCTGTAGGAATTACTTATAAGGCAAGTGACAATAATATTATGTTACTCATAAACATAAAATTGTGTCATATGTGAAAATCGAAAGAAAGGATTACATTGACATTTGATTACCTTTTAGAGACTAACAAAGTGGCTTTAATAACACCACAGAATATATAATAGTACTATAACACCAAAAGAAATAAGATATTTAACTACAGTCAATAAACTTAAGTTATGACCGATTTTTAACTAAGTTTAACCGTATTAAGGATAGATTGGTGAAATTCAGGCTAAATTCTGCTCATAATGTTTCATTCCAAAAATATTTCATCAATTGGGTAAATTTATACCTAAGTGTTACTAAGACGTCGGCCAAGACCAGTATCATAATTTAGGCCATGTTAAGTATGTTATTTTGTGTTACCCAAGATAAAATGTATTATGTCTTGTGTTACACATGGGAATATTGTACTAATATAATATATAATAATACTTTTAATAAATTTTTCGGCGAAAAAATAAGCTATTAAAATATACCTATATAACTCATGATAAGTTCTTCCCACGCAATTAATCTAAGAGTGATAGGTACCAATCGGATAGTAGACCTAAAAGAAAATAAAAAGATTCCAAAAAAGCTTAAAATGATAACAGTTCCCCGCGCGGCCCTAATGAGATTAAAATTCGTCGTCCGTTATTAGCCCGAGCGATCGACGAGGCTGCCATGTTGCCAGAACTAGTGATGGGACAAAACAATTTTGGACACTTTTCGTATTACATTACACTAAATGAACTATATATTTTACCTTTTGAAGCCTTTCGTTCCGGCAGAGTCTAAAAACAATTTCAATTTGTACTAATACTTCATATTCTTCGATGGTTGAAGCTCTCTATGGAGACAAACAGTAGAACCTGGCTGCAAAAAAGTTGCTTTGGTGGGAAAAGTTCCTTGCGTATTTACGTATTTAAGGTCTCGCAAAGTTAAAATGACCCATAGAGCAATAGATGGCGTATCTAGAAATGACAAGCAAGTAGACAAAACTGTAATTTAAATAATTGCAAAATGTATAACTCCCACGTCGCGATGGACAATGTAATAAATTCTCGAACAGCTCTAGTTCGGGTGGTCGGGATAACTCAAATGATTTATTTATTAAAAGACTTTATTGCACAAATCAAAGTACACAATAAAATTCAAAATCTTTATTTCAATTTAGGTCATGAAATGACACATATGAACGTCGTTGTCGTTGTCGTCGAAGTAAAGTAAAAAAAAAAAATGTGCCCTAAAAGGGCCGAAACATGTTTCCTTATCTTTTGGGCCCTACCAGCGCTTCGAGACAGAACACAGACAATTAGGCAAGTGCTGAGAAGAAACGCCGGAACAAACTCAACTTAAAATAAAATTACCAGATCTACCTTAGATACATATCTGTGAATCCGAAAGAAACTAAAATAATAATTAATCGTGCCCCTTTAGGTACGTTTACATTACTATAACCTAAATTACTTTAAAAATGCTCATCAAATATCCGAATGTTTTTCAGCCCATCACTAAACTAAAAGCTGGTTGGATCCGGAAACCAGCCGAGCGCACCGGATCGAACCGGTCTTGAACACCCGCGTATTAATCACTTTATAACTCAAACTCGCCTTCGCGAGTACCCGACCATGGTTGATTGTTTTCAGAATCACACCCCATTGTTATCCCATTGATCCGATAACGAGTTTTCATGCAAAGACTTTGGGACATTGATAAAAAGGTTATAGATTTAAAACACTTTGCGCCTCCAATTTTGATAACTTTCTTGTTTTAATTTATTTGGTAAGATTTAAGCTTAGTCGGTGTATGAAGTGTACCTACGTAAGTTTAACATCTTTTTCATCTTCGGTCAATTCGTTTATATTTTAGGGTTTTTTTATAACTTATTATATAAATGATTTACAAAAACAGCAATTTCCATTTTTCGGGTTATTTATTGTCGCATGGTTGCACAATCTAACATTATACTAACTTTACTGTAACATAAGGTATGGAATTTGACAGCAATTCGACGCTTGTTTTGGATAAAATAAGACGGTGCCACCAAACCCAAAACTTAATAAGTTTCATAAATATTGGTGTAAAATTATATAAAATAGAAGTAACCAACCTAGATATCTGTACAAAGAACCTCATGCTCTAAGTTTGAAAGCCTGCGATCGCGAATCAAAAGGCAACAGCTCCTTTCATGAACTAGCCTGCTCCGGGTGCTAATAAATAGTAATTAACGAGTGAAATTACCGCCCGCACTCAAACAGCGCGGCCCTACCATTAGCCTCGATAGCTTCAAATTGCCTTCTTGAAATGCTATATTTCACTAACTTTTGCTTCACAAATTAGACAAGATGAGATTGACTTAAAGTAACCTTTCCACCATTTTGTCGAAGTCATCTTTCTCTGTCGTTTTCTAACATTTAGCTGCATAAGCTTAGCTTATCTATACCTACAAAATGCTTTGTCCTGAACGACTGACTTATTGATTGACTGACTGATTGACTGACTGACTGACTGACTGACTGATGGATCAACGTACAGCCTAAACCGCTGATCGTAGAAACCTGAAACTGGGAGGGTGTGTTCTTTGTATGACGTAGGGATCCGATAAGAAAGGATTTTTTGAAATTCTACCCCTAAGGGGGTCAAAAAGGGGTGCAAAGTTTGTATGGAACAACGTGATCCCTTGGTCCAATCTACTTCAAATTTTGCATACACATTCTTTTACAAAATTGACGGAAGATTTATTTTATATTTTATTGCAATTAATCTCATAAGGGGGTGAAAAAGGGTGACAAAGTTATTCTGGGGGTGATTTTCTTCGAAGTTGATATCAAAACTCTTTAGTGCTAATGATAAAAATATTTTGTATATCATTTTTGATGACAATCATTTGACATGTCTGAGACACAATGTTTTGACACATGTTTGTTATTGATGTTGCTCTTGAGAAAATGCTTGAGAAGAGATTTTATTCCTTAAAACAGTAAATAATATTTTTTTGTGCTTAAACAGGGTAGGTATCAAGCGGTCTGAGTACAGTGTAGATTGCAGGTCGTCTGTTCATATTGTCGGTGGACATTCAACGCTGTTTCTGTGGTCGAAGGGTGTCCAATCTTTTTTTTTTGCAAACTTTCCGTGGGGGCCTATGTTTAGCAGTGGACGGCTTTTGGGTATTGTTGATGATGATGATGATGGAGTAGATCCCTACATAAAATTAACCCTTTGAATTCACGATTTGAATTCAAGAAGGTAGAGTATTCGCTATGACTACTATAAACAAAGCTCAAGTTCAAACTCTTAAGGTAGCGGGAGAAGACTTGAAGGAATTTGCTTCTCCCAAAGCCTGTATGTGGCGTGATGCTGTGTAAGCGCACGGAGTATAGCCTGGTTTTTTCATTAGCTCTCGAAAGAAATATACGATTGACGATAGGCGCAGTAAGTTTTTCCATTTCGTTGTAAAATAAAAAGATACTAGCTTTTGCCCGCGACTTCGTTCGCGTGGACTTCAGGTTCGTCCCGTCTAGTAGCGCAAAAAATGTGTTTTTTTACGACCTCACATTAGAAACCTCAAAAATTGTAGCCTATATGTTATTCTGATGTATGAGCTACATTGTGGTAAAGTTTCATTCAAATCCATTCAGTAGTTTTTACGTGAAAGAGTAACAAACATCCATACATCCATACATCCATACTTACAAACTTTCGCCTTTATAATAGTAGTAGGATTATCCCCGTGTAAGTTTGTCCAGATTAAAAAACGGGCTGCGTGTTGTGTGTTTATAAAATATAACATTAATCTTTACGCATTTTTACGTATATATTTAAAAACTGGATGTTTTTGTTTGTTTGTTTGAACGCGCTAATAACAGGAACTATTGGTCCGGTTATAAAATATGTTAGCTACATTGTTAGACAGCTAATTTATGAGGGAAGGCTGTAGAAGTAGTTTAATGCGTATAGGCTTATAAATATTTTCGCTACGATCTATCTATGGGAACCAAACGGAGTAAAACTATTACACGCGTACGAAGTCGCTGGCGGGCCGCTAGTAATATATATATTCTGTAGCTAGTACTTCCCATAAACTCAGAGAGCTGAAATTAACTTATATGAGTATATAAATTCGTTTTAAATTAACCGATATAAAACGGGCCACTTCCAAATCTTTTTTGTTACTTACACTTTGTATGTTGGGAAACCGATTTAAGGACCTGTAATAGCCGTGGTCAGTAAAAGAAGGCATTATTAAACCTTTCGAGAATAATTAAATGAAAGCGATTTTCACTATAAAAACCGGTTAAGTGCGTGACGGACCCGCGCACTGAGGGTTCCGTGCCACCCTTAACTGAATTCAGGGTCCACTTACTTTCACTACACGAAAACATCACAATATATTGCGACAGCAAACATAACTTTGTTGTTCATAGTGTTTGTATGAAAGACAAAGTTATATTTGCGGTTGATAAAAATGTGCAATATCTCAAAAACTACTGGTTCGATCTCTTTCAAACCAATTTTCGTTGCAAGTTTTTGTTGAGATCTACATCATATATTTTTTTCAAAATTTTCACTTTCTTAGTTCAAAAGTTAGAGGGGGGGGGACGCCCATTTTACCACTTTGGAAGCGTCTATATCTCAAACCTTACACTTTTAGAAAAAATGGTTTTAGAAACCTCAACATCATTTTAAAAGACCTATTCATAGACACCCCACACGCATAGGTTTGAGTAAAAAAAATATTTTAGGTTTTAGTTTCATGTATGGGAGCCCCCCCTTAAATATTATTTTTCTTACTTTTTGTATCTGAATCGGAAAGCGGTGAACAAAATACACCTACCTACCAAGTTTCAGCTATGTGATGCTTATAGTTTCAGAATAAAGTGGCTGTGACATACGGACGGACAGACAGACAGACAGACAGACAGACAGACAGACAGACTTGACGAAACTATAAGGGTTCCGTTTTTTGCCATTCGGCAACGGAACCCTAATAAAACGAAATATCCAGATTAAGAATTTCAGTCCATTTTGTATAAGCCCCTATACCACACAATATTGGGCTAGCTCGCACTAGATAGAGGTAGTGCCTGCATACGAGAATAAAAATTTACTATCGATCTCTAACGAACACCAGACTGTTAGGACGCCCCAGAGGGGATGTAGCAAATTAACCAAAGACGCTCAACTTGAATAATTATGGTTCAAATATTTTATTCGGCCGAACGCACAAAGTATTCGGGTTAAATACCTGTTTTGCTCTCACAAAGAAAATGGCGAGCGCTGGAATCTCTGGGTTTCCATTTGATTCGCCACTTTGTGCCAACATTATGTTAAATTAAGCGGGAAAAGCAAAACACTGAATTCTGGGTGGAGATGATAGGTATTCTGTTTTGAACGACTTGTGTTCAAGATGCGAAAGATAATTTTCGGTGACTTAGTCTCGCTCGTGCCTAATATAAATTCATTTTATTTACGCCGACTTGTGTAGGCCGGGGTTGACACTATTAAGCCCTTGTTACAATGCTAACGACTCTTTTTGTCTCTGGCAACATTAGAAAAATAACAGCAACAGATTAAATATAGATTAGTGGTATAGATGGGCCCAAATTGACACGCGATGGATACCATCAGACGGCTACCGACGAAGGGGTAGACCTAAAAAGAGACGGTGTGACTATTTGTTCAGCTTCGCGAGAGATTGGGAGTCATTAACTGCAGACAGAGACAAATAGAAAGTATCGTTGGGGAGACCTTTGCCCAGCAGTGGGATGATGTAGGCTAAATAAAAATAAAAAGTAGTATAGTAGATTTAGCTTAACTAGGGTCATGCAAGTGGACTCTAGATAACTAACAAAATTGTGACGTTGAACATAGGTAATTTATTCTATTATTTTTTTGCTAATCTTATGTGACTCTTTACAGTCTCATTACCAGGCGAGTGGATTTCCTATTAATTTCACCAACAATTTACTACACCAATTTCAAAATTCAGTAACAAAGCCAGGCGTAATCGAAAACAACTCCCGACCCGAATAGGTAACGTCATTACGTCATCAAAGGATAAAACAATTTCCACAAAAATCCTTTTGAGCGCAAAATATTGAATATTCATGATATTCTAATACTAAAGGAGCATCAGCCTGGTGAAAAACTTAATTGAATTTTTACCAAAGGATTTTCGCTGTTTTGGGTTCTTTGGGATCATTGTGTAGACCTTTATAGGCGGAAATTGACACAAAATAACGGCTTAAATTTTATCAATTTTTTACTATTTATTAACCCATTTGCTGCCACACTTGAGACACAATAGAAATTTCATTGTTTTACGCACAGGTGCGTGCTGTGGCATGGAACCAGGTAATGCCTATATGGTAGGTCTACGGTATCCTAGATTTTTATATCTTGCCAATGCAGCAAATGTTAGAGATCGGCAACAACAAGAAATGCAGAACTGTCATAGGTATTATTACATTTCAAAATAGGCACCAGTTTGTACGGAACACTCGCTACGAGTTCTAGTTGGTATTGACTGGTATTTTTTCTAATTTAACCTCTACAATGACTCAAGTTTGCACTTGTTTCGGTAATTAAGAGTCAAGAGTGTGGCCTAACGGGTGTTTCTTAAGAAAAACGACTTTTTCTAAGAAATTAAGCGAGCAAGTAACTTTTAAACAATATTTACGGAGATTTAACGATCAAAGCTTGGCACAAGATAAACAACCGCAAAAGAAAAAAATATGTCATAATAAGCAGAAAAAATTAAACCCAGGGAAATTCATGGATTACGTTTATTTGTGAATGATTACCCACTTAATTTAAATTTTATGGGAAATCGATCAAACTAAAAATAACGAAAATAAAATAACACTGCAATAATAAATAATGCATGGTCAGAATGAAATATTGATAAACCTTCATAAATAAATATAAATATGCGCCAGACAACACACCAATAATTTTATGGCTTCGTGGTAAGTAATTTTCTTCCTTGTGTAACGAAGTACCAGACAACGATTATTCATGTAATACGTTCAGTGTTTAACTGAAGTTTTGTCTTACAGCGTTCAGTAGCAGCATACTGATAAGTGCATTTACATAGCGATCGCATGCAAATATTTTCAATAAAGTGCGCTACACAGACATGTAAACACAGGCCAAGCCAACTGGCCAGCCGCCAGCCGCCAATTCAATAACAAATTATTAACACCCATTACTATAGGCTATGGTATAACAATCTGTTAGTGAGCCGTATCAATGTAATGTACAACAACTAGACTGTTTTGGGGTTTGCGGCAGAGGGAGATAAGCATGTACTGGTTAACGCGTGTACCATGAATCCAAGGTGTTCGTTAGACTTACTAGTCAAAGTACAGTTAAAGTAACTATAACTTAAGTAGGTTATAATAACTTCAAAATGTTAACGTTAAAAAGTGGTATTTAATGGCGAAAGATTTTATTTGAGTAGCAAAAGACACAGTTCACGAAACCCAGTCCGATGCACGAAGCTTCACAGAGCTTAATGAAATGACAAAAAATATTATGTTTTTACAGCGCACTGTAGGTACCCAAAAGGGTGAAATAAAAAACAACTAACATAAAGTTATAAGATACTCCGTGATCATGGCGCTTGCAACAGTGCCGTAATATCGGAAGCTCATAAATAATAAGGTACATGGTAGCAATCCCGTATCTAACTATTCTAATGTTAGTGACCATGAAAGTTTAAAACAATAAACTAACATAAAATTCTAATTTGAAATAGCTTTTATTGAACCCTTTGACTAGCTAAGTTGGAAGTAAAGTATTGATTTAGCCAAGCGATACAAAAAATAAATACAATTTAGCATTAAAGAAGTACAGGATTAGGCAATTGGAATTTTATTTCTCGTCTTTTAATCCATTATCAGTTGGGGATTTGCGTGTTTTATAAATACAAACACAAATACATTTTTAAGCCGCTATGTATTCCTTTTTTTTCAATGCACTGAAAAAGGTTAGCAAGGCAAGTGAGAAAGTTACAACCAAAGCTTAAACATAGATTGGTCATAGGTTTTATTGGATCAGAGATAGAGTTGAACGTTCACGATCGATTTGTAATGTTGATTGTGTGGCTTTAGGTATTCCAGGCGTGGAGAAATAACACTTATATAAGCAATACACGTGAGAAATCTTACGGTATTCAATCTAGAGGGAATTAAGAGAGGAAAGCTCTACGTGAACTATTTATTAAGATTAGGCTATAGAAAGAGCGATTCCGCAAAAATATATTCATGTAAAATATTGCTATGACGAGACCACATGGCTCGTTATATAATTAAAATTATATGATTTCATTTAGATCTAAGCTTTACAATCCTAGGAAACGTCTGCTATGGCCTAACTTTACTCTAGAAGCTAACTTCACAAACTACCAGCGGCGTAGTACAAAGTTCATTTCTATAAGATTTCTTGAAGTAACAAATCTATCTAATCCTACACATCTAGCTTATGTGAGTAAAAAATTGATAGATCGACAGTATTTTTGGTCCCTGCAAATCTGATGGCCCCACATTCGAGGTAATATTATTGAAGAAGGCCGCCGTAAGGGATAACTGTAATTAATCACAAACTCTTCGGCCACTGCATTCATTCCAGGCTCTATACAACACACAAACAAATGGCCGACTCCTTTTGTATATTGAGATAACCGAAAGACAGATGCCTTCATTCGCCACTGGAATTGGTTGTGTACTATCATCTTGCCTTGGGCCAAGAAAATAACTAACATTCAAAAACTCTATTTCAAAAATAAGTAATTTTAGACTCGCTACTATATTATTAGGATTACCCTCCGAGATTGCGCTTGTGAAGAATACTATAAGAATACTATAATACATTTTTGGGGACTTATTCAGCCGCCCCAATGAGCTTGATAATATGGTTAAATGATAACTCATATTGGAACCAGTTTACACTATATCAAAACCAAGAAACTTAAACAACTAGATGTAATATTAATATAGTGAACAGCCGTATTTCAAGATCCTCTGTGACAGACAGAAGTGCCAAAACCTAAATAAATTCTTGCTGATGGTAAATAGCAATGATGCTAACCTCATGAAAACAATCGGTCTACAGACATTTTCCACACATTCCTTGGTCACTTACATTTCCTATTTACAGTTGTTGGAATCCACATACAAGTTTTTGTCTCCCATTTCAAATTCCATTTCGATTTATCTATATCATACGGACTAGAGGTTACAATTTTTGTGGCTTAATTAATGACGAAATCGGTCCTGTTTACACACTATCGAGTATACTTATAACGTTTGCTTTTTATTAGAAGAATAGTTCCATTCTAACAAACGCGTCTTCTACTTTCAGCATCCCCTAATATTTTCCAACGTATCTTCGACGCAAGCGCTCGCTAACTTGTACTAGACGGCGATTCATTTCCCAAAGCCACTACAAAGTCGGCAGAGAACCCACAAAATAGATTTTGTTCAATTCTATACTAGTAGGATAAAACAAAAGTCACTATCAGAATTTATTGTAACAAAACAAAGAAAACACACACTAGCGAACCCTAAAACAAACATTTCAATTTCATTGGCAAGTGACTGCCATCCAATTCGAGCGGTTTCATATTGGAAAAGTTAACTTTTCTGTTAATTAAAATTACTGTCTTAAGACAGTAATTTGAAAATCGAAATAAGCTCTATCTAGCATTTGACATTTGACAGCTCTAGTTATCATTTTCTAATATTGAATCTCTACCAACTTCGTAGAAGCCGAATAACAAAAGCATCCCAAATATTTCCGGATGAATCTTTGACACATTCGCTCGCAAACTTACAACGTACAAGCCGGCGATTCATTTAGCAAAGCCCATGAGAAGGAAGCGGAGTGACCGCAGTAAGGCCAGAGGTCCTATTTTTGAATCACTCGCTTGGATATGGCGTGTGATTTTCGTTCGAAAACGAATAAAAAATCAACGAAAACCACGCAAAATATAGACGTGAGTATTCAAATAAATTGAGCATTAATTTTTAAATCCTTTTTGTGTTGATTACAACAGGTTTTCATTCCAAAATTCGACTTTAATCATTGAATATCACACGACATCTTGACGCGAGTGATTCAAAAATAGAGCTCCAGTCCGGTACCGGAGGAGTCTTATTATTGTATCACTGTGTGTAGATTTATATTGTTTTTTATAGAAATTTGAATAACAAACAGGTGTAAATAGTAGCAGCACAACGCATAGTATACTCGTGTAGGTATAGTTGATAATTATAAGTTCTAAATTCTTGCGCAGGGGCTTTAATTGGTTGTAATCAGCCATCCAAATTCTGATTGCATTGCTATATCGCTTACTGGCCAGTTACGTAGTAGCCAAATAACAAAAGCTTCCCAAATATTTTCGGGCGAATCTTCGGCACAAACGTTCGCAAACTTACGACGTACAAGCCGGCGATTCATTTAGCAAAGCCCCTAAGAAGCAAGCGGAGTGGTCACAGCGAGGCCGCCGCGCGATGGTTCGCCGGACCCATATTTGTGAATCACTCGAGAGTATCTTTCTTATAATTATTATTCAAAAAAGCAATACACGAAACAAAAACACTATTAATCCAAAAATGCAGTCCCAGGGTCCCTTATTTTGTAACACTTCATTTACGCATGCGAATTATGTCACGAACGATCATTTATCTTGCTTTCATCTATCGCTCGTTTTCTGACTCGAGTAGTTGGTAGACGGCAGGTTGTTGTGGTGATATGATCCAAAAATACGGAGTAAAGCACGAATGAGTAAAAATCTAGCGCTAGACTCGACGCGAGTGATCCAAAGATATAGCCCCTGCACGCGTCGCTCGAGCCCCTGACTGATGCGCAAACGCTCTATGGTAGAGTTTGAGCAACGAGAATAGAACTGATTCGGAATGACGTTTTATGACTTTCGTTGCTTCTTAAAAAGTTATGAAGAATTTGCTCAACTTAAACCAAGTTGTAGATACGAAACCATCAAAAACTTATCAAGAATCTCAGGTATTTCATTTTCCTCTCTCGTCGTCGTGCATATACGATTCTTCGTACCGTGCCACGATCACCTAATGTTTCATCATTTAAAATAATCCAAAAACACTTTTCCCGTTTTATTCCCGACTCTCCACATCACAAGTCCACCGTACCGTACCAAGATCGCCAGATACGATCCGGCGATATCTCAGTGAAAAGTGGCGCCGTTCGTCGCCGCCCTTAATCACGTTACGCGCTCAGATATTTCTCCCCGGACAAATGTTGTGGATCGAGTGGACTTTTATGGGAGGCACAAAGGACGCCTTTGTATCTAGGACATCGGTAGGTGAAAATAAAGAGATATATCTTCTTCGGGATAAGCTTTGAGAAACGCTTGTGCAGATAGCGGAGATTCTTTATTGTGATCTAGTTAGATTAGGTACTTACAATGACCGACATAGGTACTAAATGTTAGGTAAACTAAAAAGTTCAAGGCTATTAGTTCTGCTGTCAGTTTTTGTGATGAAATGCTGTGTTAAGTTACTGCTGAGCTAATCACGTTCACAGCAGTTCTTTAAATATAATTATATAAAAATAATTTATGCAATTGGTCAATTAGGATAATATCACTCAAGATATTTATCAGAGACACCGGTATCAATCCTCTATTCAATTCATCCATTTGCTAATCCACAATCTGAATCTGTCACTGACCTATTGAAATCGAATCTAGATCTAGATTAGCAAACTAGATTGAGACAATGCCTTTGTATCGGGCAAGTATGCAGAGCAAAAAATGGCTACTAGCCGTCGATTATATTATACTGAAGTACAAACATGTAATAGTCCACCCTAGCCGATTTTGACTACGGTGGCCAGTCACAACGACTAACCAACTGTGCGGGACATATTATAGTGCACAAGTGTGTACGCAATCACAGGTGCACTCTCTATTCATTTCACTCTCATAGCCCGATGGGACAGCAATCTGACACGACCGGAGAGAGATCAGGCGCAGGACCTACAGCTTTAAATGTTTAACGAAGCACGGGGGTGAAAAACCGCCAACTTCCAAACTCCGGGCTTCTCTGAGAATTTTTGAACATAAAAAAACCCAGGTACATATTTTTGGCCCGACCCGGGAATCGAACCCGGGACTTTCAAATGCGACCTTCTAACCGCTGCGCCACTGAGGCAGTTACAAACGTATGACAGAGTCCGAGAGCGAACAAAGATTGAAGTAACAATTTCCAAGGTCCTCGACAGCTTCTTACGTAGGTGCAAAAAGCCCGTGGGTCTGATGGAGCGACGCCTATGGCCCTCTCGAAAACATTTCTATTTGGCGCCATTAATCTTTTTGCGCTACAAAGCGTTCGCTTGTTCTGTCCTCATGTGACAAGAAAATAGAGATAAAAGAAGTGGCCACTTCGCTTGTGATAGTGGTTCTTGTGTGATTGGATTGAGTACTTGCATGTGAAATGCCGAATTCGAAAATATTGGTTAGTCTCTACCATCATTTATGATTGCAAGAGAAAGCAATTGATTTAGGTAAAAGCCTTTCTCGCCGCTATTTTATCCATACGCTACATCGCTGTCTACTCGAAGATTTTGAAAATAAGATAGGTAAAAAAATAAGTAGCAGTAAAATAAGTCCATTATGTAGTAACTGGTGGTATATGGACAATATGAGGCAAAGAGACATAAGTACTCTTAACCACACTAAGTTTACGTCACATGACGCCTTCCGGTTTTTGGTCGGGGGTACATGCATTTTATTATGTGTATGAATGAAAGTGGCAGAGAGAGAGAGAAGAGCAAGCCAAACAGATAGAAGAAAAGAAAAAGACAGATAACTGATCATGCACCATCCAGTTGCTTTAGTTACCACAGGACGCATCCCCTACGTCCCCGCGGCGTCTGCTCGAAGATAAATCGCTCCAAGCGCTGCCTTCCTTCCGGCGGCTTTCGAGTTAGCGAGACCGTAAAATAGGTAAATAGAGACTTTATTTAGCCGCCGCCATTGTCCCGATTATATACGGGGTACGGGGCTGGCAGTAAAAGAAAATCGTTCCGCTCGCGCCCGATGAGCCGTGAGATATAAGTGGGAACGAGATTCGCCAGATGTTCTAGATCCATACGCCTACATCTAGACTTCTTTCATGACCGTAAATTTTATTGTGGCACTTTAATTCGCCCCGATTTTCTTGAGTGCTCGTAATTTTTGCGCTAGAAAAGCGAGAAGCGTTTTGATTTGTCGATTTATGTACAGTGAAAGTTAGTACCTGTAGGTGGAGATCCACTTATAGAGATTAGATCGCCTATATTGTACGTTTTTTGAATTTTTTATTAACCTATGTGATGTGCAACAAAGTGTTATCTATCTATTTATCTATTTTTGTTGTAGAAACAGACCACTGAAGTTGTATTTATTTATCGTAGCTACATACACGACTGATTTAATTTAATTTAAATTTTTAATTTAATAATTAATTCCCGGCAACTAAGGCCCATACAATAAATACCTTAAAGATTTAGTCATTATCATCATCACCATTATCAACCGAAGGACGTCCACTGCTGAACATAGGCCTCCACATGGCTTTCCACAACGACCGGTTGTGAGCGGTCTGCATCCAGTGCGATGCTGCGATCTTTACAAGGTCGTCTGTCCATCTTGTCGGTGGACGTCCTACGCTGCGCCTTTGGTCAAAGGGTCTCCAATCTAGGACTTTTCTGCCCCAACGGCCATCAGTTCTACGCGCTATGTGCCCTGCCCACTGCCACTTGAGCTTACTGATTCGCAGGGCTATGTCCGTTACCTTAGTTCTTCTACGTATCTCCTCGTTTCTGATTCGATCTCGTAGAGAAACACCGAGCATAGCCCTATCCATCGTTCGTTGTGTGATTTTGAGCTTCTTTATGAGGCCCATAGTTAGAGACCACGTTTCGGATCCGTATGTCATCACTGGTAACACACACTGATTGAAGACTTTCGTCTTCAGACACTGAGGTAATTGAGACGAGAAGACGCTCTTGCGCAGACTTAAAGATTAACCCCCTTATTCATAATAACTCAAACGGTTTTTAAACCTATTTTAGCTATTATACTGTTTTGTCACTTTCTGTCAAATGATGACAGCGCCAAGAAAGAATGAGACAAAACAGTGTAAGAGCTGAAATAGGTTTAAAAGACCGTTTGAGTTATAATTTAGTTACGCTTATTAAATCTAACACAATAAAATACATGTATTCATACAAAAGTCAACTTAAATGAAGCAAACCCCTTATTTGGAACTGAATCAAGAATTTCATTCGTGCATTGTGATCGGTGAAAATGGCAGAACAATAACGTTTTTATTGAGTTATCAAATCACTTACAGAACTATGCGTACAATGCCTTCTGTGCAATCAAATGAAAGTGTGACATTGAGTTAATTACACAATATATAGAGTTACAAAGTCAAATTAAAATTATTTAATTTGCAGTAAATAGGGTATAATGTAGTTATAATACAGTTTATGTAGCTAACAGACTTATTTAGCCGTAGTGCAGCATGCAATTTAAAATATTACATATTAATTTATCAAGTGATTCTAGATTTAAACATGTCAACAGGATAATGAAGATTTCAATTCAGTTTAGTTAATAACAAAAGTCAATAAATTATGGCGAATCAGGATCTATTTTCAAGTAATATCAATAACATAAATTATTGTCATTTTGGAATTCCTTCACACTATAATAGCATTTCTTTAACAGCCAGTCTCGTAGATTTTTACTTACGAAAGTCAACACGATAAAAATAATAATAAAAATCTTAACTGATTTTAAGACATGGCGGTCAACCAAAAGTAGGTACCTACGCAGAAGATATACGTGAATAAAGGGTGAACAAAACACTGTTTATCGATCTCAAAACTAAGACTATAAGTTTTAACATTTGGCCACCAGCCACTGAAACACTGGCCTTAATTGAAGCCTTAGACCCGGTAACGCAAAAATAATTGGCAAGTTCATTGAAATCAGGATTTTTCATGAGGTTGTGCCAATGTGAGTTAAAAACTTTATCGGGAAAGGCCAACTTTTGAGATATGTATGTACCGAATAGTTGAACACCTTATTCCGCCTCAAAAGTATTTGGCGTTGTCTCGAATAAAATAAGGTAAACAAATTTATTTTCTTACGTAGAATATGAAAAATCGTGGGTGGCGATATATGTCTGACTTTTATTACCTTTACACGCCCACACACGTCAGTTTCCACAGATTCTTACTTATTATGACAAAAGTAAAACCAAACATTAAATCGCTATTAAATGAGCTCTTTGAAATATTGCGTTGAAAACATTGTAATAACAACACTCTAAGATTGCCCTGATAGCATAAAATGGTGTTGTAAAACATTACATTAATTTAATCAAATACTACTTTCAAGATACTCTAACAAGAATACTTCGTACGAAACGAACATAACAAAAGATATTCTCGTTTGAAACTTAAGAATAGCGAAGTGAGTAAATGTATTGCACAAATTCATTCTGTGGCTGGCGTCTTGCATTCACTAAGTATTGCATCACTTTTTCGGCACTTTGCTAATATCATTTGAGTATTCTGGGGACTGGAGAGTGTAGAATTTACAAGATTTTCTTTACAATGCTACATTCGGAACAAAGAGTACAATCGCTACTAACGTACTAGGAATATTTTAAAACAATAAACTGACACAGTGGCGGTACAAAAAAAATGATTATAGGTTTATTTTATCAAGCTGTTGCTTTACTTAATTCGACAGTATTATTTGTAAGTAAAGTACAAAGCTCAAAGAAAAAAAGACGTAATTTTAATACAAGAAACAATGTTTGACGACATCACATTCATTACATTTAAATCGGGAGAAGAAATAAGCAGTCATAGAAATTGGTACAGGTATACCCGATAGTTGATGAATTTACAAACAGTAGGAGACAGTAGTATTGCATCTGTATGGTTTAACAAGCTCTTCACTTTTTGAACAGCTTTGTTCGAAATTAATTATCGAAACACTTTAATTTTAGACAACAATATTAAAAGGTGTTGTTTCTACGAAAATATTATACCTGCGAATGTTTATTCAGATGATTAAGATCCAAAATTTACAAGATTGTTGATAATTTACCTATTTTTTTCTCTTAAGGTATCACATTCATTTGTATAGAACATGTAGTTTTTACTTTTTTCATGACCTATCAAAAAAGGGTTAGACGACGACCAACATACCTTATCTTTAAAATTTTATAAACTCGTTGTTAAGTCAAACATGATTATCTGCAGTTCGAAATCGTGAGCAATCAAACATTATTTATCTGCCAGCTGAATCTGAATGATTGTTAATGGACGACATAATACACCAGAACCAACCGCAAAATGACACAATCCGATGGGCAGACCAAGAGTGCTCATGCACAATTACTCGCCCAAATATTGTGCATTACTACACAATTCGGTGGATTTATGCGACAATAAGTCTTGCCCCACGGCGTTACCAGAAATTTAATACTCTGATAAATCCACCCGAAATTGTTATTTGTTACTTACTGTCCGGTTAATAATGGATAATTAAATTTATCTGATCACACTGCCGGATAATTTTGGGTATAGTAATATGCGCAATCGTAACGTTTGCATTCAGCAGTAACTGTTTGATTTTAATTATTTACGAACGAAAATTGCGGAAATAAAAATGAGGGGAAATTTAATTAATTTTACTGTAAATACATTACAAACTTTTAATTATTACAAACTATTGACTATGATTAGTGTGTTTTGAGCACGTTAGCACAAAACCTGGATGAAACATAATTTATTAGCATAATTTCACAACTCTCGCTAAAAAAATACAAAATATACTTATAAGAACCTTACCTAGACCAAACGTTGAAGAAATTACTTAATGCTTTTAAGGTAAGGAATACCGGTAGCAACAAAATATTTGGTAACTCCGAGAAAAAAGATTCTATTAAAATCCATTTCGGAGCTGAGAGTTATTGTGAATTATTGCAAATTATTTTACTCTGTAAGATTAAATAATGTTAAAGAGCTCGAAACCCAATTTTCACGAAACACACAATCTCACGTAAATCTCTTTCCATTTATTGGTTTTCAAAGACGTGAGAGTATTCCCTACGTGCCTCGCAGTCGGTTCGAGAGCCATCAATGGAATTTGGTGGAATAATTAAAAACACCAATCTGACTGCTTGATCACGGATTTGAAAAACGTTTCTCGTTTTAACAGTTCTTTCAAAGGCTCTTTTTGAATTACAGTTTAAAATGTTTTAATGCGGTACTTAATCAATTAAAATTAACATAAGATATTTATGTAGCGGTTCAATACTCAAGCCCTGACAATCCTGAATTTGAATACATATTTGTATCTACTCGATTTTATTTGATTGCTAATTTAAAACTTTATTTGTAAGTTCGAATGATTGACTAAATTACTTAACACGTTCCGGGACACTATTCCAGACACAATAGATGTTTTATTGTTTTCACGCCTGTAGGCGTTCACTGTCCCGGAACGTGTTAAATAAATTGTAATAATGGTATGTACAAGAGATATAGATCTTGCACATGGGATATTGGAAACCAAAAAGAAAAGCGCTTCCAAAAAACCCGTTGCAAACAATCTACCCGCACAAATATCAATTATGGAAGCTAACCCAGAATGCATTTGTTGTTTTATTTGTGCAAACTAAAAGTGGTTTATAAAACAACAAAAAGTTTGGAGCCCATTTAGAAATAGCGGGGAGACTTCAATCCCATTCTTCCCGATGGCAATTGATCTCGCCGGGTAACTTACTTCCCAACTTCGTGAAGTTACGATAACTTCGGAGTGAGTGCAACCACAAGTTCGTGTGCTCTTTGCCACAGCTCGGAGAAAACAGTTAATAAATTGAAAGAAAAGCCTTTTCTTACCTAGGTCATATGCTCAGAAAATACCTACATTACCTACATTATTCTCAATGAAAAACACAAAAAAAAGTAACTAACCTAAAATAGAAGTAAAGTTAGGTAGGTTATGTTTACCAATTTTATCAGTGAACAATTATTGCGATGGTAAATAAAGGATTAACTATTGTTTATTTATGGTAATTGTTCAGCAAATAAGTAAGAAAGTTAGGAAATCGGCGCAACAAATAACATGATATTTAAAAAAAAAAACGATACAGATAAGTTAATGTAAGTTGGCATCAGATGGTCACCGACCTAAATTTACTTAAAAATATAATAATCTAGTCAGTCTAGTCAGATATAAAGCAAATATTTAAAATAAAGACAGAACATTATTTAAAGAATACTTTGAGATAAAAGGTTTTGAATGTGGTAAAAAACTGTAGGTAATTGCAATGACCAAAATCTATAATTCTCTCTTAATGGACGAAGACTTGAAGCTGCTCTCACTTGGCAACACCAACACGATGGGATTATTTAATGAAGTAATCCGTATTCGTGGGTTAAATCGAGCTGCGGACGAAATAGACCTGCCTGACTAATGTAACGGTTAACGCTCGTTATTGTCTTCATTAACCCGCTAGATGGCGACACTTGCCTCTTATTTTCGGTTATTCGGAGACATACTAGTTTTATTTCTTTTGTAACTTTTCCGTATACAAGTACATAATAAAAGTTTGACCTGCTGCCTGTAGGAATTATAAGGCAAGTGACATAATATGTAACTTATAAACACAAACTTGAACTTGAAATCGAAAGAAAAGATTACATTTGATTACCTTTGAGAGACTAACAAAATTGCTTTAATAACGCCAAAAGGAATAAGGTATTTAACAACAGTCAATAAACCTACTTTATGACCGATTTTTAACTAAGTTTAACCGTATTAAGGATAGTGTCGTGAAGCGACAAATGTGAAGGGAGAAGATTAAGAAAAGAGGTAAAAGAGGGGAACAGAATTTATATAAAAATAAAAATAATATTTACAATACCGATTAGTGAAAAAAGATGGTGAGTGAATGTATGTGTGTAAGAAGAGTGCAGTGGGCGTGGGTAAGTGTCTTCAGATCTTCTATATCCTGGAGGCAGCAGAGGGCGGAGTCGGAGTGCAGGGTCGACACAGCAGAGGTAACAGCGACGCCGATGTGCAGCAATGTCAGGCGCCGTGAAGTAGTAGCTCACAGCAGTGAAGTAGTAGCTCTCAGCAGTGAAGTAGTAGCTCTCAGAAGTGAAGTAGTAGCTCTCGGCAGTGATGAGGGTATCCAAAACTATGTAGAAAATGTTATGATCAGTTGGAGTGCCGGAAGTACTTGGTCTCGGATCCTCTTCCGAGAAGGAGACAGGTCCCTCCCCAAGAGCGAGGAGGTGTTACTACAGTCTCAATATGGACCCGAGTCCATATTGAGACTGTAGTAGACTGTAGTGTCTCCTTCTCGGAGGAGGATCCGAATCCTCCTCCGAGAAGGAGACAGGTCTCTCCCCTAGAGCGAGGAGGTGTTACTGCAGTCTCAATATGGACTCGGATCCTCCTCCGGAAATGTGTCCGGTCCCTCCCTTAGTGCGAGGAGGCGTTACAGTAGTCACCGGCGGTTCTTCAAGACTTCTTGAGGAAAATGTAGAGTGTTGAAACTTGGTGAATTATTAGAACTGTTCGGGATTAGAACTCGGAATCGAATGAATCAATGAAAAAAGTACAGGCTTATATAGGGGCCTGGGCCGTTCAAATTTAGAACGAGGTAGGTTCTAGAATAGAACATGAATACTGATGGTTTAAAGAGGATTAAACCCGAAAAAGTAATAAACTTTGATAGAAGTTGTCAGACTTTGAAAGATATTGTCATAACAACCATGTCAATAAAGATAAAAAAATGTCAAAAATCAAGCAAATTATTTATTAATAAGGAAAACGAATCATCACCCAATGCAAATTAAAGGAAAATTGCAAACAAAGGTAAAACACAGCTATTTTTACAGTATTATGTACAGAAAAGTAGAATAACAGAGCTTTGAAAGTTTGACATTTTTAGATTCACAATAAATATTGTTCAAAAAGGATTAGAAAACAACAATGAACCAAAAATACAGTGTAAAAGTATAAGAAGAGTAGAAAGGCAGGTAATGCCTATAGTTTAATGTCTACAGTACGACTTTTTAGGGAGAAAATACGAACTGCGTTATGGTAGATAGAATCTAAGATTAACTCTATGTTCGTGTTTACAGCAAACAGACTCAAATAAAGAGTAAGAATTCAGCAAGAACCCGCAATCTTTGGATGGGAAAAGGAAATGAAAGCATGGAAAAACAAAGATAATGCGATCACATTAAGGTACTCAATTTATTAAATGAATTACAGTCATGTACATCGGTACAATAGAGTGGTGAAATTCAGGCTAAATACTATTCTGCTCATAATGTTTCATTCCAAAAATATTTCTTCTATTGGGTACGTCGGCCAAGACCAGTATCATAATTTAGGCCATGTTAAGTATGTTATTTAGTGTTACCCAAGATAAAATGTACTTTAAACAATATGTCTTGTGTAACACATGGGAACATTGATTGGCTAATACTCTTAATATATTTTTCCGCGAAAATATAAGCTATAAAATTTACCCATATAACTCATGATAACTTCTTCCCACGCACTTTATCCAAGAGTGAAAGGTACCAATCGGATAGTAGACCTAAAAGAAAATAAAAAGGTTCCAAAAAAGCTTAAAATGATAACAGTTCCCCGCGCGGCCCTAATGAGATTAAAATTCGTCGTCCGTTATTAGCCCGAGCGATCGACGAGGCTGCCATGTTGCCAGAACTAGTGATGGGACAAAACAATTTTGGACACTTTTCGTATTACATTACACTAAATGAACTATATATTATACCTTTTGAAGACTTTCGTTCCGGCAGAGTCTAAAAACAATTTTAATTTGTACTAATACTTCATATTCTTCGATGGTTGAAGCTCTCTATGGAGTCAAACCGTAGAACCTGGCTGCAAAAAAGTTGCTTTGATGGGAAAAGTTCCTTGCGTATTTACGTACTTAAGGTCTCGCAAAGTTAAAATGACCCATAGAGCAATAGATGGCGTATCTAGAAATGACAAGCAAAGTTATAAAAAATGGCGTCATTTTACTTAGACAAAACTGTAATTTAAATAATTGCAAAATGTATAACTCCCACGTCGCGATGGACAATGTAATAAATTCTCGAACAGCTCTAGTTCGGGTGGTCGGGATAACTCAAATGATTTATTTATTAAAAGACTTTATTGCACAATTCAAAGTACACAATAAAATTCAAAATCTTTATTTCAATTTAGGTCATGAAATGACACATATGAACGTCGTCGTCGTTGTCGTCGACGTACAGTGAAAAAAAATAAAAAAATGTGCCCTAAAAGGGCCGAAACATGTTCCCTTATCTTTTGGGCCCTACCAGCGCTTCGAGACAGAACACAGACAATTAGGCAAGTGCTTAGAAGAAACGCTGGAACAAACTCAACTAAAAATAAAATTACCAGATCTACCTTAGATACATATCTGTTAATCCGAAAGAAACTAAAATAATAATTAATCGTGCCCCTTTAGGTACGTTTACATTACTATAACCTAAATTACTTTAAAAATGCTCATCAAATATCCGAATGTTTTTCAGCCCATCACTAAACTAAAAGCTGGTTGGATCCGGAAACCAGCCGAGCGCACCGGATCGAACCGGTCTTGAACACCCGCGTATTAATCACTTTATAACTCAAACTCGCCTTCGCGAGTACCCGACCATGGTTAATTGTTTTCAGAATCACACCCCATTGTTATCCCATTGATCCGATAACGAGTTTCCATGCAAAGACTTTGGGACATTGATAAAAAGGTTATAGATTTAAAACACTTTGCGCCTCCAATTTTGTCAACTTTCTTATTTTAATTTATTTGGTAAGATTTAAGCTTAGTCGGTGTATGAAGTGTACCTACGTAAGTTTAACATCTTCTTCATCTTCGGTCAATTCGTTTATATTTTAGGGTTTTTTATAACTTATTATATAAATGATTTACAAAAACAGCAATTTCCATTTTTCGGTTTATTTATTGCCGCATGGTTGCACAATCTAACATTATACTAACTTTACTGTAACATAAAGTACGGAATTTGACAGCAATTTGACGCTTGTTTTGGATAAAATAAGACGGTGCCACCAAACCCAAAATTTAATAAGTTTCATAAATATTGGTGTAAAATTTTATAAAATAGAAGTAACCAACCTAACCTAGATATATGTACAAAGAACCTCATGCTCTAAGTTTGAAAGATCGCGATCGCGAATCAAAAGGCAACAGCTCCTTTCATGAACTAGCCTGCTCCGGGTGCTAATAAATAGTAATTAACGAGTGAAATTACCGCCCGCACTCAAACAGCGCGGCCCTACCATTAGCCTCGATAGCTTCAAATTGCCTTCTTGAAATGCTATATTTCACTAACTTTTGCTTCACAAATTAGACAAGATGAGATTGACTTAAAGTAACCTTTCCACCACCGTTTTGTCGAAGTCATCTTTCTCTGTCGTTTTCTAACATTTAACTGCATAAGCTTAGCTTATATATATATTCTGTAGCTAGTACTTCCCATAAACTCAGAGAGCTGAAATTAAAATATAAGAGTATAAAACTTCGTTTTAAATTAACCGATATAAAACGGGCCACTTCCAAATCTTTTTTGTTACTTACACTTTGTATGTTGGGAAACCGATTTAAGGACCTGTAATAGCCGTGGTCAGTAAAAGAAGGCATTATTAAACCTTTCGAGAATAATTAAATGAAAGCGATTTTCACTATAAATAAAACGAAATATCCAGATTAAGAATTTCAGTCCATTTTGTATAAGCCCCTATACCACACTGTATTGGGCAAGCTCGCACAAGATAAGGTAGTGCCTGCATAATAATACTAATAAAAATTTACTATCGATCTCTAACGAACACCAGACTGTTAGGACGCCCCAGAGGGAATGTAGCAAATTAACCAAAGACGCTCAACTTGAATAATTATGGTTCAAATATTTTATTCGGCCGAACGCACAAAGTATTCGGGTTAAATACCTGTTTTGCTCTCACAAAGAAAATGGCGAGCGCTGGAATCTCTGGGTTTCCATTTGATTTCGCCACTTTGTGCCAACATTATGTTAAATTAAGCGGGAAAAGCAAAACACTGAATTCTGGGTGGAGATGATAGGTATTCTGTTTTGAACGACTTGTGTTCAAGATGCGAAAGATAATTTTCGGTGACTTAGTCTCGCTCGTGCCTAATATAAATTCATTTTATTTACGCCGACTTGTGTAGGCCGGGGTTGACACTATTAAGCCCTTGTTACAATGCTAACGACTCTTTTTGTCTCTGGCAACATTAGAAAAATAACAGCAACAGATTAAATATAGATAAGTGGTATAGATGGGCCCAAATTGACACGCGATGGATACCATCAGACGGCTACCGACGAAGGGGTAGACCTAAAAAGAGACGGTGTGACGATTTGTTCGGCTTCGCGAGAGATTGGGAGTCATTAGCCGCAGACAGAGACAAATGGAAAGTATCGTTGGGGAGACCTTTGCCCAGCAGTGGGATGATGTAGGCTAAATAAAAATAAAAAGTAGTATAGTAGATTTAGCTTAACTAGGGTCATGCAAGTGGACTCTAGATAACTAACAAAATTGTGACGTTGAACATAGGTAATTTATTCTATTATTTTTTTGCTAATCTTATATGTGACTCTTTACAGTCTCAGTACCAGGCGAGTGGATTTCCTATTAATTTCACCAACAATTTACTACACCAATTTTAAAATTTAGTAACAAAGCCAGGCGTAATCGAAAACAACTCCCGACCCGAATAGGTAACGTCATTACGTCATCAAAGGATAAAACAATTTCCACAAAAATCCTTTTGAGCGCAAAATATTGAATATTCATGATATTCTAATACTAAAGGAGCATCAGCCTGGTGAAAAACTTAATTGAATTTTTGCCAAAGGATTTTCGCTGTTTTGGGTTCTTTGGGATCATTATGTAGACCTTTATAGGCGGAAATCGACACAAAATAACGGGTTAAATTTTATCGATTTTTTACTATTTATTAACCCATTTGCTGCCACACTTGAGACACAATAGAAATTTCATTGTTTTTACGCACCGGTGCGTGCTGTGGCATGGAACCAGGTAATGCCTATATGGTAGGTCTACGGTATCCTAGATTTTTATATCTTGCCAATGCAGCAAATGTTAGAGATCGGCAACAACAAGAAATGCAGAACTGTCATAGGTATTATTACATTTCAAAATAGGCACCAGTTTGTACGGAACACTCGCTACGAGTTCTAGTTGGTATTGACTGGTATTTTTTCTAATTTAACCTCTACAATGACTCAAGTTTGCACTTGTTTCGGTAATTAAGAGTCAAGAGTGTGGCCTAACGGGTGTTTCTTAAGAAAAACGACTTTTTCTAAGAAATTAAGCGAGCAAGTAACTTTTAAACAATATTTACGGAGATTTAACGATCAAAGCTTGGCGCAAGATAAACAACCGCAAAAGAAAAAAATATGTCATAATAAGCAGAAAAAATTAAACCCAGGGAAATTCATGAATTACGTTTTCTGTAAATGATGGATGACCCACTTAATTTAAAATTTAAGTTGTTATGGGAAATCGATCAGACTAAAAATAATGAAAAAAAAATAACAATGCAATAAATCATGCATGGTAAGAATGAAATATTGATAAAACTAAAATAAACATAAAATATGCGCCAGACAACACACCAATAATTGTATGGCTTCGTGGTAAGATATTTTCTTCCTCGTGTAACAAAGTACCAGACAACGATTATTCATGTAATACGTTCAGTGTTTAACTAAAGTTTTGTCTTACAGCGTTCAGTAGCAGCATATTGATTAGTGCATTTACATAGCGATCGTATGCAAATATTTTCAATAAAGTGCGCTACACGACATGTATACACAGGCCAAGCCAACTGGCCAGCCGCCAGCCGCCAATTCAATAACAAATTATTAACACCCATTACTATAGGCTATGGTATAACAATCTGTTAGTGAGCCGTATCAATGTAATGTACAACAACTAGACTGTTATGGGGTTAGCGGCAGAGGGAGATAAGCATGTACTGGTTAACGCGTGTACCATGAATCCAAGGTGTTCGTTAGACTTACTAGTCTAGTACAGTTAAAGTAACTATAACTTAAGTAGGTTATAATAACTTCAAAATTTTAACGTTAAAAAGTGGTATTTAATGGCGAAAGATTTTATTTGAGTAGCAAAAGACACAGTTCACGAAACCCACTCCGATGCACGAAGCTACACATAGCTTAATGAAATGACAAAAAAACATTATGTTTTTATAGAGCACTGTAGGTATACCCATGAGGGTGAAATTATAAGCAACTAACATAGAATTCTAATTTGAAATAGCTTTTGTTGAACTGTTTCAGTTTTGTTTGACTGGCTAAGTTGGAAGTAAAGTATTGATTTAGCCAAGCCATACAAAAAATAAATACAATTCAGCATCAAAGAAGTACAGGATAAGGCAATTGGAAATTTATTTCTCGTCTTTTAATCCATTCTCAGTTGGAGATTTGCGTGTTTTATAAATACAAACACAAATACATTTTTAAGCCGCTATATATTGCTTATTTTTCAATGCACTGAAAAAGGTTAGCAAGGCAAGTGAGAAAGTCAAAACCAAAGCTTAAACATACATTGGTCATAGGTTTTATTGGATCAGAGATAGAGTTGAGCGTTCACTATCGATTTGTAATGTTGATTGTGTGGCGTTAGGTATTCCAGACGTGGAGAAACAACACTTATTTAAGCAACACACGTGAGAAATCTTACGGTATTCAATCTAGAGGGAATTAAGAGAGGAAAGCTCTACGTGAACTATTTATTAAGATTAGGCTGTAGAAAGAGCGATTTCGCAAAAATATTTTCATGTAAAATATTGCCATGACAAACACACGGCTCGAAATATAGCTATAATTATCGGATTTCATGTAGATCTAAGCTTTTTAATTCACGTCAGGACACGTCTGCCATGCCCCAACATTACTCTAGAAGCTAACTTCACAAACTACCGACAGCGTAGGCATATAAGTAGGTACACAGTTCATTCATTTTTTATAAGATTTCTTGAAATAGGTAACGATTCTATCTAATCCTACACATCATTTAGCTAACGTGAGAAATAACTAGTTATATTGACAGTATTTTTGATCTCCGCAAATATAATGGGCCCACATTCGAGGTAATATTATTGAAGAAGGCCGCCGTAAGGGATAACTGTAATTAATCACAAACTCTTCGGCCACTGCATTCATTCCAGGCTCTATACAACACACAAACAAATGGCCGACTCCTTTTGTATATTGAGATAACCGAAAGACAGATGCCTTCATTCGCCACTGGAATTGGTTGTGTACTATCACCTTGCCTTGGGCCAAGAAAATAACCAACATTCAAAAACTCTTTTTCCAAAATGAGTAATTTTAGTCTCGCTACTATATTATTAGGATTACCCTCCGAGATTGCGCTTGTGAAGAATACTATAAGAATACTATAATACACAATAGTAATAGTGACAGCTCCAACGATATTCTGAAAGTCATTGCTGGGCGACAACATGTTTGTCCCTTAATGTGGCACCTTAGCCAATGTACTTGCACCAAATTAGTTATAAGGTACTAACATAGTATGTAAGATACATCGTTTTACTAATCCTATTTGGATCAACTGTTGTCCTTTTCAATAAATAAATTATTATTATTATAATACATTTTTGGGGACTTATTCGGCCGCCCCAATGAGCTTGATAATATGGTTAAATTATAACTCGTATTGTAACCAGTTTACACGATATCAAAACCAAGAAACTTAAACAACTAGATGTAATATTAAAATAATGAACGGCCGTATTTCAAGATCCTCCGTGACAGACAGAAGTGCCAATACCTAAATAAATTCTTGCTGATGGTAAATAGCAATGATGCCAACCTCATGAAAACAATCGGTCTACAGACATTTGCCACACGTTCCTCGGTCACTTACATTTCCTATTTACATTTGTTGGAATACAAGTTTTTGTCTCCCGTTTCATCAAAATTATATTTCCATTTATAGGGAATATCATGCGGACTAGAGGTTACAGTTTTTGTGCCTTAATTGATGACGAAACCGGTCCTGTTTACACACTATCGAGTATACTTATATAAACACGTACATTTCCTTATTATTATAAGAATAGTTCCATTCTAACAAACGCGTCTTCTACTTTCAGCATCCTCTAATATTTTCCAACGTATCTTCGACGCAAGTGCTCGCCAACTCGTGCTAGACGGCGATTCATTCTCCAAAGCCACTACAAAGTCGGCAGAGTACCCACATAATAGATTTTGTTAAATTCTATACTAGTAGGATAAAACAAAGTCACTATCAGCCTTAATTGTAACAAAACAAATGAACACACAATAAATGGCGAACCCTAAAACAAACATTCCATTTCATAGGCAAATGGCTGTTACCGATCGATCGATCATATCACATCGATATTATGAAAGTTAATGACGTCATGACAGTAATTTGAAACTTCTGAATCAAGCGCTACTACCATTTCACAGCTCATCGTTAACTCATAATTTTCTAGGGCACCTTTGACTGTATGTTTCTCATTATCTAAGATTGAACCACGATCGCTGGCCAACTTCGTAGTAGCCAAATAACAAAAGCTTCCTAAATATTTTCGGACGAATCTTCGGCACAAACGTTCGCAAACTTACGACGTACAAGCCGGCGATTCATTTAGCAAAGCCCCTAAGAAGCAAGCGGAGTGGTCACAGCGAGGCCGCCGCGCGATGGTTCGCCGGACATCAGAGCCCATATTTGTGAATCACTTGAGAGTATCTTTCTTATAATTATTATTCAAAAAAGCAATACACGAAACAAAAACGCTATTAATCCAAAAATGCAAATCGCAGGGTCCCTATTTTTGTACCACTTCATTTACGCATGCGAATTATGTCACTAACGATCGTTCATCTTGCTTTCATCTATCGCTCGTTTTCTGACTCGAGTAGTTGGTAGACGGCAGGTTGTTGTGGTGATATGATCCAAAAATACGGAGTAAAGCACGAATGAGTAAAAATCTAGCGCTAGACTCGACGCGAGTGATCCAAAATATAGCCCTTGCACGCGTAGCTCTATGGTAGAGTTTGAGCAACGAGTATAGAACTGATTCAGAATGTCGGTTTTAAATATATGTCTATTATTTATGGTTTAGAATCACGTCACGCAATGACGTATCCCTAAGAGACCACGGCACGACAGCACGGTAGCTCAATTGGAAGAGCAGTTGGCCCGGTAAGCCAGAAAGATGCTGGTTCGAGTCCCACCCGTGCGCAATTTTTGTTGCTTATGAGTTGTTGATAAAAAGTTATAAAGAATTTGCTTAA
Source organism: Pyrausta aurata (assembly GCA_963584085.1). NCBI lineage: Eukaryota > Metazoa > Arthropoda > Insecta > Lepidoptera > Crambidae > Pyrausta > Pyrausta aurata. The sequence continues at coordinate 12,682,488 of OY757268.1, read as the reverse complement.
CTTAGACCAAGTTGTAGATACGACACCATCAAAAGCTTATCTCATAAACATTCTCCTCTGTCGACGTCGAGAACCGTACGTACCACGATCACTTAGGTTAGGTTCTTATATTTCGTCATTTAAAATAATCCAAAAACACTTTTCCCGTTTTATTCCCGACTCTCCACATCACAAGTCCACCGTACCGTACCAAGATCGCCAGATACGATCCGACGATATCTCAGTGAAAAGTGGCGCCGTTCGTCGCCGCCCTTAATCACGTTACGCGCTCAGATATTTCTCCCCGGACAAATGTTGTGGATCGAGTGGACTTTTATGGGAGGCACAAAGGACGCCTTTGTATCTAGGACATCGGTAGGTGAAAATAAAGAGATATATCTTCTTCGGGATAAGCTTTGAGAAACGCTTGTGCAGATAGCGGAGATTCTTTTGTGTGATCTAGTTAGACTAGGTACTTACAATGACTGACATAGGTACTAAATGTTAGGTAAACTATAAAGTTCAAGGCTATTAGTTCTGCTGTCAGTTTTTGTGATGAAATGCTGAGTTAAGTTACTGCTGAGCTAATCACGTTCACAGCAGTTCTTTAAATATAATTATATAAAAATAATTTATGCAATTGGTCAATTAGGATAATATCACTCAAGATATTTATCAGAGACACAACGGTATTCAATCCTCTATTCAATTCATCCATTTGCTAATCCACAATCTGAATCTGTCACTGACCTATTGAAATCGAATCTAGATCTAGATTAGCAAACTAGATTGAGACAATGCCTTTGTATCGGGCAAGTATGCAGAGCAAAAAATGGCTACTAGCCGTCGATTATATTATACTGAAGTACAAACATGTAATAGTCCACCCTAGCCGATTTTGACTACAGGAGGACCTACGGCTTTAAATGCTTAACGAAGCACGGGGGTGAAAAACCGCCAACTTCCAAACTCCGGGCTTCCCTGAGAATTTCTGAACCTAAAACCCCAGGTACATATTTTTGGCCCGACCCGGGAATCGAACCCGGGACCTCAGACGCAGCCGACCCTTTCAAATGCGACCTTCTAACCGCTGCGCCACTGAGGCAGTTACAAACGTATGACAGAGTCCAAGAGCGAACAAAGATTGAAGTAACAATTTCCAAGGCCCTCGACAGCTTCTTACGTAGGTGCAAAAAGCCAGTGGGCCTGATGGAGCGACGCCTATGGCCCTCTCGAAAACATTTCTATTTGGCGCCATTAATCTTTTTGCGCTACAAAGCGTTCGCTTGTTCTGTCCTCATGCGACAAGAAAATAGAGATAAAAGAAGTGGCCACTTCGATTGTGATAGTGGTTCTTGTGTGATTGGATTAAGTACTTTCATGTGAAATGCCGAATTCGAAAATATTGGTTAGTCTCTACCATCATTTATGATTGCAACAGAAAGCAATTGATTTATTTTATTTTATTTTATTTTATTTTACATTTTTCGGAAGACTTACAGCTAGAAATAGATTGAATTAAATCATCATTAAAACGAAGGCCATTTACATGTCTCCACTGATAGATTTGAAGTATGACAGTAAAGTGATCTTACATAAAGAAATTAAAAATTATTGCTTACTACACAATAAAGCATGGGTAAGTACACTAATCGAAAAATTCGTTATACATGCGTTTCTTAACCTGATTTACACTAGTACAGAATAAATCGAAGTCGTAATTGTATTGACATTCGTTAAATAAATTAGCTGCTCTAAGTAAATAAGAGTTCCGCCGGTAATTAGTGTTAACTATAGGAACGTGCAAAAGGTTGGGACTCCTTAAAGGTTTCCTTGGCGTGCAAATACACAGCTTGCTTAACAGCTCAGGACAGTCTATCATACCGCTAGCAATCTTGTGAATGTAGGACAAATCTGCTATCTCTGCGCTTGTATAAAGGGAGAATATGATGTCTCCTGCATCGAGACAAGTAGTCTGTAATAATTAGGTAATAGCCTTTCTCGCCGCTATTTTATCCATACGCTACATCGCTGTCTACTCGAAGATATTGAAAATAAGATAGGTAAAAAAAATAAGTAGCAGTAAAATAAGTCTATTATGTAGTAACTTGTCGTATATGAAGAATATGAGGCAGAGAGAGAAGTACTCTTAACCACACTAAGTTTACGTCACGTGACGCCTTCCGGTTTTTGATCGGGGGTACATGCATTTTATGTGTATGAATAAAAGTGGCAAAGAGCTCTCTCTCTCTTGCTCTTCTCTCTAGAAGAGCAAGCAAAGCAGAGAAAAAAAAAGAAAAAGACAGAGAACTGCACCATGCACCATCCAGCTGCTTTATAGAGGTGTACCACAGGACGCATCCCCTACGTCCCCGCGGCGTCTGCTCGAAGATAAATCGCTCCAAGCGCTGCCTTCCTTCCGGCGGCTTTCGAGTTAGCGAGACCGTAAAATAGGTAAATAGAGACTTTATTTAGCCGCCGCCATTGTCCCGATTATATACGGGGTACGGGGCTGGCAGTAAAAGAAAATCGTTCCGCTCGCGCCCGATGAGCCGTGAGATATAAGTGGGAACGAGATTCGCCAGATGTTCTAGATCCATACGCCTACATCTAGACTTCTTTCATGACCGTAAATTTTATTATGGCACTTTAATTCGCCCCGATTTTCTTGAGTGCTCGTAATTTTTGCGCTAGAAAAGCGAGAAGCGTTTTGATTTGTCGAATAATGTACAGTGAAAGTTAGTACCTGTAGGTGGAGATCCACTTATAGAGTTTAGATCGCCTATATTGTACGTTTTTTGATTTTTTTATTAACCTATGTGATATGCAACAACGTGTTATCTATCTATTTATCTATTTTTGTTGTAGAAACAGACCACTCTTCAGTGGTCTGTATTTATTTATATATATATTATATTTATTTATCGTAGCTACATACACGACTGATTCAATTTAATTTAAATTTTTAATTTAATAATTAATTCCAGGCAACTAGGGCCAAACAATAAATACCTTAAAGATTTAGTCATAATCATCATCAACATTATCAACCGAAGGACGTCCACTGCTGAACATAGGCCTCCTCATGGCTTTCCACAACGACCGGTTGTGAGCGGTCTGCATCCAGTGCGATGCTGCGATCTTTACAAGGTCGTCTGTCCATCTTGTCGGCGGACGTCCTACGCTGCGCCTTTGGTCAAAGGGTCTCCAATCTGGGACTTTTCTGCCCCAACGGCCATCAGTTCTACGCGCTATGTGCCCTGCCCACTGCCACTTGAGCTTACTGATTCGCAGGGCTATGTCCGTTACCTTAGTTCTTCTACGTATCTCCTCGTTTCTGATTCGATCTCGTAGAGAATCACCGAGCATAGCCCTCTCCATCGTTCGTTGTGTGATTTTGAGCTTCTTTATGAGGCTCATAGTTAGAGACCACGTATCGGATCCGTATGTCATCACTGGTAACACACACTGATTGACTTTCGTGGAACACGCAAAGCTAATTGTAGATGGCGCGATCGTCGACTGTACCTTGTTTACTTCTAGTGTCAAGTGTCAAGTTGCGTTTTTTTGCGATTTACGGTATTTTTTCATTGTAAAATGTATTTGTTGATGTCTGTTTCTCAACTTAAAAGCGAACTTCGTAGAAGGAATGCTTCAACTACTGGGAAAAGGGTTGTTTTGATAGAGAGGTAAGCATTTAAAATATTTGAGGTTATATCCTGTTTTACTTTGCATAATTTACGTTTCTTTGGACTAAATCTCCTATTTCTTCTAAGTTGGAGGCGTATGATCGAAACCTTAACTTTGGTGCTGATTGCGACATTCAAGAAGACCCAACTTATAAGGTTCCGGCGTTAGAGAAATTTAGAGATATAAATGCTGATTCTCCAGTTCCAAGCCTAAGCAAACATGCAATACAGCTATATTTTGAAAGGTATGTATGTTGAATGCCATAACATACCAATACCTGTTAATAACTTCTTTTTTATCAGAAGAATTTATCATCTAATGTTAGCTTTTTGTTGTACAGTTAAACAGTAAGCCTCAAGGGGAAATTCTCTCTCTGTTTTTACAGTTTAAAGCACTACACTGAGGCATTATAGTTCAGATCCTTAAAAAAGTTAAATAGAAATATTATGATTCAAATTATCCATACGATTTGACAGATGTAATGTCAAATGAAGGTACAGTCGACTATGCGCCCTCTGTCGTGATAAAAAGTTAGTTTTTCTCCCCAAAAGATTCACCCCCTTATTCATAATAACTCAAACGGTTTTTAAACCTATTTTAGCTATTATACTGTTTTGTCACTTTCTGTCAAATGATGACAGCGCCAAGAAAGAATGAGACAAAACAGTGTAATAGCTAAAATAGGTTTAAAAGACCGTTTGAGTTATAATTTAGTTACGCTTATTAAATCTAACACAATAAAATACTGTATTCATACAAAAGTCAACTTAAATGAAGCAAACCCCTTATTTGGAACTGAATCAAGAATTTCATTCGTGCATTGTGATCGGTGAAAATGGCAGAACAATAACGTTTCTATTGAACTGAACAAGTTATCAAATCACTTACAGAACTATGCGTACAATGCCTTGTTAAGCCTTCTGTGCAATCAAATGAAAGTATGATATTGAGTTAATTACACAAGTTACAAAGTCAAAGTAAAATTGTTTTATTTGCAGTAAATAGGGTATAATGTAGTTATAATACAGTTTATGTAGCTAACAGACTTATTTAGCCGTAGTGCAGCATGCAATTTAAAATATTACATATTAATTTATCAAGCGATTCTAGATTTAAACATGTCAGCAGGATAATGAAGATTTCAATTCAGTTTAATTAATAACAAAAGTCAATAAATGATGGCGAATCAGGATCTATTTTCAAATATTATCAATAACATAAATTATTGTCATTCTGGAATTCCTTCACACTATTATAGCATTTCTTTAACAGCCAGTCTCGTAGATTTTTACTTACGAAAGTCAACACGATAAAAATAATAATAAAACTTATGACTGATTTTAAGACATGGCGGTCAACCAAAAGTAGGTACCTACGCAGAAGATATACGTGAATAAAGGGTGAACAACACACTGTTTATCGATCTCAAAACTAAGACTATAAGTTTTAACATTTGGCCACCAGCCACTGAAACACTGACCTTAATTGAAGCCTAACACCCGGTAACGCAAAAATAATCTGCAAGTTCATTGAAATCAGGATTTTTCATGAGGTTTTGCCACCAAATGTGAGTTAAAAACTTTATCGGGAAAGGCCAACTTTTGAGATATGTACCGAATAGTTGAACACCTTATTCCGCCTCAAAAGTATTTGGCGTGTCTCGAACAAAATAAGGTAAACGAATTTATTTTCTTACGTAGAATATGAATAGTCGTGGGTGGCGATATATGTCTGACTTTTATTACCTTTACACGCCTACACACGTCAGTTTCTACAGATTCTTACTCATGACAAAAGTAAAACCAAACACTAAATCGCTATTAAATGACCACTTTGAAATATTGCGTTGAAAACATTATAATAACAGCACTCTTAGATTGCCCTGATAGCATAAAATGGTGTTGTAAAACATTACATCAATTTAATAAAATAAATTTAATTTAATAAAATTTACCACTTTCAAGATACTCTAACAAAAATACTTCGTACGAAAAACATAACAAAAGATATTCTCGTTTGAAACTTAAGAATAGCGAAGTGAGTAAAAGTATTGCACTAATTCATTCTGTGGCTGGCGTCTTGCATTCACTTTTTCGGCACTTTGCTAATATCATTTGAGTATTCTGGGGACTGGAGAGTGTAGAATTTAAAAGATTTTATTTACAATACTACATTCGGAACAAAGAGTAAAATCGCTGCTAACGTACTGGGTTTTTTTTAAACAATAAACTGACACAGTGGCGGTACAAAAAAATGATTATAGGTTTATTTTATCAAGCTGTTGCTTTACTTAATTCGACAGTATTATTATGTAAGTAAAGTACAAAGCTCAAAGAAAAAAGACGTAATTTTAATACAAGAAAAAAATGTTTGACGACATCACATTCATAACATTTACACTGAGATTAGAAAACCAGCGTACATACCAAAGTCTGTGAAAAATTGATAAATCGGGAGAAGAAATAAGCAGTCATAAAAATTGGTACAGGTATACCCGATAGTTTATGAAAATAGGTAAGTACTAGAAGTTCTTAAGGACCCTTGAGGACTTTTAGTACCTTTATTCATCTACCGTTGAAGTGGATCCCCGTACCTCATGGAGAGATGATGGCACCAAGGTCGTCAAAATGGTTATAAATAGATAAGTGTGAGACAATCGTCATGACCGTCAAAATAATAGGTTCAAAGTTTATCATCCTATTAACGATGATAAATATATTTTTTTTCGGATTTGGCTAAAAAATAGTTATTTCAAAAAGAACGTATTATCTGTGGTAATAGCCAATCTCTAAAACTAATCAAATTTTGCTTTGCTTTAGTGTTAAAGTGTATTAGTTACTCGAACTTGATTGATCCGTGAGAAATGAAGACAGTTTTATTATGTTGCATCAATTGTAAATAATACTATCAATTGTAAAATATACTAAAACAACTATCTGATTTTAAAAGTTCCCTTTTAATATTAGGTGCAGTTTCTTCACCACACAGACCTAGTCTAGTCCCTCTAAGAGTTCCCTAGTTATTTGTCATGTTTGGTACCTACACTAAATTAATCATGATAATAGAGACGAACAGGAAACCGGCATTATTTTTTAAACTCAATCCAATTACAACATTCGTCTACCTACATATTATGACTATGCAAGTTTTAATACAAGGACAGTCAGTACAGCATTTAAGTTTTTAACAGTACCTAAAATAATAATAATTTTAAATGCAAAAACGCTTTTTGCGCGCTATTTTATATGCTGATAACATATAAAATAGCGCGCAAAAAGCGTTTTTGCCTTAGACAATGTTTTCTTGACTTTACTAGACATACAACCAAAGATTTGACACATGAACACCAAGAGAAAGATGAAGAATGTTTACTTAAATAAATAAATAAGTATTAAATCATTAAATAAACAATACCACACGACTCGCACATATGCATAGAAATCGTTTTCTTTTTTTTTTAGACTTTTGTGAGCGTTTGTCTGTTTGTGTATGTGTGTGTTTGTGATGTCTTTAATCAATAAAAGCTTTTCTTTCTTTCTTTCTTTCAAATCCATATCTCTCCACTTCTAAAAAAAAATATAATGTACAATGAAACAATTATTGTTCATAACAACAGAAAAAATAGCACCAGCACAAAAAACATAAATTCATAAAAAATGGGAACCTATTAGCGATTAGCGGCACTACGACTAGCTTAAGTTGACTATTCACTTACGGACGAAAAAATTATGAGCTACATTTGATAACCACCTCAAACATCATGTATTAAGACATATTTTACAAGCAAAGAAGTTGACATCTTATCAAATAAGTATATGAAACGAGGTAAACATCTATCCTCTGTTTATATTATTTACTACTTAGTTATTATCATGTCACCGGCCACTTGGCTTGGTAGTCTCTGAGTGATCGAATGGATAGCACAATATTTATGTGCCCAAGTTATTTAATTTAATAAATTCACTTTGCTTCAAAGAGGTAAGTTTATATAAATTTTTATTTTACATGGAAGCGTTTGAATTGAATTGGCCGTAGAAATTTCTTGTAATACTGTGTTTGCTACCTACAGAGACGGCAAACAGTAAAACTAGAACACCATTCTATTTATTTCTAATCTAAAGGTTTTTAAGTTAACAATTTTAGTCACTTCTGTCTCTCTGTGTGAAAAAAAATAAATAATAAATATAGTAGAGATATTTCATTCCAGCACCATCACAAAAACATGTGGCAGTACATAACCATTATAGCGGCGCTTGCGCTTGCCTGGGCCTATGTTCGCTGGACGAGAGTCAAAGGATTTTGGTCGAACAAGGGAGTCCAACATACCTCTATGCACCCCGTGTATGGAAGCCTCGACTTCTTGACCAAGGAAAACCCGGTAAAATTATTGATTGATTTTATACTAGAAGTCCTTGTGGCTTTACGCAAAGACGATACCCATACAAATTTTGATTCTGTTTTTTACACTTTAAGGGATGATCACTGAGATTAAAATTGTACTATTATGTCCTTGGCTTTATGTAAGCCTTTTTGGTTCAACGGTTTAAAGTGTAAAGTTTACAGAAAAACACTTTTTATTCATAAAAATAGGTATGGTCAGATTGAATGAATGATAAGGACAATTTACGTACCTAAAACATTTATGATTTGATAATTCAGTTTACATAAAATCATTTTTAAGTAATATGTAATGGGGCATACACTCAGTTTTATCTATACGAGCAACTGGATAAAATTGCAACAAATTGTTGTCTTTTATCCCATTCTAAGATAAAACAGAACATTTGACCGCAACTGTAGTATTAATAATGATTAATTATGATAAATGCTTTAAATTAATCTTTTGGGGACATATTTTTAGATAGTATCTACTCACACTTTATTAACTTTTGAATTTAAATACTAATAGTAATTAGTATAATAATAAATATAATAAATCATATTTCGCATTTTTTTATCGCATAGCTTTATCCTATCTCGCTCTTGTCGTTCTATTCCAAAAGGGACAAATATTTTAATTTTGGCGCAAAAAAATCTAGAATGAATATACTATAGCTAGATGCATACTCATTTATTGGTTACGGTATACCCTCAAATACATAACAGGTGTACCTCTATAAAAAAGTTCAATATTTACACTTGTCACTAATCTAATTAGGCTAGTTTAGTGTTAGTTAATAAAGTTAACTTTATTTGTCAGAATCTCTTTATAAATTCGTTCAATAGTACACATTATTATGTTAATTCCAGCACAAAACCACAATTATTTACTCGAAAAAAAACACAATAACAAAATGAAGAAACAAAATTAATTATCCTCTTCTCGTTTCCCGGGCTAAACTCCCAGTGACTGTTCTAGGCGTTATGGATGCGCAAGCTCTATGAATGGCGGAAGACCCCGTACACTGGAATCTGGCTGTTCTGGAGACCAGCTCTTGTCATCAATTCCCCGGACATCGCGCGAAAAGTATTAGTCAAGGACTTCGAGGTTTTCAGAAACAGGCTTCTGGGAACGGGGATAGCGAATGTCGATCCAATTGGAGGCCTCAACATATTTACTGTCAATGTGAGTAAAAGTTATTTTCACATTTTTACTGACTTCAAAAAATCTTCCAAAGCACGTTTTGATTAACCATGACTTCATACCTTATTCCACATCAGAAAAGTTTTACATAAGGAATGAATACTTTTACAATCACCATAAGGAACAACCAAATCTTGCTTTTAGAATTCTATCCAACAATTTCGACGACGACGCGTTTGGTGTAGTGGCACAGAATATACCTTATAAGTAGTGGTTAGAGCTCCTGACTTCGATGCCGGCGGTTGCGGGTTCGAATCCCGCAAAATGAGCACAAACATTTGTACCTAAGTCATAAATGTTTACTTATATGTATTTTAGTATTTATGGGAGACGCCGCCGTCTCATTATCGTTGTCTGGTATTCGTATCACAAGGAAGAAAATTAATTAGTTCGAAACCAAGACAATTTGTGTGATGTCTAGCGCATATTTAATATTATTTAGCAGACTTCAGTGAATAATGTATTTATTTTTGACAGGACCCAACCTGGTCATCTCTGAGACGCCGTCTGACGCCAACATTTACTTCTGCCAAACTACGGGCCATGGACAACCTAAACACCATCAAATCTAAGGAGCTGGTTCAGAGAATCGAGAATGATTTAGGGCAAAATAAAACTACTGAATTAAGGGTAAGTAAGTATACAAAAAACCGTCTTTGTTCAGCAGTGGACGTGGCGTGACGTTGGCTGATAACGATGATATGATGATACAAAGAACTAAGAGAATACCAGCCTTGCTCATACAACGTCCTTTTCAATTCAAAAACTTGGTTTGGACTAAACACGTCCATAAAAATATGTTGTTAATATTTCACACCATGACATGTACTTTTAATGTCAAAAGCAACACAACAACGATATCTCTAAGATTATCTTATTTGGCGTAAATGCTCTGGCCCTTGACTTGGTAACTGCACTTGAAGACCACAGCAAGTCGACAGCAGACCCTTCTCTTCTCAGTAGCTGCTATTATTTACCAGTATATCGTGGTGAACGTGCCAGTCGTGCGTCATATCCCTTATGATTATGACTTATAGGCTAAACAAGAAATCTTAGGCTTTGATCTTTTGCAGTCGCTCTTCGCAGACTACACAACAGACCTGATAGGCATTGCTGCGTTTGGCGTGGGAAGTGAGGCAACGCTCACTGGAGAGAGCGCTATGAGAACCGTCACCAAGGACTTTATGGAGTATGACTACGTCAGAGGCTGGGCTTGGTGCAGCATCTTCTTCTATCCTGAACTGGTTAAGTTCTTCAGGTATGCATTATACTTGGCCATCAAGTATTTTATATATAATATCTGTAGATTTAGATGTACTTGTTGTTGACATAAACTTTCTTGTATCTCCGAAGTAAGTGGTAAGCCTACAACAGCGCTGACAAAAGCTTATAGGAGTATGCTCGACTTGTAATTTTACCTTCAATCGCTTATTCCAGTCAAGCGACATATGGATTACTCAAATCCTCATTTTCATACAAAGCTGATATGAAAACTTGAGCAGTGCACAGTGCTGGAAGTCTGAAGCAAGATTTTCGACATTTCGCGTAGACAATTTCAATATTCTGATTGTCTGTTCCATCGAATATCTTTCTTACTTACGTAGCTAAATCTTTAATAAATCATAAAAATATATTTGTAATTTTTTAAGCTTGATTCAAACATTCTTCTAAATCAATAAATGGTGCCACCTGGTGGTTTTACAGGGAACTATGTCGAGACTTCCGCGCCAGGAAGCTATTAAGAGCCAAGTTCATAACACCGTTCCGACCTATCCAATGATCGGGCGACGGTAACAGTTATTACCAGATTAAGGGCAGGCCCTGTTTCACCGACGACAAATAAGCACTAACCAATGAATAATTCAAATCTGCAACGTCATTTCGTTGGATAGCTAACGTTAACCAGAGACATTGTGAAACAGCCCGTAAGAAGCAGTAACTTGCCATAATTGGAAAGATTTATCTATGTAATTTCAATTCATCTTTCCTTTTAGGTTCTCCTTCTTCCCTAAGCATACAATCCAATATTTTCGCAAAGCATGGCGCGGGATGCTGTCCCAGCGCGGCGGGTATGCTGGCAAGCGGGAGCACAATGACCTCCTCGACTCTCTCTTGAAGATCAAGCATGAGGCCGACTTGAACGGGGAAAGTGAGTAATAATAATAATATTCGTTTATGAAATATTATAGTGCACAGGGGCGTTCGCAATATACAAGTGCACTATTTGTTCTTTCTCTTTCATGATTCGGTAAGACGGCCACGGCAATCCATACGACCATTTAGATATCAGTGGTAGCAACAAACAAGTAGGTAACATGTATTTTAAGCCAGGGAGGTCATCGTCACAAACCTTCTGACTACAAGCTACTTTTGAGAATTTTTAAAACAAAAATACTTATAAAAAAAGTTTTGGTCCATATATTAAATCGACCACTTCTTCTTTTCAGGCATGGACGAGGACTTAGTCATGGCGCAAGCGGTAATATTCCTACAAGGCGGCTTTGACACCTCAGCAGTGACCCTAACACTCACTTTATATGAACTAGCCTTCCATCCTGACATACAAGTAAGGCATCCGGCATCCCACAGATTTAGGGATGTACCTACTCTGTCTCTATACAGTCGCCATCACGACGGATGGGTTGAACTGTATAACAGTTTTGCTACAAAGAACCCCGCATAAGCTACCACAGTGTTAATGGAGCCCAACATTATGTCCAGTGTGCTTGACAATTTTGCATAAGTATTTACTGATAAGTCTTTATTCTGCAGGACAAAATGTATAACGAGCTATTAGAAGCAAAAAAGAAGAACGAAGGCAAAGATCTAAATGGAACTGAACTCTCAGAACTTACATACATGAACTGTGTTATTAAAGGTATGTAATATCATGGCAAAATACCAATGCTACTTGTAGAGCAAGTAAGCATGTATTTCATATTTAAAATACATGCGTATTATTTTGCAGAAACGCTCAGAAAATATCCGGCAATGGGCTGGCTAGACCGGGTTGCGGAAAAGGACTATCAAATTGATGAGAACCTTACTATTCCTGCGGGAACACCCATCTACGTCAATGCAGTGGGCATGCATTACGACCCGGAATACTTTCCAAGCCCAGATGAATTTAACCCTGATAGATTCTTACCTGAGAATGAGCACAATGTCAAACCGTTCACGTTTATGCCTTTCGGAGAAGGCCCAAGAAATTGTATCGGTAAGTGTACAGTTCTCAGCATCTGCACCTTAATCGATATGTAGAAAATAAGATTTGCAACTAGTTTTATTCGTGATAACGAAAGCCAAAAGGCATGAAAGAAACAAAGTAGCCTTGTCGGAGGTGTAACAGAAAACATGGTCACCTCACCACAACTCAACTTTTGAATATCTCTTTTTATTATTATCGTTCAAGTACGATTTATTACTACGAATTCAAACCCGAGTCAGAAATTTTTTGAACAGTTGTTGTTGTGTTTATAATGGTTTGTTGGGTTAGGTTGGGTTGTGTAATGACAAATCCATGACTTATGGAGGTACAAAAAAATACTGGAGAAATCTTTCTCCTGTAAGTTTTTGCTAGAGAGATATACCGATTTAACTGATCATATATCTTTCAGGAATGCGGTTCGCCTACAGAACTATTTGGTACGCGTTGTCAGGCATATTCCTCAAGTACAAGATCAGACCGAAACCCAACGCCAAGAGACCCAACGAGGTGGAGGTGGAACGACGAGCCATGTTCTACATGCCCGGAGAAGATATCCACGTTGATTTTATACCGAGGGAGTAGGCCTAAGTGAACAAGCGCAATAAAGTATTTTAATAAAATATTCGCATTATTATTTTCGAAAACTGGTCATAAGAAGAACATTCTTTGAATTCCGAAAATGCTTTTAACGATTTCGCATGGTTCAGGTCCTAACTATTGAATTGTAGATAGATTGTCGTGTACCTACATGATAATGGTATGTTATTTTTAATGGATCTAGCTAGATGGAATTGAGAAGTAGCATTATGTATGATATCTAATTTTAGCTAAGCGGTATAATTACAGCAATTAAATCATCAAATATTACGTGGATTGCTACGACCTTCTGTGTTTTTGTTTGTCATGCAATTTGCGTTATTTCGAAACAATCACAAATTGTTTATCACATCTAAGTCCACAAAGTATGTATGAGAATGGGATTCAACAATTCGTTATTAGATAAAGATAATAAGATAATTACAAACATAATTTTGTATGGATTGCGTCGTAAGCACCTAGTTGTAGTATTTATGTCCGAAACTAGTTACCACTAGTTACCAGTTACCAGTTGTAGTATTTATGTCCGAAATTCACTTGCACACTTATTTTCCGTTGAAAAACAACGAAAACCTTTCTCGTATTCCAGACGAGCGTAGGGTAACGAAGGGTACAGAGAGATAGAGAGATTAGCATTTAAAAGAGGCAACAAAACAGTCCATACCACCGGAGCCTCCGCAAAAACGCACATCCCTAACATAAAGCTACGAAGACAGAATGTAGTAATCAGTCTAGTGTAATGATTGTATGTGGCCTCTAAAGAAGCGGGTTAGCTTGTTAAAGAAATAAACAGATGTACGGTCGAGGTCTCTGCTGCATAGCCACTTTTAACGCGCCTTCACATTAGAGCGACCAGCAGCGGATGCCCTTACATTAGCAGCGCGTCTGTCGCGCGACTGGGTCGTTCCCACTACACCCATTACCCATTTGCAGTGCTTATACGGGGATAGTATTACCACTGCAATGGGTAATGGTTATATTGGGACTGACACGCGCGACGCTGCGGCGCTGCTGCCGCGCGGTTCTATATTGCTCGTTTTGTGTAGAAGGTAATAATTTATATGTATAAGTATAGTCGATCTGTCATTCATAAAAATCTTCTGTTTGTTCTGTTTTTTAGGCAAATTGCAAAACGGTAGTCGTGTTTTTAATTGTTTTAATGAGACGTATTTTATAAATTTTTAGAGACAAAGAAAGTAAATAGGCTTAGGTATGTGTAGTGGTAGCTGTTTTAATTGATCGTAAGTAGTAGTTGTCTTTCTGTTAAATATTCTTATGTTGGGATTTGGAAAATTTATTTGATTCTATTCGAACTAAAATTGAAAATTTGGTCGTGTCTGTCTATGACATCTTTGTATAATATGTTATTTGGTTGAATATAGCCCGGAAGCTATTCAAAAAAATAAACTTACTTACTTTGATATTCAACACAAAGGTTGGTAAAAGAACTTTTTGTGTTGTACCCATTCAAAACCAGTTAATATAAAAATATGCATTTCCCCACTACTGCCTATACTAACTGCCGCTAAAATTCTATGTACTGTCTCTTTTAATTTCATATATTTACTTATTTAAAATAACAAAGCTTATCAGGCACCATTTGACAGGTGCACTGAAAGTTGCGTTTTTAGGTGGCGCTACTGTCGTGCACGTTCCCAATAGTATGAAATTATCGGCAGCGCGACTGTCGCGCGTAAGTCGCGCTGCTAAGGTCCCCTGAATGTGAAAGCGCTCTTAAGTGCAAAGTGCAGGCGTCACTACAAAAAGAAGTTTACACAAGGTGCAAGTGGTTTTTGCTCATAAGGTGGTTAGACGGCTGTTACCTTTTTAGTTTTTTTTCTTTGCCTTTTTCCCACTTTAGGTGGGTCGGCTTACCTCTTTAGTACCTGCATAAAATTTAATACTACGTTGAATTAATATGGTAAAGGTTTTCGAATAAAATGCATATTTCACTGAATTCAGCCTATTTATTGACTAATTTAATTGGGATTAATCGAGTACTTAATGCAATAATTATAAATTATTTAATTTTCAATACCATTGAATCGGAATTTTGACAGTGTTATAGTAATTCCAAGAACAGGTTTTAAAATGATAAAAAGATCTTGAATTCCTAGGAATAAAAAGATAAAAGGCAAGGTTATGAAAAAAAATTGTGGTTCTAAATATTATCAGTCAAACACTTCTGCTTTACACACTATTTTCTAATCTTGAAATCTCTGATCTTTTTAAAAGCTAGTCGTTTTAGTGGCCCAGCCGTGGGACCTCATGAAAGTCAATGTGGGCGTGGGGCCGTAAAAATGCCGGCTCGCGCTTGACCCGGGCCGATCTAATCCGCCGTGATTAACCGTGTAACCCGAATGTTTTAAACAAGAGACGACAAGAGAGGATTCTTGAAGTAGATAAGTACAGGTAGAATACAGGGCTGTATTTTAAGTACCTACTCATTCCATGACATAATCCATGGGTATCAATAACAACGTTTATGTCGGTAACATTTTTACATTGCACATTCCTGCATAGTATTCAGGAGCACTAAACACTACCTAACATCAAACGCGTTGTCAAAGAATACTCTCGATACATGCCCGTTTTCTGATATATTGAATAGTGGTTATTATATTACATTCACGATAGCCACTGTTTCACAGCGTACATAATTGTGTAAACGTATCTTTTAATATACAGGGTGACTTGAAAATGGGTGCAAAGCTTAGAGGCAAAAAAAGTATACCTAGACCATTTAGAACCATTTGAGCCATTGTTGTTTTAGACGAAGTTTCACTATTTTTTTAAATACTTATTATGTTTTATTTAGAAAAATCCTAAACTTTTACAATTAATTGCTAATAATGCCCAATTTTAATGATAAGTGAGTAGGTATTTACTTTACTTGTCATAAAATTGGCCATTTTTATCACTTTTCGCCTCCAAGCTTTGCACCCATCTTCAAGTCAGCCTGTATAGCGACCGACGTGAACTCCCCTTTCTTAAGGGAGGGCGTTATGGAAACTTTTCACGTACATCATCGCCGAACGCCGAATTACATCCGAAGATACATGACATAAATCGTATCGTAGTGATGTTCTCGTACCGACAACATTTCCTCCTCAGTTTCTCATATTATAGTTGAAAACCTACGTTATTGCTATTTTTATGGAATATCATCGACTAATCAGAAAGGGTGGACGGTAGGAAGTATTAATCACGTTCGGTCAAGGCAAATGTTTTAGTTCAGCCGCCCAGTGCTGGAAGTCTGAAGCAAGATTTTTGACATTTCGCGTAGACAATTTCAATATTCTGGTTTTCTGCTGCATCGAATATCCTTTTAACTTACGTAGAAATCTTTTATAAATCTTGAAAAATATGAGTATTTTTTAGGATTGATTAAAACATTCTTCTTAATCAATAAATACACGAAAATACCAATTTTCGAGCGCCACCTGGTGGTTTTACATGGAACTATGTCGAGACTTCCGCACCAGGGAATGATAAAAATGTTTTAAATTTTGACACAAAGTTAATGGAAAGCATGTTAAACTTCCTGACTGTACCTACATTTTCTTATGCATTTTCTGTCAAAATTAAGAACTTCAGATGAGCATTGGCGGAATTAAAATATTTTGTATGATTAAAGTTCAAGTTTGCCTATTTTTTAATAAAAATCGTAATTTCCAGCAAAAGAACTAACCCTGCAAGTTGAAACTAAAGTGTTTCTCGATTAAATACTTTAGGATATTTTGAAATATCTAAAGTATATCGATACGTAGACACTGCGTTGCGTGTAAAATAAAATTTAATCTGTTTGCGCCACGATATATACCTGTGATAGTAACATTCACATTTTATTTTGATTAAATGTTGCTATTTCGATTCGATTCGGCAATGAACATCACTACCTACTATGGATATCACGATGTGGGAAGGTGACATTGTATATAAGTACTATGCCTCCACTTGTTCCGGCTTTGATTCAGTTTCCAGCTGGGATTAATCAGTTGTTGAAACAAATGTAGCTGATATTTTTCTGTGAAATGAAATTCGATGCTTCTATACCTACTTCTAATTCAAAAGCCCAAAACTTCTATATGTATGATGATAAGAGGTTTACAATAAATTTACAATAATGGCATAGTTCCTATTCCTACAGGGATTAGGTACAGCTCAAACCTGGCCTACTGCAAACCGCAACAAATGAACTAAACCTTTAAAAAATCAAGCGAAACTGTTACATTGTATTGTAGTACATATAGGTTTGCGAATAGGGTCACAGTGGCATTTTCTGGATCGGAAATTGAACCGGGTTGTTACCTTTTACGAGGTTTTCGATCAGAACAATGTAGGTGTCGCTGTCATCTGGTTAAATCAGCCAGTTTATTGGATACCTAGGCAGTTCAAAAACGCCAGCATCCAACTCATTTCATTGAATAAAACGTTAATCTAGATGGCTGAACGTCGTTAGTCATTTAGTTAAATTAGATATTGACGAATATGTGGTGTTTGTTAAGGGTGACCTGACTTCATAATTTACATAGAACGATAACTTTTTACAAAACGCAAGTCATGTCAGAATAAAATGTTAAACTTATTTGTAATCTTAATATTTCAAAACTATTTTGACAACATCACAGCTTAATTTCACTTAAAATTGCAAACGGGATCGAAAACTACTTACGTATCATTCACAGTTTACGGCATTAGCATCATATTTGTTTGATGGCGATGAAAAAATACTGAACTAAATTGAAAACATTTGGCTGTATCAAGGTCAGTCATCTTCAAATGGCCAATTTTCAATACCTACGCCAAATTGTGAAACGATGAATGTTTCTAGTCAAATCAATCATCGACCTAGCCATTACTTAGATGGCGTGGCGTGTGATGGCGTTTAATGAACTGTCTAGGCGTTCAATTAAGTGGATGATATAACGATATGGCTGCGACATAGGAAAAAAGTGTCATAACAAAGAATGTTCTAGGTTGGGATAGACCAAACGAACAAAGAACTAGAGCTACAACAAAAACATTATTTCTTGTTCTAAACGGAAGCTCGATTTCAGCGTTTTACACCAAAATATCGAGCAAGCGTTCTTAGAATATTCTATAGAAAGCAATAGAACAACGAACAAATGCTCTGAGTAAAAGAATTTAATGAAGTGGGGATAGAATGAGCATTTGCTCGTCTGATTTGAATGGGCCTTGATACATTCCCAGCACGTTCATGGTATGTCACGGTGTAATATAGAGAAAGTTGGCTGGTACTTCGTAACACAAGGAAGAAAATTCCTTACCACGAAACCAGACAATTGGTGTGTTGTCTAGCGCATAAAAAAAAACATTATGGTATAGTTAAGTTAAAGTAATATATGGTTCAAATAAATCTGAGCCCGATGATACAATGTTTCTAGCTTCAACTTGTGCAGATGGGGTTATGTTGCGGACGACGCATGCTTGTGTGGTGTCTCTCCACAGACGATGGCACATCTATTGTCCTGCCCTACGTGTCCCTATACCTGCACACGTGCGGACCTGTACTACGCTACTGACAACGTTCTGTCAGTCGCCGAGTACTGGTCCTCAAAAATATAACGCCAGAGTCGACACGAAAAAGAAGCTTCAACTTTCTTAGTTAATGCTGATATTGATTTTCGTAATAAAATCCCAGTCATGTATGAAATAGCAACAGGCATAACACGCCAATCTTGTGTCAGCCTAAAATCAGTTTTCTCAATATTGAAGTCTATTTCCAAGCAAATTGGGCCAATCATTTACTAGAAATTATATCAAGCAAGAGTAAGGCTGGCGAGACATGTGACAGATGGATTTCAGCAGTTTATTTTAACAAGCACACATCAGTTTTCTGTCTATTTATACAGGACTACTCAACAAGAAGTTTTTTTTATTCTACTGCCTTCTTTTACTAAAAATGGCAGGTAGGTATTATTATCAAACAATCAATGATAGATGTACGAATATTTTAACTCGTTTTTGACGTCCCGGTATATTTTAATACAAACAATAAGTACTTATACTGGATTCATGCGGCTAAGAAATTGGTAAATCACGCCAAGTAAAAAAGTTAAGGTCAAACTTTGAAGATGTTTTTATTTGAATGAGTTTTCTTTTAATATGCACTAATATTAAACATTTAGACACTTCGTATCCTAACGGATTTTGTTATTCAGCTCGATGCGTATCCGTGAAAATATCGTTCAATCCACTTAAGCCCGTAATCAAATTGAGGATCGCATTGAAAACTTCTTTTAACATTGAAATGGCCTCAGACGAACCCAAGTACTGAAACACAAAATATAAAAGCTCCCAGAGCTTATTTGCACGATGTAATCGGGAGATGTCGTTATGTGGAGATAGACATACAGGGTGTTTGTAACTGAAAATATCGCAAGAAGTGCCTATTCGAGAGCACAATCTGCCCAATTGAATCAAATAGATGACCTTATGTATCGAGGACACCGCCACCTTACCAGTTTAAGACCCAAAATCACTTGCACCTCGCATCGAAAGTGTTTAAAGTGACGCCTGTTTTGTGGAAACGATTTTCTTTTAAAAATTACTAATGCAAATAGACTGAGGCTATTCTAAATTAAGTCAGTGGATAATTATGTAAAAATGTTGCTTTTATTTCAAAATACTGGAGACTTTAAGTCTAATTAAGTAGCTAGATTAAGTAAGTAGCTAGGTTAAGTAACGAGATTACTTATAAATTAACCTCAATAATTATTAAAAGAATTGATATTCAAACATCCAACAACTGAAAAGTTCAACATTTTCAGTTCTAAAACACCCTGTATACCGTAAGTGATTTCGCAAAGCGCCCTTAGATAAATCCGAAATCTCATTAAAGAGTTCCGCGGAGTTTGGGCGATACACGACTTATGTTCGCGCGTAGTCATAAGGAACTAAAGGGAAATATTGAGTCGTTTAACTATGCTGTATCGTGAGATTTGTGAGGGCACTATCAATTTTTTCTCTCTCTCAGGTATAGATAGTGCCATCCACGAAGGCACGCCCCACTCTTTTTTTGATTGAGGAAGACGCGGGGTGCGGGGGGTGACACGCGCGTCAGTTACGAGCCGGCCATCATTCAAATATTCAGACTCGTCACGAAAGTAGCTCTACTTAATTATTTTTAAAATGTCAAGGAAAACCAAGTGTGTTGTACTAAAAAATAAACCTGGTATAATCTACTGTCATTATTAAACTTACTTAAAGAATTATAATGGTACTTATACACCATAAACAATTTTAAATAAAAATAAACCATGTGGTACTTATAATATTACCGGGATGTACTTTATCGGGGAAGGCTTTAAAACATCACGCTAGGACCAACGTGTACGAAAAAAAAACAATTTACGCGTAGAAGTCCCGGTGGACCGATATTCTCTTAAAAAGGAACTTTTTAAAAAAAAAATGTTATAAAACGTTCCTACGTATGTCGTTTACGTCAATAATAAAAATGTTACTTGTGCAATTAAAAAAAATATTACTCTTCTAGTACCCAACTTATAACTATATCAACCATACCTATAGATAGTGCCATCCACGAAGGCGCGCCCCACTCTTTTTTCGATTGAGGAAGGTGCGGGTTGAGACACGCGCGTCAGTTGCGAGCCGGCCGTCATTCAAATATTCAGACTCGTCACGAAAGTGGCTCTGCTTAACTCGTCAAGTATGTGTGAACGAGACACAATAGAAATTCCATTATTATGCGACTCCCGGCAGTCGTTTGATACCTGACTGATTAAATTATTTTTAAAATGTCAAGGAAAACCCAGTGTGTTGTACTAAAAAATAAACCTAATATAATCTACTGTCATTATTTATTTTACTGAAAGAATTATAATGGCAACTTAAACACCATAAACAATTTTAAATAAAAAAAAACATATGGTAACTTATAATATTACCGGGATGTACTTTATCGGGGAAGGCTATAAAACATTACGCTAGGACCTACGTGTACGAAGGAAAAACAATTCACGCGTATGAAGTCCCGGTGGACCGATGGTTCTATTATAATGAAAGTTTTTAAACATTTTTTAAAATGTTATAAAACGTTCTTACGTATTTCGTTTACGTCTATAGTAAAAATGATGCTTGTGCAGTTTAAAAATAATATATTACTTTTCTAGTAACTAACCATACCTACTTAAAACCATATCCAAGTAGAGCATATTTCCCTTCGAGTGTATTTTTTGAAGTGTGCTTGTCATTCATTAGTCATTATGATGTTCCAAATTCAATTCAAAAGCTTGCACACATGTACTATAAAGGATTTGGACGAGTGGTGGGGCGCGCCTTCGTGGATGGCACTATCTATACTCATAACTATATCTAAGTAGAGCATCTTTCCCTTTGAGTTTATTTTTTGTAGTCTGCTTGTCATTCTTAAGTCATTACGATGTTCCAAATTCAATTCAAATGTTGGTAAAAGCTTGCACACATGTACTATAAACGATTTGGACGAGTGGTGGGGCGCGCCGTCGTGGATGGCACTATCTATATATATTGATATACTATGGAGGCGATTTTATTTGACCATTTCTCATAGCCATCAAATAGACGTCCAAAAAATAATAAATACAATTTAGATATGTACATAAATAAATTATTGTATACCCACTTTCATAAGAAAATAAATTGTTTGGTTACATAAAAATCGTTAAAAGATTTTATGAAGTAGGTATATTCTCCAATCTCAACGCCTAGGTATCGCAATCTCCTGTATTGCTGAACAGATTTTTATCAGCTAGTAATTTGCAGTAAAGCAAACATAGTAAGCTTTGAGAAGGTTAAGTATGTACCTACGAGTCCATGTGATTTTCTTTCAAAGTGATTTCTAAATCAAAAAATACTTTTACATTATGAGTCAGAACTAAGCTTTTACATAAAACTATAGGTACTTATTAGCAGATTAGTGTCGGCATCTACAGAGTTTTGACCCCTGTAATGAAAATGTCGAGCCTAGTTCAATGACGCATAAACAAAGTAGGTTACGTTTTATTATAGTGTTTTGTCAAGACAAACTCAATAATATAAATTGCACTTATAAAAAGTAACCGTGACTCTGTGACAGACGAAAATCAACTATAAATTGTCTTTCTTCATCTTAATCGATTGTTAAAACATTTGTAAAAATATTTTCTTCGGATATTGTGACAGAAATCTAGCAACAGTAATGTGGTCACGCATACGCGTTTAAGGAAAGTGCTTGCAAAATTCAACAGGCTTGTTAATGTGACGGTGGCCGAGTGGTATAGGCATACGCCCGGATAGCGTGAGACACGGGGTTCGATTCCTCGTCTGTCACAGAGTCACGGTTGTTTTTTACAAGTGCAATTTATATTACTAGGTTATGTTATTATATCTCTACAGTCTGAAAAGTCTGAAAACTGTTCGTCTCTGCAAGTATTTTCAAGGATAAACTCACTAGCTAGGTAGTAAACCACAGTGTATGTGTCAGAGAAGCTGTCGAAAAATCCGAAGTGCAAAAGGTATTCGCGAGTCAGCGCCACGATTCAGGGATCAGCGACTCAGTCAAAGCTCGTCTTTCCTATTTTATTAGTTCCGCCGCAAGCGCCCGCCCCAGATGTTTTATGCCACCGCTAAATTCATATTTTCTCGCGACGCTCACGATATTCTTACAAGTGAAGGTTATAGAATATTCTTGTAAGAGGTGGATTTAGAACGGTATCTACTAATATATTGTTATAATCTACTTACCTACCTTATAACTAGAATTATTTATTGAGCATTTTGACAAATTGTTATTAATGTAAATCGTGTAACTGCTATGAGTGAGACACAATAATAGATGATCGAAAGTAATTCATATGTGTAGGTAAAATATGATCAACAATCGGAACTAAGTGAATGCTGATGACAATAGTATACACGAAGAATTAATAGCATCGTATAAAATCGGTTCTGGAGAGTAATTTAATAAAAAGATTAAAAAAGTCCCTAGCTAAAGGGACAAAGACTTATATAATCTGAACTCGACTTTCTATCGAATTATTTATAGCCTAGCTAGGCTAGGTAGCTACCTACGCCCACAATCGTGTCGTAAGTAAACTAAAAAGAAGGTAATAATTCAGATTCATTCAATCCAAATCGTTTGTTCGTACTAAAGACACGATTGCTAATTTATAGAAGTATTTGCAATAAGAGAGCGCAGTGAATCTTGTAAAATGTGTAGCTATAAATCGGAGGGGGCGGACCTCCCATAAAAGAGAGGTAAGCCCCTTTTTAGTGGTCAATGCCGCAAGCTGTAGTACTACAGACCTATGTCTCGATAAGACCGGATTGATCCTATTCGTACTTTAGGGTTTTACTGCGACGGTATTTTAAACTTTCATGGTCAATACGTTTAAGCCGATAGTCCATATTGTTGATTAAATTGACTTGAGCCTCAAGAATACTTTCCTACCGATAATGTTGCAATAACAAGCAAGGTATGAACACAGGTAAATTAACGTAACCGGTAAAAAGAAAGAAGAAATAAATTTAAAATAGCCGAATCTTGTAATGTGGCAGGTTTATGGTATTGATTTGTTAATATACGAAAAAGAGCACAAGTCACACATTTTAAACAAACTGCGGCAAACCGTCAAATAAAATAAAAATCGCAAAAAACATGAAGAAAAAACACATTAGCAAAGAAACAGCGATAGAAAACATGCTCACCTACCTTTGCACCTTCTGCTACACCTGACTGGTTTGATGGAGCTGGTAACTGCTTCAGTCAATCTAAACAAAAATAATATTTGAAAAAAAAAACTTTTTCATGCCCATAAAATAGAAACTATCTGTTTTTATTATTAGATTACTTCAACTATCAGGGAAATACAAACACAATTGTTTATTTGAAAAAAACAATTTACCTACCGAAAACGAGATCTGTAAAAAAATATCGTGGCTATTTACTTACATACATAGTACATACTAAACTGTAGATGATAAAAATACATATGATGTTGCAAAAACAAGCAAGGTATTCAATGTTAAGCTTATGTCATTGATAAAAAGATAATAAGGAATGAAATTAAAATAGCCGATCTTGTAATTACTTACGGTATTAATTTGTTAATACGAAAAAACACAACTTTGTGCTCTTAAACATGTTTTATAAATCCGCGGCAAACCGACATGAAAATAAAAATCTGACTAAACAATACACAAATGAAACATAATACATGCTCACCTACCTTTGCACAAGCAGCTCCACTTTCCTGGTTTGATGGAACTGGCAACTGCTTCCGGCAGTCTATAAACATGAAAAAATATATTTAAAAAAAACATGATTCCGCCCTCCCTCCTGCCTGACAATATAGTATACAATAGTATAGTCCTACCTACATATCTAAGCGATTACTTCAAATAATCAGTGAAAAACACTAGCCACCAAAAACGAGATCTATAAATATCGTGGCTATATCTATACCTACCTAAAAAATGTAATAGACTTGCTTTGCTTACAAAACTGTCACTAAACTATACGTACCAGGGTCATTGAACTACTATTAAAAGCGTTTGGACACCACGTACAAATCTCGTGCGCCATAAATTGACTTACTCAGAGGTATAAATGGTTTCTTACTTGAAATTCTAATTTCAAAGAATACGTCAAAATCTTGTCGTCGTACTTGCGACAGTTATTTTTTTTGCTTGGCATAGCTTCCCTTTTAGTAAGTAATAACAACTCCTTGACCAACCAAGGTAAATAAAATAACTGGGTAGGCTCCAACCCAGTTGGTTATCTCCAAAGATAACTTACTAAATACTTACCCAATACAAAGTGAATTGAACTTACTTTTGCACACAGTGAATGGCTGTATGGCCACTTGGTTGAGTATGATGCATGCACCACTCTCAAAAATACTTCACGTTCACATCTGAAAACAGAAATGAAGGTTGGTAATGTAATGTTCGTTTTCGACGAAATCTACATCGGAAGTGCCAGTACCACTAGCGATTATATATAATTTCAGAACCGGGTAACTTCTTTAAAAGTAGTAGCGATTCGATAAACACGGGTAGGTAATTATCACCTTCAAATTACGGAGTGCGTGAGCAAAACGATTTTATTCACAATCAAAGCCGTCAAATAGGTAAAGGAACGTAGAATGAATAAATAAAAACAGTTTGTAAAAAGATAAATGAACAGCAATGAAACAACTGATTGTTACAATTGAGAACACAAGTCTTAGGTACCAACCTACGTTCATTTTGATGATTCGATAACTTTTTGGTAAAAAACACTTGACGAAGATAATCAAAGTACTTCCCTAACTATTACAACACTATTAAACAAATGAATTGCTGGAATAACTTGAATACTGGCACATGCACATCAGAATTTTCCATAAAAAATTAAGTAGTTACTTAAACGAAAATAAAGGCACTCGTCAAACATGATTTAAAACAGAGGACGCATACTAAAAAAATATTAAACACGGCTATACATACGGCACCGATTCCGTAAAAGCAAGAAACGAAAACGAGTGTGGCTGTGGCTGCTTTTTTCATTTTTTTTTTCTTTTCGTTGAGATTGAGAAAGTGGCGCGCATTGAAAAAGTTAGCTGACAATATTTGAAGCTAAGGCATACAATTTTTTACAGCCAAGATATATCATATCGGGTTGAAATAAAGTTGTAGTAAGAAGAATAATGATTTTAATAAAATGTATTGCAATTCAGACGTCTATTATTTCTGAAATTTTATTCTTGATATTGTTTATCAAAAGTAATTATAACATAATTACTTACGCTACCACCGGCGTTCTATCGATTTATACGGCTTTTTAGAGTCCGTATTAATATGATTGTCCAATATTTTCAACAATCTTGACATTTCTCTTTAACGAAATAACTTAAGTATAACTAACTCATAACTTACACAGGTAATTCTTCATTTCATACTGAGATCTTTTTAATACATGTTTAACATGTTTTTTTAAGTGATATTTATTTTAAAGTTAATAAAAAGATTGTTTACACAACAAGCGGAAAAATACTGACTTTATGGTAAGTATTATTAATTACAGCTATCATGCAATGCAAAAATAGCTGTAGGTAAGCAGAAAGATACTTCTAAACTCAATTTACAACGATAGGTACCACCATAAACTGGAAAGTTCTGGAACACGAGGACAAAATTAACGATGCACTATCTGCATTATTAATTAATGACAAAGAAACGGCAACAATTCGCGAAGTGACGCGGTGGAGTTCGCGATAATGTCCCAAGTTGCTGAGGAATGGCAATGGGTGACTGCGTGGGTCCGATATACTTACGTAGCTAGTTTGTTTCACTGTGAAAGAACATTTTGATGTATAGTATTTGTATATGTCTATATGTGACAGTATATCGGTGAAAAGGCAGATTTGTTATCTAAAGCCGATAAGAAGGAAGGGTGAATTCTGGCCTGTGGTTCAACTCTAAACCTGGTGGTGTTCCTACGTTCAGCAGTAGATGTCCTGCAGCAGATAATGATGATGAACAGGTACCTACTTTCTACATTTGGTACCAAAATAATGATTTAAATCTACATGCTATTATTTTGGCGCCCGACGTGGTATATTATTAATATTTCACTCAAGATGCCAAGTTATTTTACTTACATAAGCAATTAGGGAGTTCATCTGACTGTTCATACTTGCACAAGGCAACATGAAAAGAAATGCCGACCTTTTGTATTAATTGTTTAATCATCTCTTTGATCGCTCGCTGAGCCACTGACTCGCTCGTTTCTCCTTTTTTTTTTAAGGTTTTTACTCCATTTTGTCCTTTGTATTAGGCACATAATATAAACAGGAAGGGTCAATTCCTTTGGGGGAATTCAGCCTTTTGTGATTATTGGAAGTAAATAAAAATACGGAAGAAGGACTCGATATTTATCACGTTATTTTTTTACGAATCATTTTCAATGACAACGAATATAATCAGCCAAGCCAAGTATAATTGGCCAAGTCCCCAAGTTAGGTACATCAATTTAAATAAAATGGATACCGAAATTCCAATCTCCTAGGACTAATTCAGTGTCACTTTCATTCATTTCAGCTTTTCAGTCTCGTTTTGGCTATTTTCATTCGAAACTAAGCGGTAAATGGTCCGAGCGCTATAAGGTTAAACGCTTACAAGAGTAGATGCCAGACAGAACCATTAATCTAAGTCTACAGGACGTCGAATCCGTAATTAAGAAGTTTATCATAAAGCAAAAAATTTAACATCGGGAGCGCCACGACCTAAATAACGCAGAAAAGCTGCGGCTCGATCAAAAGCGGGCAACAAATCCTGGATCCCACGATTCGGACAAGCGACTTTCTAGGAGGGTTGGTTTCTCATTCGTCATTATTCCTAACATAGCCTAACCTAAAAACACCAAGTCCAAGAATCACCGTCCAAAATAATTGCGGCCAATGGACTCCAGGCCAAGAACATACTCAATAAAAAAAACGTAGCACAAGTTTTTTTTACCTTCGTGCTTTTAACTGACTGGTAGTAGTCGTAGTTAGTACCTACCTAACTACTTTTTTTTATTTAATGGTTCATCTTGGGCGGCTTACTTACTACTAACTTATAAAATATAATACCTACTACTTTCATGAACAGAGGAACATTTACGTATAAGTAGGTATTCAAAAATCCATCGTTTTGAAGCACGCTTTCAGTCCACCCCCAACCTCCTTAATGTTATTTTAATTTGAGCACTTCTGCCCATGATGAATGCGGCGAGATTAATTTTTTAATGTAATGCCTACTTGAACGCGAACTGCCCTGTACCGCAGCATCTTAATCTCGACTTGTAATTGAGGAAAACCATAAAACAATGGGGATAAATGGCTGTCTGTATTCTGTATTGCTACGGGCTTTTTAACGAAAAAGAAACAATTTGTGTGGCGAAAACATCGATGGCTTAGAGCACACTTGTACTAACTACAAAAATTGCGATTTTTACTTTTTTACTGCAAACTGTATTAATTGACGTGCTCTACCGTTTGCACTTACCCACGTGTCGATATTCCATATCCTTCTATCAAAAACCCAGTGTCACTGTTGTATCGAGTAACATTTCGACACTGGAAATTTCAAATGTCGTAAGGGACATTTTGTCGTAAGTACACTAAACACAGCATAGGAATCAGAAAAAAAATCTCTAGCGATCTGTATAGCAGACTTTGTGGTATCTTTTCAAATAAAGAAGTTATGAGGTGAATTTACTTTGTCGTAACTAAACGAAGTGTAAAAAATTTTGTAGTATGGGTCAAATTTTACACTTAAAGGTATCGTTTGCTTAAACGCAACGTCGTATATCTCTCAACTCTGTAATCATTATGTTGTAAGGGACTATTTTGGTGGTTTATGCTACCTATATGTCCCAGGTGTGTTATTGGGAATTGTGATTATTTCTTGTTTGAATACCAATCGGTACATAAACTTAGTCTTTGCAGTATAGATACTCGTTTACAAAGTACATTTAAAAGTCTGAATACTCGTTATTGGGTATAAACATTGTTCTTAGCTTGTAAGAAGATGATACTCATTTTGAAAGTTCCTTTTAGATTATTGTAATTTACAATTGTTATTTAGTTGGAACTGCATTGCTATTGTTATTGGAATTGCCGATGCGTATATCGATCTCTCCGTCAAGAGAGAGATTGCTTGACACGGTCGACCCCAGGTAACAAAACTTGTCGACTACCTCCAAGGTTGCACTTTCCAGCAAGATGGACGGCTCATAGGTATAACCCTGCGCTAGGATTACGGTCTTCTTTGCATTAATGGACAAGAACAGGGCACAAGCGTGGTGAAGTTTGTCCAGTAGGACCTGGAGCTCTTGGGGAGTTCTTGCAACAAAGGCTGCATCGTCGGAAAACAGCAAGCTGTCAACAAATAGGTCCTCGCGATTACGGCGAGACTTAAGGAGGGCGACATTAAACAGCTTCCCATCCGCTCGAGTGTGTAGATGGACACCTTGTTGCGCGTCACCGAAGGTAACTTTGAGCAGAAGCGAAAAGAATATGCCGAACAAAGTTGGTGCCAAGACGCAGCCTTGGCGAACTCCTCTACGCATATCAAAAGCGTCGGACGTTTGACCATTGTAGACAACGGTGCCTTTCATGTCTTCGTGAAAGCATTTCACCAACTTCAGCAACTTTGGGGGACATCCTATTTTCTCAAGTGCAACATAGAGACCCTCTCTGCTGACCGTGTCGAAGGCCTTATTCAGGTCATCAAATGCGATCACCAAAGAAGTATTCTGCTCACGGCACTTCTCTTGAAGTTGCCGGATGGTAAATATCATATCCGTAGTGGAACGCTGGGAACGGAAGCCACATTGTGCCTCAGGATACACGCGTTCGGAAAGACTTTGCAGTATAGTCAATATGACCCTTGCAAAAAGCTTACCGATAATGCTAAGAAGGGAAATACCACGGTAAGAGTTACAATCGCCGCGGTCACCTTTCCCTTTGTAAAGAGTCACAATATTTGCATCGCGCATATCCTGTGGGAATAGCTCCCTCTCCCAGCATTTCCCCAGGAAGTTATGCAATACTGGTAATATGCACTTGAGTTTTAGGAGTTCAGTGAGTACACCATCGACCCCTGGACTCTTACCACATTTGAGCTGTAATACGGCCGCACGTAGATCCCACACGGTGGGTAAATCATCGAGCTCAGTCATAATAGGTAGGTTCGGAAGAGATGGGCGTCCTTAGCATTGACCTAAATAACAAGCTAACAAAAAGGAAATTGATAGTTTTATCTATAACTATGGAAATAAAACAATTCTCAATACATAGATATATAAGTTCCTAATATTTTCATACATTTTTAACGCTACTTACTTCAGTGTCCTAGAAAAAAATATGACATTACAACAGAAAAAATCGAAAAATTTAATGTTGTGTGATAGTTACGACAGTCGGGTTGAATTTTAGTCTATGGCGTAAGAGATTTTCATAAAAATAGTCAGATTTTTTGTATGCGTAAGGGACAGATTCTTCTTAAAATTATTGTGTAAGGGACACTATTTCCTAAACTATTGAGATATTATATATAATACTATCTCAATGATGTAGGAAAAGCTTTTTAAAAGTTATGTGTAAAAGAATCATCTAATTCGGATGAATATTTACTAAGTTACGATTTTTTTTAAATTTGGATTTTGTTTATCGGCTCTCCTGAAAAGTAGGACTTTGTCCCTTACGACATTTGAAATTTCCAGTGTCGATTTGGTTATGACCCAAAGTATTAAACTCCTTTATTTTTACTAATCTAGTACGAGAAATTCATAAGTGATTTAAACATTCCCTCACTTTGTACAAGTTAGTGCACAAGAATATTAAGTACATTTACGACATATTATCTTACATATTACCGACAATCCAAATGTTGTAAGTGCAGTTCATACAAAAACAAATCTAACGTTTGCAACTATTTTTAAGTGCACAAATGTGCTAAGTCGCTTTGATACAGAAAAATTGTTGCTTACAAAATTATCGATATTCACATATCTTATAAGTACAGTTATTTAATAAGCAAAGTTAGGTCAAAACAATGAAATTACGGAAAATTCATTATCCCAGACGTGATCTCGCCATTTTGGCGCTGTTTAATTATTTTATACTTATTTTATATTGCTGCACAATATATTTTGAGTCGGTACAATGTGTTTTTTTAAACCTTGATTGGATAAAAAAATCGATACAACAAGAAGCTGAAACACAAAAAAATATACATAATGTGCACTAAACACCAGAACTCTAAAAACGTAAGAAAGCCTACAAGAACTGGACCGCAGACCGGCAGTCACCGATATAAAATGGCACATCTGCATTGGTAGTATACGTGAAATGAGAAGATTCAGAAAGGAGATAGAAGAAAGAGACGACTACGTTATGTACTATGTTTAAAGGAGAAGTTGCTTTTTTTTTCATAAACTTATCAGTACACACGAAAACATGGACAGTTATACAAGTAGTCGCACCGGTAGAACAAAGAAGATACTTTCTATGAGAATCTCTATGAAGTAACAATAGCACTTGCCAACAATTACCTAATAATAATGGGGGACTTAAACGCTCAAGTCAAGGCAAGATGGTGAAGATCGCAATCTCGGCAAATACGGCAACGGAAAAGGAAGTAACAACGGACACAAATTGGTAAAGTTCCTATTAAAGAACAATCCTACATTACTAAACTCTGTTTTCAACAAAAATCTTTTTACAAAGTGAACTTGGGTATCACCCGATGGCAAGATCAAGAACAAAATTGGCTATATTATTTCGAACAAGCCTAAGGAATTTATTGACGCCGGTGTTAAACAGAACTTAAACTTAAAATCAGATCATCGCATGGTGAGAAGCTGTTTAACCAAATGCCTCAATAAAATGGTCAGTTCGATACTCCAGTCTGCCATATCTTAGTTATGGACCAACGCCAACAAAGACATTTGAAAAGATTACTGCGCAAGGTCTTTTGTAGATGGCTACATTTAACCTACCAACAATAGACAAATACTCGTACAAGAAAATACATTAATATTACTTAAGAAAAAAAAACTAACACTTTCGACCACATACATACAAAACAATTAATCGGTATAACAAGCCTATATTTATGGCATTCATAGACTATGCCAAAGCTTTATGACAGTCATAATCATGACCACATTTATGGCAAAGCTTAAAGGAGCAGGGAATAAACAAAGTGTACATAAATAATAATAAAGAGAAAATCCATCACACAAAAACATCTACAAGCTAGAAACTATTCTATAGGTACTCCATTCCCAATAAATAGAGGAGCTATACAGGGGGTTCGCTATCGCCTAAGTTCTTCTCAGCTGTTCTAGAGCAAATTTTCAGGAAAATTTACTGGGTCAATTTTGGCTTGAATATGACGAGACGAGACGAGATCCATTAGGATCTCGTCTAAATCACCTTCGCTTTGCGGACAATCTAGTAATACTAGAAGAAGATCCCTCTTTGTTAAATCGAATGATCCATAATTTAGCAGACCAAAAGCTCTGAAGTTGGACTAGAAATGAACCCAAAGAATACCAAGATTATGACAAATAGAGAAGAGGTCGAATAATCATAAATGGATTGCCCCTGGAGTAAATGTACCTCGGCCAAACAATATCTCTCAATGATTAGATGTACATCTGGGACATGACCTCTTGGTCCATCTGGTCATTGGAAAAGGATAGCTAATAGCTGGAAAATATACTGGAGTCTGAAAGAAATAATGAATAACAGTGAACTAAATTTGCACATAAAAACAAAAACTTTGAACACATGCATTCTTCCATCAATGACATACGGCTACGAGACTTTAGAAAAAGAACAATGGAAAGAAGCTAGTTAGGCGTAAAATTTTGGGTTAAAATAATGAGCAAGGAAATCAGAAAGTAAACCAAGCTCAAGGATGTGCTCTCTCATATAGATCATCTGAAGTGGGGCCACCAGGCCACATGCTGCGCTGGACAATGAACAAATCGAGCAAGCAGGTCACTCTCTGGTATCCAAGAGATGGCGCCAGAAAGCAGAGACGATATGAATGAATATAGCAAGATGAACTCAGGCTGATCTTGGGACCACACTGGACGAGAGGAGGTCTGTGCCAAAAGACACCTAGATACGGGACATTTTGTGAAGTAATGAAGTTGTAAGTTGTAAAGTATGTAATTCGGAAATTAAATTCTTATCTTATCTCATTTTATCTTTTTCTTTTGTATTAATAAATATTCAACATATTTTAATTTTGATAAGTACCTGTTTCTCTACTAGAATACTAGCCCCGCTCCACTTAGTACATTCGTGCATTAAATTTTTTAAATTTAAGGGTTCAAATGTACTAAGTGAGGGGGGCTAGCAAGTAATTCCGCTGATTTTGTTATCAATTTGACGTAAATTCATTATGAAATTTACATATTTGTACAACCAAAGATTATGTCTTTTGAATTAATGTGATTTGATTTTCATATCATTGACGGTTTTTGTATAATTCGTGCTTCAACTTTAAAACGCTCTACTGAAAAATCTACTTTTTGTAATTAGAACAAGTGTGCTCTAAGCCATCGTCATTACCTACTGTGCGAATTTTTGGCATTTACCTACTGAAAGAAAGAACTTACCTACTTTTGGGAGCAAAGTTGATCTGAATGCAAGATATATATAATAAGTAAAAAATCTGTAAAAAGTACTAACGCCTTCAAAAAACCAACTAAAAAGCTTTAAATAACGCATTCGTCTTCTATTCAGGAGAAACAAATTCTTTTGGAGTCGGTGCATGATGATGTGTTATGTTTATGTTAGACTGTTGGTGTAAGTCTGGTGTAAATGTAGTTTTTTTTTTCATGATTTTTAGTTATTTATTCATATCTTGGACCGATTTTGATGAATCTTACACTGTACCCTGAGTTGAACTATACCTAATTCAACTAAAAAAGAATCATCTCGCTATGGCTTTTCGTTTTCGAGTAATCCTGAGACAAATATACAAACATACATACATTTACAAAATTTTGCACACGTGTTTGGAAGCCTTTATAGATCAACATACTCAAATTTTATCCAATTCTAACGATATCACGTACATACAGGTCGAATTAATTACCTCTAGTAAAAAGTACGATCCATGTTAGGTACCTACTATCGAGGTCACTGCCACCTAACCACCTTAAAAGGTCCAAAATCGCTTGCACCTCGCGTCGTTGTTTGAAGTGACGCCCGTTTAGGTGTCATTGTGTGCAAGCGATTTTTGTTGAAAAGTGGTAAGGCGCCAGAGCCCCTGACCGTACGTACCTGATAATAGAAAAAGCTACATAGAATATTAGAGTCCGGTATGTCTACCTGACTCTTGATACTTCCTTGAGGTGTCCCTCAATCGACAATGACTTGGTTAGTCCTAGACCTTAAGTAGGTATTTTCAATAGAAGTTTTATTTTACAACATTACAAGCAAAAGCTTTGATTATTTTTTAGTTAGATTTTACAAATTATCTATACCAATAAAATGCTTTGTCCTGAATGACTGACTGACTGATGGATCAACGCACAGCCTAAACCGCTGATTGTAGAGACCTGAAACTGAGAGGGTGTGTTCTTTGTGTGACGAAGGGATCCGATAAGAAAGGATTTTCAGAAATTCCACCCCTAAGGGGGTCAAAAAGGGGTGCAAAGTTTGTATGGGACAACCAGATCCCTTGGTCCAATCTACTTCAAATTTTGCATACATATTCTTTTACAAAATTGATGGAAGACTTGTTTTGTATTTTATTGAAATTCATCTCCTAAGGGGATTAAAAAGGGGTGCAAAGTTATTATGGGGGTGATTTGCTTCGAATTTGATGTCAATACTCTTTAGTGCTTACGATTAAAATATTTTTTATTTCATTTTTGACAGTAATTTGACATAATCTGAGACAGAATATTTGACACATGTTTGTTATTGATTCTTACTAATCTGTGTTATTGATGTTGCTCTCGAGAAGAGATTTTATTCCTTAGAATAGTAAATAATATGTTTTTGTGTTTAAACAGCGTAGGTATCAATCGGTCTGTGTCCAGTGTAGATTGCAGATCGTATATTCATATTATCGGTGGACATTCTACGCTGCTCCTGTGGTCGAAAGGGGTCCAATCTGTAACTTTTCTGCAAACTTTTCGTGCGGGACCTATGTTTAGCAGTGGACGGCTTTTGGAACATCCAAATGATGATGATGGTGGCGTTAATCTTTACATAGTTGTCCCTTTCAATTTACGATTTGAATTCAAGAAAGTAGAGTAAGTATTCGCTATAACCAATAACCATAAACAAAGCTCAAATTCAAACTCTTAAGGTAGAGAAGACTTGAGGGAATTTGGTCAGAGTGTATCCTTAGGGGCGGAGGCGCTTTGAGATGTCTCTTGAATGCAATTAGGCGACGGGGGCCTGATTTTAGCGGTACACGGTCGAATGGCGCGTCACCTATCTTCCGCTTTTTTACTTTAATCAAAGGCTATAATAACCAATAACCCTAAACAAAGCTCAAATTCAAACTCTTAAGGTAGCGGGAGAAGACTTGAGGGAATTTGCTTCTCTCACAGCCTGTATGTGACATGATGCTGTGTAAGCGCAGAGAGTAGCCTGGTCATTGTTGTACCTGAAATACATATAGGATTGACGATAGGGCGTACGAAGTATTTCCATTTCGTTGTAAAATAAAATAAAAATATCCCTGTGTCAGTTTGACCATTATACCGGGCTACATGTTGTGTGTAAATAAAGTATAACATTTAATGTCTGTACGCATTTCTTTGTATATATTTTAATCCAGTTTTAAAATATATACAAAGAAATGCGTACAGACAATAAATGTTATACTTTATGTTTGTTTGTTTGAACGCGCTACTCACAGGAACTATTGGTAAGGTTATAAAATATGATAGATAGCTAATTTATCAGGGAAGGTCATAGTTTAATGCGTATAGGCTTATAAATTTTCGCTAAGATCTATGGGAACGGAGTTAAACTAAAACGCGCGTACGAAGTCGCGGGCGGGCCGCTAGTAATAATATAAAATAACAAATCAATGAATATCTAAATGAAACAACTTTTGTAGGTATAACACTCTATTTCTTCTACTATGTTCCAATCTTAATTAATGACTAAAGTTACTGACAATTGATAAGCCACAAAATATACCACAACTGTTGAGCACATAAGTAAATTATGTAACACGGAATAGTTTCTTCGGATGTTATGTGTAGCCAATAACACACTATCTGTTGCTACCTTTGATTAAAGATTCCATAAAACTCAAGAGGGCCCATGACTAAATGCACACCAGAAGGTTATTTCCTCTCTTTTCAGAATTTGATACAAAGTTGCACAGGTCATATATGAGCAGTGAGTTGTTTTACTACATAGAGAAGCTTTGCCAGGAAACAATAACAAGATTGTGACATATTCCTTGAAATTTTTATGTGGAATTTCAAACTGTTTGTATGCTTTGATGCCAAGTGGTGTCAAATCACAAGAAATTTGTTTGTGTGTGGTGTGGTCAGTTCCATATGCTAGTAATAGTAGTTCAATGTATATGAGATGTCATAAAGAATTGATTCGGATAGAACATGGGAATAAGTCTTCTGGTTTCAGTATTGCAATGTCATTAGTAACTTCAGCATCATTATCATTACATACATCATACATTAAGCCTTATAAGTATCAGTGTGTTTGTAATTGATTTTCTTGTCAATTCCTAACAATTGCCTGATGATGAACTCCGGCAAGCGCTTGTGTCGCCACCTGGTTGGTAGCGGAGTGTGGTTCGCCTTCTCTAATTTGTCAGCAACATACTTCTCAGCGGAGAACTCGTTGGCTTCTTTAATCATGGCTAGGAGCTGGTTCTGAAAGATTTTCTCCTTGACCTGACGCCTACGCTGCTTAACCTGTAAAATACAAAAAATAACATTTTTAAGAAATGAAGACTCATTCCAAAGAAACTTTAAATAAAATATAAGGTCATCTGACTTTAATTTAAAATATTTTTCATTTATATTGTCACTTATTAATCATACAAAACAGGACTAGGACAGCACAAGATAGAAAGGAATGGAAAAAATTGGAGGAGGCCTTTGCCAAGAGGCATACAGAACAAAAACAAATATTAAAAGAGAACTCTGTAATGGAAAAAAATATTAATATCTGAAGAAAGGCTATAAAATAAAATGAAATAAAAATCATAGAATCAGGACCCTGTCTTTATAAAGGCTATTACTGTTAAAGATAAATATTGAGGAGGCTTATGTTCAGCTGTGACAACCTGCAGCTGATAATCATCATGATGATGATAGATAAACTGTCTGAATGTTCACATGACTCATATTTTTCATATTAATTAAAATAAGTAATCTTACCCTAGCCCAGCGGTGCCTCATCTTCTTCCACAGCTTCCTGCGCTGGTGCTTCTTCATTTTCTTTCTCCTAATTACAATAAGTCTGACCGCTTGTTTCTCTTCATTCCTCAGCGCTGGCAAACCCACCTCATCCTTCCTCCACTCAGCGTCGATCAACGGTAAAATAGACCGCGGATTTATTATTGGAATATAAGGAAACGGATCCTGTTTAATTCTGTCTCCAATACGTTTGTCAGTGATCTCAACGCCGATAGATCGAGGCGCAAATGAAAGGGTTTTTGCTTTCGATATTATGCAAGACTTCTCCACCGGCAAACGCCTCGGCTGACATTCTTTCACAGCATTTAAAGCTGTCTTTAAGTTTATCAGCCGTAAATCTGGAATCAACAACAGAAAAAGGTGAATTTAGAGCAAGTTATTAGAGGAAGTACACATAACCTCAAATATACTAACACTTACATTTGGCTGTGTTTTGAATGGAGTTCAACATGATAAATGTTGTTTAAAGGCCACTAATCATGACATTATAGACTAATTTAGAATAAGCTGCAGATTATATTCCGTAAACTAAACAAAAATACAAAATTCCGAATCGTGAAATCTTACTCTTTGTCAAAGTGACAAGCGGAAGCGACCAGCTAGCTAAGCCAAGTGACAGTGACATTTTACCTTTTTGGATAAAAATGTTACCACTGCACCACTGCTGTGCCACTGTAGATCATCATCATCATTGCCCTGTTCCTAGTTTATCTGGGGTCGGCGCAGTATGTTTTTCTCTTCCACACTATTCCATCACTCGTTACTGAATCATCCACTCCTTTCACACTTATATCATGTTTCACACAGTCCATCCTTTGATTAAAGTAAAATAGCGGAAGATAGGTGACGCGCCACTCGAACGTGGACCGCTAAAATCAGGCCCCCGTCGCCTAATTTCCTTCAGTTGCAATCGGGATTGCGTGCGCGGATGACATATGTGAGACGTATGACGTGAGGAGAAAATAATTATTTTTTCGGGTTAAACGTAACCAAAATGCCTTCGTGTGCTTTCACACGTTGCCCAAACCATTCTAAAAGGAAAAACTAATCGCATGTAATCACATTTCACTCGTAAGTACACGAAAACTTAAATTTCTAATTTTATTTGTAAATTAAGTCTTTTTTTGACGGCCATTTTTCAGGGCGAGATAGAAATATACGATTCATTGATGTGCGACCAGTTAGGTATGATGATGATTGATTGACAAGATTGACACATAACGCAACATATGCTGCTTGTTGAGATTTGTCTACGCGGTACCGTTAGCATACAATGTCGATCATAATAAATTTATATAATTTAACTTTTACCTGATATTGATTGTTGCTTCTTTATTTAATGTTTTGTAAAATGGTATTCAACTTCAATAATGTAAACAATAAAATAATTATCTACTCAAGTTTGTTACAAAAATGACTGTATTAACGTGAAGCTTTTTTTAAATTCACTCGCACCTAATCTGTATAATTGCAGGTCTCTTACGGATACATCGTTGCGTGACGTCAGCGCCATCTACTCATCATGTCAACTGCAGCGGGACAAGTAGTTATTCATTACAAAATAAATTAAACTTGAAAATCATTCATTGGAAGGAAATCATGTTTTAACAATAAATATTTAAAAATAAACTTATATTTTGTTTTATTTTTGGTAACCCTACTCACGCCAAACATCTCTTGACATTTCAAAATAATAAAGTAATAATAACATGTAATTTATTAGTTTTCACAAAAAACATGGTACAAAATTTCACTCCGATTTGTCTGCTGACGCTTCTTGATTCTTATTGTAAGGAGACGTCAACGTGACAAGAGACATCTCAAAGCGCGCGTTTGTTTCGCTCGCACTACCGTCGTAAGAAATGGGTTTGTCTCTGTCGTCAGTATAGCGTAAAGTTACACAGCTGTGTGTCATCTTGTATGTAGTAGTGTGTAGTGCCATTTTTTAGCTGACAATTAGTATGACATGCCGTATCTTCCGCTATTTTACTTTAATCAAAGAGTCCATCCCTTTTTTTTTCATCTTTTTTTCTTTTTCTATTTAGCTGTGCCACTGTAGATATGGCGGAAGAAAGCAAGAAGCATACCTACATACTATTGATACTATGATGATTAGATGATCAGCCAGCCCTACGTTTGATGATAATGAAACGAACAACGAAAACTTGGCGAACGTAACGTAAAACCTGAATCTAAACAAAAACAGTATAAGTAATCACTAGGTCAACTTTCTGTTTAACTTATGCGTTGCGTTGCCAGTGTTGCCACAAGCACCAAGTATATTGGCTGATAATGATATACCCATGGGGCACGGAGCCACTGTATTGTGCGCCTTTGGCTTGTAAAATTGCATACCTCTTCATACTGATAGCTGATAGATTGTATGTATTTTATTGGATATCGCTTTTAGCGATAATACCGCCTACATAGTACATAATTTGGTACTGCTGAAGTGCTAACCTATGGGATTCAAAATAAAGAGTTATCTAAATATTTTATTGACTGATAAAGTTTGCTGCCTGCGCTGCAAATCAGTGTCGCGGCATGCTTGTCATCTGCTGCCGCGACTTAAACTGAGCGGGGACCTTTTTGGCACACTATTTTTTCATCTGTGTTTTTTTTCTGTCTCCTTCTGTCTTTGTAATTTTTAATTTGTGTATGTCAAATAAATAATTATTCTATTCTATTCTATTCTGCCTGCACGGTGCAGCCACGGAGCACAGCCAGATTCCCGGCTGTGCTCAAATAATCTCGTCTACCAATTACATAAGCTTGGGTGTGACAATGAAGAAGCCATTTCAATTCACTAGATTTATTTTTTAGAAAAAACAAAGTTTAAAACCCAGTCAACAACTGCCTCCCTTCTGGTACTGCACCTATATCTCCAACCACTGCCAGTGCCATATATCCTCCTGAAAAATGTTTTACACATAACCATGTTTTCAAATTTATTTTTATTTATAAAAAACTTTTTTTTTGCTTTCATTGGCCAAACTATTTTGTAATAAAAATACCGATTTAGATACCGTTATCGTTATTTCACAGAAAATAAATCTTACTCTTCGAAGACAGCGTTTTCGCGGTGGCGCAAACATCTTCTGCCGGTATGTGGTCGATCATGCACATGGCCTCCTGAGCGCCGTCGATCTGAATGTTGTTAGCGAGCTGCAGCGCCAGACCCTCGCTCAACTTCACGCAGTCGTCGTCGTGGAGGGCTAGGCTCAACTCTGGAATACGATGCACATGTGGTTTAGAAACGTTAAAAACTTTAAAAAAAAATTAATGCCCGTTTTTCTTTGCTAGACAAAAATTTTAAACAATTTTGATATCCCTTTTAAACGAAATAATCCAATTTGAAATAACATAAACACAAATGTCACAAGTTCACAACCTCTATTATGCAGTTCATCGATGAACACTGATATACTTTTAAATTAAATAGTTTATTTATTTTATTCACCAATATATTTTTAAAAGTAAAAAAATATTGTTTATAATATTAGACAAGCAAAGAAAAACGGATTTTACACAGCATTTTTAGGGTTCCGTAGCCGAATGGCAAAAAACGGAATCCTAGTTTCGTCCAGTCTGTCTGTCCGTCCGTCCGTATGTCACAGCCACTTTATTTAGCACATTTTCATTACTCGCAAATATAACTACAAAGTTATTTTTGCTGTCTAAAAAATTGTGATATTTTTGTTAGGTGGAAGTGGACCCCGAATTCAGTTATGGGTGGCATGGCGATGGCACGGAACCCTCAGTGCGCGGGTCCGACTCGCACTTAGCCGGTTTTTTTGCCCAATCTAACCCCGACAGTATGGATAAATGTGCAAAAAGTCAAATTGTCCACACTAGTGTAGATTTTTAGTGTGGGAATTCTTAATAACCCTGGATTACTAGTGTGGAAAATCGGAATAACCCTACGTAACTAAGTATATTCAAGAAATACAAAGTTCTAAGTAGGTATATGTTGGTTCATCGTTCATTGTTGCTGTGTTATTGACTCTTTGCATAACACGTACTTTGTTAGGTATTTTATCACGACAATGGTTTGCGGAAATAACACGACACGATCAAATATTTGCTTAATTTTATGATAAATACCCACCTAAGTATCACTATCATCCTACCACTGTTGCTTAATCACATTCAGTCAGAAGAAACAAAATAAAGTATTGTAAAATAAGTACATTACACAAAACCACTTAGACAGTCTAGAAAAAAATATATACGATAATCCTGAGAAACGTCTCAGTCATTGACATACTCTTACTAATCTGTGGTCTCAGCCTAGGGGCCAACCAGCCCATGTTGCAAAGAACGCAATACTACAAAGAACCGCTAGTGACATCTATCGCTATCGTCACAAAACATCGCTACACACTGCCATGACTAGATGTCGCTGTAGGTACTCGACGCATTAGAAGTACGGAGGGAGACTAAACCACAGAAGTGACGTAACTATTATTCCATGCCCTGTGGACATGGTTTTGCTGCCTCTTATATCTACTGGTGTATTGGGCATTAACTAGGTAAGAAGTTATTTATCGGTAGCTACTTACTGAGCCTTTTCTTGCCAAGGGCAATTTGATTGAAGTCCAAGTCTCCAAGGCTGCACAGAAATTCCGCAGCGGACAGAGCCACTTGTTTCGCTGTTTGCGCTCGAGTCTTGGCTAGGATTCCTGTTTTTAGATACAAAAGCATGCTGAGTTTTAAGACTTAAATTTTAAGAACATTAATAATAACAATAAAACATTTATATATATGCAATCATGTTCTAGCAGTGGTTCTAGCCGTCAGTTTCCCAAAAATGTTAAATAAAACCCTTTCGCAAGGGAGCCCTAGTCCCTACCCCTGGACCCTGGTGTTGCTAGATAGACAGTACTATTTCTTTTCTGAACTTCCCTTATTCTTTTTGTGCCTGACCCCAAGGTATCTACTTTAATTCTCAAGAACTAAATATTGTACTTATTTTACAAAATGATCACTATCCAGAGCAGTGGTTAATCGGCACAGAAACTTGGACAGAAGGTATGACTGGTAGATAATGCCATATCGCGTGAAGTCCACCTTTTGTTCAAACTCTGGTTATGCAATAAAGTTCTTCCTCCTTTTCTTTTTTTTTATTTAAGAGCTTTGCTCTTGTGTCGGTGGAGTTTTCTACATTTATCTCTTTTCAGAGCTATCTCCTTGACCTCTTGGTAGGTCGACGTCCAACTTTTCCTATATTTGGGTCATACGCTCTTCTAGGTCTTCCTAGGCTCTTTTCCTGATCCCTTCAACCTTTCCTTCTATGATGAATATGATGATCCTAATCAAGCTTTCGTGCCATACCAAGTGTCCAAGCATCTTCCCTTTCCGGTTGCAATAAATAAAGTATAAATAGTAAAAATAAACTTTTGAATGTAAAATATGTAAAAAGACTAACCAAACAGCCCCAGATCGTAGTACGATATGTTAAAGGCCCTGTATTCTGTAAAGATGTCATTCCCTGCCATAAGTCCCAGCGGCGGGACGGTAGTGCGGTCCATGTCATGTTGACCCGATTGCAAGTGACTTGTCCCGCATGCCGCAGCCACTATGTTGTGCTTTAGCAGGCTCCTGGCAAGGTAGAGATATTATAGTAGCATCTATACTATGTTGATGATATTGCTCTAGCTAGGTGTTAATCTTAAGTAACTGCCTGTACCTACACATAGAGTCTTGCAGACTTTCTATTTTAAGCGAAATCTTCCTGACAGTTAAGACAAAAGTAAATAGGTTGACATTGTCACTATCTCTATAAAATGTATTAATCACCCTAGGTAGGTACGCGTACCTAGTTGCGATCGTGGTTAAAAAAAATGTTTAAAAATAAATATGAAAAACGATGAAATATGATAGAAATATCAGATTGAAACGAAATTTAGGTAATATAGGAATTTAATATACTTTTAGTCTTACCCCAAATTGCAGCTACTGCATCCTGGTACAGCAAGAGCGATCCAGGTCTCGCTTCCAGCACCCAGGTCATAGAACTCGTAGCCACCTCTGGCAAAGGA
Source organism: Pyrausta aurata (assembly GCA_963584085.1). NCBI lineage: Eukaryota > Metazoa > Arthropoda > Insecta > Lepidoptera > Crambidae > Pyrausta > Pyrausta aurata. The sequence goes on along the minus strand of OY757268.1, from coordinate 12,639,418 downwards.
TGGTGGGAAGCAAGATAATGGAGGTCTTTCCTAAAAAAAACGCAATCAGTTCGAACCACATTATTCAGTGGTTCAAACGTTCTAAACTTTCTACTCAGGATTCATTATTCGTTTGCTTTTTACTCAGTTCACCTATAGGTAAACCGCTTCGTTGAGACTTCGCCTGCGGGGTACAGGGGTGCGGGCGGAAAGACGAGAGCGGGGACTGTAAGGGATGCGGGCGGCGGCGATACACAAGAGACGAAATTTGCCGCGACAGTTCTTAAGATATGTGACGTCAGTGGTCACAATGGTAGTCGTCAGTGTCGACACTTTATAACATTACATAACATATTGGAAAAAAATATTCGATGCGATACAATTACACAAATGAGAGTGAATTAATTCTAAATATTATTATCCAGAGTTGTGGATTTTGATCAATAAATAAAATGAAATCTTAAAATTAGATTAATTTTAAGGCAAAATTAAAAACTTCAAATAACATTCCCTGGTTACTTTTGTGACTGTTTTGTTTCAGTGTATATCTAGTTCATATTCCACTGAATTTGGATCTATATTTTATTTTAAAATATTCGTATATATTTCCCTTAGCATAGAATATATAAAAGTACTACACCTTTAGATCATGTACAAAGATTGTAACAGGTGCAGGAGAATGGTGTAAAATAGAAATATAAAAAAACACGACAAAAAATACAATAATATAGATTTTGTGTCCGAATATACTGCGACTCATCTTCAGACTTCAGTCAGACAGTATTCTCTTGTGTACTTCTGTCAAAGCGTCCGCAACTGACAACAGATGCTATCGCTACCTGTGTAGCGAGCGTACTGAATTTTGAAAATAATGTGCCTGCCGCCCGCACCTCTCACAAGCCCCGCTCTCGTCTCCCCCCGCGCCCCTGTACCCCGCAGGCGAGGTCTCAATTTCGCGGTTTACCTATAGTCCTAGTGATTGTCATGAGCGTCACTAAACATTCACCCCTATAACAATCTAACTACTACACGCAGTCCATAAAAGAAGGCAAGAGGTCTATTATTATTGTATATCTATTGTAAGTATCTACTATATACCTTTCTCTCTCGGACAGCCTCTTGCCTCCTAATCTGGAGAACTCGGTTGAAAAATGGCGTGTTATGTTATGGGTAATGTAAGTAGGTACCTATTGCTTATCGTGACTTAACCGAATATGATAAAATTAGTAGAAATCAGTTTAATAGTACCCACACGCCTCAGCTCGATTCTCTCAGCCATCTTGAGCGTCTCCTCAAACGGCACACCCACACTACCAACGGTACACCGAGACGTCTTGTATTGTTTCTGAACGAAGCCAACGAGAGTTTCTTGCGTCATGCCGCTTATCCTCTCCTCCTCGCAGAAGACGGAGTTGGAGAGAGGACCACCGAATGCAGCATGCTGGATAAGGTCCATGACGATCTGCTCTGGTGTTCGCCTTTCAAGGTCCTCGCGGATGAGAGGCTTTCGGTCGTCGAGCTCCCATTGGTGGAAACAGCCCCTATGACATTAAGGCTTTGATTTGAAGGAACTTTGATGTGTAATAAAACCAAGGGGAATTTTATGATTTAACCACAAATACTTAACAACAGATTTGAAAGGAATGAAAACTTCGTTTTTCGAAGTCATATTCCCCTGGGCTGCGGCCAGATATCTTTAAGCTGCGTTACCTCAGAAGCGAGCAGAGACGTGAAACATTTACCAATGATAGCTAAGTACTTATTGTTCAAAATAAATGACATGCTTTGCTTGCCACATTTTGAGTAATAGCACCCACCGCGCAGTTCTTCTTTCGTGTAAATGCAGCCTTAGCCCCAAGCCGTCCGTCACGGGTGTGTAATATATAATATAACAACATATCATATAAAGTTCAAAACATATACAATCACATGATATAATTTTGTTTAATATAACACTTTTTTAGTATAATGATGGAATGATATAATTTTGAATGATATAATTTTAAAACGTATAACAAACGATTGAGCTAAAATCAATTGATATAAAGACCATTTAATATAACATTTACATGATATAATAATTAAAATAAATAATGTTTATTTAGTATAATAACATTTAGTATAACATTCATGTACGATAACACTCTTTTTAAATAATATTTAAAACATATAATGATGACTTCATATAAACTCCAATTTATATGATATCATATATAATATAAAAACAATTACATCAATAAAAATGCAGCTGCTAGGTTATTCAAGGCTTGGAGGATGCAGGCGATGATGCAAGCAAGCAGGCAAGCAGCATGCAAGCAGGCATACAGCATGCAAGCAGGCATGCAGCATGCAAGCAGGAATGCAGCATGCAAGCAGGCATGCAGCATGCAGCATGCAAGCAGGAATGCAGCATGCAAGCAGGCATGCAGCATGCAAGCAGGCATGTAGCATGCAAGCAAGCATGCAGCATGCCAGCAAGCACACATGCATCACTAATTCCACGTCTCCGGCGCTGCGGGAAGTGCAGCCTCTCCGCCCTTGCGCAACAAAGTGCAGTCACCCACGCTCACCTCCACAGCTTCGGCTTTTTGGTCGCCTCGGCCTTCGGCCTTCGGCGACCAGCCTCAGCCGCTCCGGCTCGCACGGGTGCCTGCCCCTTGTTACAGCGGGCGGAGGCTGCTCTCCCTCCGCGCCTCCGGCTTCTAAATTACACTCTAGTATCGGGCAGACAAGTACCACGGCGAAGTGACCACGGCGAGTCGGGGTTAACATAATTCAGATTTTTGATAATTAGTTTTAAAACAACAATTGAAATTATACCAAGTGAAGGTTATATTAATTTGACGGTTATTTCTTTTAATCATTATTTGAAACGTTATTATCTCAAATAATAGTTATATGAAATAATGCGTATGTCAAACAAAATTATATTAAATGAACGATATATAAAATAAGTTTTATTTCAAATGTTTTTATAAGATGTGAACGTTATACTAACTGGTATTATATAAAATGAATATTATGTGAAGTAAACGTTATGATAAACAAAATTATATCATGTGTTTTTATAACAAATGTATCTTATGTAAAGTGATCGTTATTAAAGTTGAATTATATCAAATGATTGTATAACAAATGAGACGCACCCGTCCGTCACTACATGGTCAGTCTGGTGGGTCTGCCAGAGAGATTCCACAGCTTACCTGCCATCGTATCTACTCACTAGTCACAGCAAAGTGCTCTCTCCCTTGCGAAAAGGTTTGTTACGGTTAGCATAATACGATGGTGCGTGTTTTGAACAAGAATAACCTGAACCAATGGCCAGACAGTCTGACATTTGATTAAAGTAGTTTTTGTTACGTAACGATTTTTAACCATTACTCGTACCTACGTACTTGATAACTCTCGATCAAAGAACCGAGTCTCAAGTAACGATCACTACATTGTGTATTGTATGACAGTAACCCACGCTTAGACACAAGAACAACTGATAAAGAATAAAACAAATGCCGACCTTGCAGCGGTATCCAGCAAGATGTTCTTTAAGTTGCAAAACTCCGAGATAGGGAAACGCATGGTATACGCTATGGACTGCCGATCCGAGTTGCACGTGAGGGCGGCTCCGTGGTGCTGCAGCAGCCTCGCTTTCATGAACGAACTGAACCCACAACCGGAGTTTGAGGACATGGTGCGGAGGAAGTGGGTGGCGCCGATTTCGTCGTCAAATTCGAAACGGGAGCCAGCCTGGAGTAAGATAAAGGAATTACAGGGACAAGGGGTAGAGTTAGTCATTTAATTATGCATATAGACCCACTGGGGGCACTTATAAACGTCACGTTAATATAAACCCTACCACTGTTTCGGGACAATGGTGCGCCAGTGCTGAGAAGCAGCGCAACAAAATCAGTCATTTTGTCAATGTAATAGAGAGGCTTAGAGGACTTGAAATAAAAAAGAATTGTAGGTTTGATGATTAATAAATTCTTCAATAATCTTCGATTCTCTAGAATCTACTAGTTAGAATGTCCGAATATGATACGTTCAATCAATCAATAAGGTAAAGCAGGTAATGAATCAGTAGTACTGATTAACATTGGGTGGTATGAATATGCGCCAGATAACACACCAATTGTCTGGTTTCGTGGTAAGGAATTTTCTTCCTTGTGTTATAATTACCAGACAACGATTACTTATGACGGGGGCGTCTCCCTTATATACCTACTGAAATGCATATAACATCCATGACATTGTGGGATTCGAACCAGCGACGGTCGGAATGTGGAATAATAGTTTGGAGCGCTAATCACTACACCAAAAGCGTCGTCTTAATGGGTGGTATTTTAATATCATACCAATTACGGAACTATGTTTCCTTACTTTTTACGGTACCTAATTACTTTAAAGCTGTAAAGGTTACCTGAAACATGATAGTGCATGCCCCAATCTGGGCGCCCATAGGCTTCGCCGACGCCACCTTGGTGCCGTTCATCAGATCGGACCGCATTACCTCCGTGGGCCCGTAGTCCGGCTTGGGCCAGACCACGGCCCTGTCATGGCTGCTCACGGAAAACCTTCGGACGAGGAACCTCGTGAGGATAGCCGGTATCTTGTACATCGTTTGGTAATGTTTGTTTGATGGTTTGATTGACAAGGGACAAGTGACATTGTCATGATGTTACACAGAGTCGGAAATCGATTCTCGATCAAGTTGACAATTTTGTTTTTCAAAAAGTTAGGATTTTCTACGGCAAGTTGGAGTCTGATCTGACCATCTCCAGCAAGTTTATTGCACTCTAAGTTGTCCAATTGGCAGACCTTATCCCTAATTAGGGGTATCTCTACCAGTCAACCGTTTGGGTAATGCAGAAAGTTTATTAGTGGCGGAACTGAATTATAACTGAAAGTAGGTTTATTTACACAGTACCTTCTATGCACAGATGAATAATATATGTATCTAGCTTCTATGATAATGATGATACATCTGTAAGGCTAGACGCGGGAGACACAATCAAACCAAGTGATAGCGCGCACTGTCAGTTTATTAAGACCTAATGTTACATCGATTGACGCCTTAAATACTAACTTACATATCTAATATAGGGTGAGGCAGCGCACACACTACACCTCCCCTGTTTTTTTTTAAAAAAAAAGAAACATACTTGTTTTTTTTTATGTGAATTAATTAATTTTGAAGAAAAAAACATCAATTTGACATTAAAATGTTTAAGTGAAAGTAATTTTGAATAGGTACAAACAACTAACCAAAACATCCAACTGATTTAAAAATAAAAAGTGATTGTATATAAAGTTGAATCACAGACATATTTTTTTTTCCAAAGAATACTTAAAAACATTTCTCAAACAAGATTTATTATAATAACCATACAAATGCTGAATTAATGATTATATTTGACATCCAAAAAAAAATGATCATCAGATTAAAAATGTAAATGCAAATTGTTTTTACATTAAAATCAAGACAAAATCCAAAATAAATTTCACATGAGATTTAGTTACTACACAGATTTGAAAATTCATTTCAACAACAACAATGTTTCAAAAATATTGTTTGACATTTATTCATTTAAATTAATTTTTAGGAAATATTTTTTGTATACTGACAATACTAAGATTATAATTTCTATTTCCCATTAGCATAAAAATAACGTAAAAATTAAAATTAAACATTTTTAATTATAATTCTAAAGATGTTAATATTCTTACGTAACACAAGTGTAATATAGGGTTACGGGCGGGCATTGTTAGCAATCAGTCATATTAGATAAAAAATGTTTCCTTTTTCATACTTCAAACTCAACAATCAATCGTATTGAACTTCATCTTTAAAATCAAATCGTTATAGTAATCTAATTTAAAACATTAAGAATAAACCAGTTTTAGTTCCATAAAATATATATAGAGTGAGAAAAATATCATATATTTTCAGATAAAAGCATTTTTTTTTAAAGTTATTCATGAGTATAATATTCACCTTTCTAATTCCTCATTATCTTATTAATTATGATATCATTGAGATGATATCGCGTAATTTTGTCACGTCCTATTTATTTTAACAATAATGACCACCTCGTCAGGTGTTCAATACTATTAAGAAATTCTCCTCATCTATCACTCTTTAATCATCACTTTTGTCATCGCTGGTATTTACAGCTTATTGTCATTTTCGTACGTATGTAATATAATATTATCGATCGATATATTCATTTATATTTTAATAAACGAAGGCCGGCCGGACCTATTTATTTATTTATTTTATTGGTACATTGTACATTTTATTTATAGTCGACTTTTATTATACTTATTTATTTATTCATTATATTTATAACATGGGTCGTGCACGCCCTAATATTAATATGAAGGTCACGATTTAAGCCTCTACTGGACTCCAACTTATCTCACGGAGGAAAACTCGTTCGCACCATGATCGAATGGAAGGAACTGACACTTCTTGTACCAATTTGTACCTTTTTTACCATTATTTAATCATATTAAAATCATAAGAGAATCACGAATTAAGACACCTTATTTATAGTCTCCAACAGGCTTCAGCGATGAAGCTCGTTCACGTCGCGTTTACCCTGAAGGAACCGAATCTCTCACTATTTTTACTACCTCAACCTGTATCAATATGTAAGTACAGTACTACTCTCCATATTGGGTTTACTGAAATCGATTAACCTATCTTTGCATTAAACTTTCCATTCACTTTCAAGAATAATTTAGCTTACAAAATATTGTAATGCTTTCGGATGATCAGTCCAATTAAACTACTTTACTTTGTTGACTAAATTACTCGCACATCTAAGTATATCTATCTACCTAGCCGTATGTTCATGGCTAAATTCGTATAACCATTTATCTACTCATATACATTGTCATTTGTCCATATGTGTTTATGGCATTACCTACAATGTTAAGTATGCCTATATCCTAAGCCATAATTAATCGCAAAATTCTGCAATTGCGTCGTATTGATTATTTTGATAAGTTTTTGTTACGTCTTCTGCGTAAATGTCAATCCAAGTAAAAATATAGATAATTATGTTTTTAGTTACTCAAAATCTCTTGATAGCTACCTTATACAAGTTAAACAAATAATTAGTAGGTAATCAATTACATACCATTATTTTATTCAATACATGAAATTAAAATAGATTTGAAACAATCGTACGCTACCTGGGTGGCTTTGTTTAAAAGAATGTCATCGATACTTTGATCTGTATACTTATTTGGTAACAGACAGATGCATCTTCTTAGAAATGCACACGAAGTGATTAATCAACCACTATGCATGACACCTTATTTGATACACCATTTGTAAACTTTGCGTTATTATTACTGAGTACCTACATACCTTTTCCAACACAGCTTTAAATAGCTGCAAATCGTTTAAGCGTTAAATTAACGAATTTTTTTTATATAAAATGTTATTTGTAGATAAACTGAAATAAATGCCCTGAACTATCTTAAACTAGCTTGGTCATGAAAACTTCGATTTCGTTATTGCCTCTTATTCCATAATAACGAGTACCTACTTTAGTACTGAGTTGTAACATCATCATTGCAATAAAAAAACTACTAGTAATATCCAATACGCAAAATATTAAAAAACGTCATCATCTTGAGTGAAAAATAAATGCGTAACTTTAAAGTAAAATAGATATTTATTATCAGCTTAGTGAAAACATAACCTAAAACTCATTCTATATTAATGGGATATTATATAATGCTTATAAAATTTTAAAATAAATCTGCCGCTAAACATAATACAGATACAGAATTTAATACAAAATGTATTAAATATGTTATCAAATAAAAGCTTTTCGATTGGTTATTAATAATTTAAAGATTTTGTTGCTTAAAATACTGTAATCTAGTAAACGCTGTATAAGTATGTTTTGAGAAAGGGTTTATTTATCAAGTTAACTATGTATTAAAAGTAAATAACTATTTAAAATTTTCGCTTAAATTAAAAGGAATTTTAATGTAAAAAGTATTGGTACAAGTATGCACGTTAACTGTGATAAAATGTAAACATTTATAACATTCTAAATATTTTTAGGGTTCAGTGAAACGTATCAAAATATTAATGATATTAAAAAAAACTGTAAGCAATGCTCTCATTGATGATAAGTACTCCTTATAATACGAGTTGATGAATCGTATATTACAAATATTACGAATATTACATCTTCCGTAAGAACCGGTAGTTTAATGTGTACCTGTCATTATAAAAGACAAAAGCATTAAATTGATTTTTTAAAACTCGATGAAAAATATAACCATAAAACGTTATAATATTATTACATTCGGAACCTATTCGTAAATGAATAAAAACATTACCTTTCCGCCGCAGTCGGTTACGGAGCACCTCGCAACTCATAAAAACGCATCAAGTTTCAAGACGACACGACACGCGTCTCAACGTCAGCAAATTTTTCTGTCTCCACTCGTCTATGTGCACGATTTAATGAAATTAGGTCAATGAAGGTTTTAAACTATCAAAGTATGTTTATCAAACATATTTCGGTTTGGAAGTAAATCTACTTTTACACTGATATAAGAAAATGTTATGAAATTAATGGTTCTAAAATATTTGTAACAAGAAATATGTATTTGATTAGGATTTATTGGTATGATTGTATTTACCACATTTGACAAAAATCTATGATATTGCCAAAAACTTATAAAAAGAAATGGATAATTGCAATTTCCTGAAATTCTAAAGATTGAAATAAAAAAAAAACTTTTCAAGACAAAACTCTAGAACAAAAAAAATCACCTGCTTGACGTCCATAATGAGCAAAACCTGTAATTTTTAAATAAACATTGAGTAACGTATGAAATAAAATCTACATCGAAATTTCTAAAAATTCTACTCATCAGTAGTTGTAAACCAAATTATGATAATCTGCCTAGAAGCATTAGACATGCGTAACTACTAAGAGAGTTTGAACTTCTAATTTGTATTTTTTTTTTACTTAAGTACTTAATTGGTAACAATGCCCTTGAAAAAGAAACATTTACTTTAAATATAGCTTTATCGTCTATTTGATTATATGTATATATATTTTTAACTAATTACTTAAATATAACTATTTTGGGCTACTTCCTCTCACAACACTCACAACACAACACCACCATTTACCACTCTGAAGTCGTCGTTCGCGACTCGCCGACCTCCCAGCAGCAGCAGCCTCATCCATGGACACCGACTACTCCCGGCGCCCAGCATTACTCTTACACATCCGACACCAACAGACTCCCTGCGCCCAGCATCATCACCATTACACCAACATCTGGCGCCATCGTACGCCCGGCAGCCAGTAAAATTACGCCTTCGGCTCCATTTATATTTTAATAGTCCGCCTCACGACAACTACACCAACGCTGATTTTTATTTAATTTGGGATTCAGGATTTTTTTTTTCACGCGCGAATTTTAAATAAAGTTCAATGACGAAAAAAAAATCATTTTCACCACAAAAATATTTGGCCAATTATTCGATGTTCCCGTTGCTCAGTACTGCCCAGAGGCAGCACTGGCAGGGTCGCCATGTAAGGCTAGACGCGGGAGACACAATCAAACCAAGTGATAGCGCGCACTGTCAGTTTATTAAGACCTAATGTTACATCGATTGACGCCTTAAATACTAACTTACATATCTAATATAGGGTGAGGCAGCGCACACACTACACATCATATTTACCAACCTAAGTACTTATTTAGGCAGGAGCTTATTTCGATGAGGTCCAATAGGAACAACCAAGATAAACTGGTGTAAAACTGTCTGGTATCCATTTGAGACATAACTGGTAAGAAAGTAATTAACATACTTACTGAGGTAAGCCTTCATAGCTTCCATCTTCTAAATTTTACGGCAGTACTTATTATCTTCATTTTCACAAGTACAAAAAAGTAATACAAAAAGCTGAAAATGCTGAAATCAACAAATAGTTTCTGGAATCATTAATTCTTTACGGTATTTTAGAATTTTAAGCTCTACTCAAATATTTTGAAAGAGATGGATGGTGACGTGAATCGCAACTGGTAAGGTTACAGGGTGTATTGTCGTCATTTCGGTGACTTACATTATTTTATCTGAGGCGTGCGTTGTTAAGAAATATGATGTCTTGCAAACAGTTTGCTTTTACCGACTCAATGTCTGTTGCGTAAGGCTTAAGTTCGCTGTCAAGTAAGTGTACCCTAAGCACAACGATTTGGATATTTTTACGAAAAGAGTGAATAATTAAAAGTAAATTTAACTTTTCAGACATGCATGATCTACTATAGTGTGGCCAATACTTGACTTTGCATTTTTTTCAATCTCACTGGACTTTGATGGTTTGATAGACTTCGGATAAGTTATCGTTCAATACAGATTATTACTTGCTACCCACAGAACCCATAGATTCGACTCAATTCAAGAATATTCTACTTTGATATGTCTAATAGAGTACTTCAGGTCAAAGTTATCATAGAAAAAGGCAGCTTCAAATAATCCTAATATGTTTCAATTGTAATCTGATCTCCCATAGATCACAATCCATTAAATTGATGAAACGTATCAACCTATCACTTTTATAGTCGTTCTGTTATCATGTTATTTAATTTCTACCGCGTACATAGAGTACTTTTTAGCGGCGTTGACTCAATGTAGAGCGACAGTAAAATTTTCTGATAATCTAGGACAGGTCTTGGACTTATTCAAAACTATTCAGTTATTAATTCATATTTTTTTAAAACGTTAAACAATACACTTAAATTATTAAAAGAAATACAGCCTACAATTTTACACATAATACACAACAAAAAAACAAGAGCAATAAAATGCATATAAAACTTTTTCAAAACATGCAGCCGAACCCACTGCTTCATATAGGGACGATCTATTACGCCGGCTACAACGCAGAGGAGGATGTCATTCAACCCCCACTATAACATTTTTGCAGTAGATTGAGCCCCATCATCGAATAAAATTATACACCGATGGTTGTAACTTTATTCACGATTTATTCTAAAAATGTAAATTTTAAATGAATCAAGTTTCCAATGTAGATACACCTGCAATATTGATTAAACTTGGTCACACTACAGCCGCAGTTACTTGTGTGTGGATAGTACGTTTTATTATGATGAATGTGAAATACGTCTTACAATATTAGAAAAAGATGTAACAGATAGCGAGAGATAACACTTGTTATTGATGATAACTTCCGCGAGTATTTAAACTTGCGAAAAACATGCAAAATATCTCACTCAGACCCCACATAGCGAATAGAACGCACTATGGACAAGCAATACAAAGATGGACTCGACTATGCCAAGGAACTTGACAATAACGACAGACTTGGGCCTTTTAGGCAGAGGTTCTACTTGACGAAAGGGGTCGTTTACATGTGCGGAAACTCCCTAGGCCTGGCTTGCAAAGATGCTGAAGAGGCAGTTCTTACATTGTTAGACAAATGGAAACACCACGGCGTGAAGATTTGGAACGTAGATGACAGCAAATACCTCCTATACTCCGGATATCTATCTGAGCTGATGGCACCTCTAGTAGGAGCCGAAAAAGACGAAATTGCATTCGCTGGAAGCACCACAAGCAACATCCATCAAGCTATCAGCACACTTTACAAGCCCACCAAGGATAAGTACAAAATTATGGTCGACGACATCAACTTCCCAACCGACAGATACGCAGTTGATAGTCAAGTAAGATTGCAGGGTTACGATCCCAAAGACGCTGTGAAGGTTGTTCAAAGTGTTGAAGGTAAATATTTGAATGAGGAAGACGTAATTGAAGCTATGACCGATGATGTTGCTCTTGTCCTGCTGCCTACAGTCTCCTACCGGACTGCACAGGTGGTTGACATGACGAAGATTACATCCGTTGCGAAGGAAAGAGGTATTATCATCGGTTGGGACTTGAGCCACGCTGTCGGTGCTATTGAAATAGACTTGAAGAGTCTGGATCCTGATTTTGCTGTGTGGTGCACTTATAAGTATCTGAACGGAGGTCCTGGGGCTACGGCTGCTTTGTACGTCAGCCGAAGACATTTCAAGAAGCTTCCCGGGCTGGCTGGGTGGTTCGGAAATAAGCGAGAGACCCAGTTTCTTTTGCGGCAGGAGTTTGACCATCAACAGGACGCCAGTGGTTGGCAGATGGGTACCCCTTCGTTATTATCCATGGCCAGTTTAGAAGCCACTTTGAAAATGTTTAACGAGGCCGGTATGGATAACATTCGGAGCAAGTCTTTGCATATCACTGGTTATTTAATGTACCTGATTGAGCAGAAGCTTGGGCAGTACGGGTTTTCGATTGGTAATATTAAGGAGGATGGTAAAAGAGGAGGCCATGTTTGCTTGGAACACGATGAGGGGTACAGAATCAGTTTAGCATTGAAATCTCGCGGCGTGGTACCCGACTTTAGGGACCCAAACGTCATTCGTTTGACTCCCACAGCTCTGTATTCGAGTTACGTCGAGGTATACAATATGGTGGACATTTTATTGGACATAGTCAAGAGTGAAAGTTACAAAGAGTTTAGTTGTAAAAGAAACTTAGTAGTATGATATACTTAGATATAAATAATTGAGTAAATAAAATTAAGTAATTCCACAAAAAATTGAACTACTCTAGTAAGCTAAGGCATTCTGTAAGAGCAAACACACGTTGGGCTACAAAAAGCGACCACAAAATGCAAAAGAGTTTGTTCCAAGTGTTTTCATACATTTTATATTTAGCATCGACGCGAAATGAGCGTTAGTCGCTGGCACAATCGGCCTTTTAAGAATACTGGCGGCCACTAGTGACAAGTGGCAGCATTCTGGGCCCGCGTCTAAACCAGGAGCTCTATTTTTGAATCACTCGCTAGTATATGGCGTGTGATTTTCGTTAGAAAACTATTTAAAAACCAACGAAAACAGAAAAAATATATGCGAAAGTACTCACAAAATATTTTTTTTTTCAATAACTTTTTAATTTGAAAATCGTTCATTACACAAACAATATCACACGCCATTTTGACGAGAGTGATTCAAAAATAGGGCCCCTGAGCCGTTTTGGCCGCAACGAATGGCTCAAAGTGCGCTTGCTTATCGAAAAACATCTTTGTTAAAGATCTACACGTGAGTAAGCATATCTGAGTAAGTCGCTAACAACATGTAGATATGTAATTTCGCTAATGTAAATAAATAAGATAAAAGAAACAGGCAAAACACGTGTTTTCTTAAGTAAATTATTTAAGAGTTATGTGACAGTCTGGAGATTCTCAGATTTTACCGAATTTATCAATGTGTGTGTGCGATTTTATATGTCCGGGACACAAAAAAATGTTAACTGTAATCAAACAATTCTGATACTTTATCTCTAGGTAGTAGGCTATGCGTATGATGAACATAGAAAATGTTGGTCATGTAAAAGTCGATATGATAAATTAATGTTATACCAGTTTTTTTTGTATTTAAAATACCTACGCGAATACAGTTCGGAATCAGGGCTCGCGTCAATTCCGTTCGCGAACATTTTCCTTTTGGTAATTCAATAACTAAATTCACAGATTTAAACACAAACGTACAGCTATAATAACGTAAAAAATTATAGCATGGAAAGAAACAAAATGCATCCAAAGGGTGAAGACATATAGAGGCGGGTAACACGTACCGACCTGCACCGACTAACCAGTGATGTGCCGTGTTGGCTATTTCATGGAATTGAAATGCTTTATAGAGATTCTTCCGACTCAAGTCCTGATTTGAATCGTGTTTTAAAAAACATTCTAGTGTCAGTAGGTCCATATTTGGATTTTTGTAACGAAATTCTAAAATATTTCGAGATCAAAAAAAGATGACTTGGCACATCACTAGTCAGTCGGTATCGGTTATCTGCCTCTTTATGTCTTCACCCAAATCGTGACTCTGAGAATAGGTATTTTTTTTACTAATGTGAACTACATGAGAAACGGGGACTAAGGTTTATTGGTGGATGCTGCCGTTGGTTCTGCGCTTGATCTACCACGTGTCATACCAACTGGGTGTATGAGGATTTATTAACACATAAATACTTTTTAGTGTGACGCTGTTCTTTGATATGATTTGTATTTTGATATATGAAATATGTGACAAGTTACTATAGCTGTCATTCAGAAAATGTAGTTAAGAAGGTTTCGATCAAGATTTCAAGTATTTAATGTATAACAGATGATAAATAACATCATTTTTATTTAATTATTTGGTTTACACCGGTATCATATCATTTTATCCATAGAAATTTTTCAATAATGAAATATTATAATTATGAATGTGGACTTGAATAACCATAGAACTTCATGGCATTTGCGTACAATTTGAATACAGGTTCATATTAACTACATACATATCCCATGAAACGCATCTACTAAAACAAGCGTATAACTATACAAGTTTATAGTTAGGTGATGATTGTGAAAGTCACTGGTGCAATCAGTACCCAGAAAGAAAAGTCATGTTAACTAAGCAAAATATTGCCCTATTTATTTAGGTTTAAACCATTGAAATACTGTTACTAGCGTATGGAATTAATGCCATGAACAAGTCCCACACAGTATGGAATTGACGCAAATGGCCAATGGTACGTACGTACAAGTACGTATCAAAGATTGTAGAACTAAATAACGCCTCTATACGGTCCATATAAAGAAAGACTGTCCTTTTACTTTTTGGCGTCCGCTTATTCTTATTCAAAATCCAAAGCACGAATGATGTTAGAAAATTTATAAACACAACATGTTTACTACTCAAAGTCAAATACTAAAAACAAAAGCCCTTATTTGTCTTTAATTTTGTTGGGTTAATGATCACTTCACCGCCATACTATTTCAACAAAACCGACTTTAAAAACAAAAGACACCAAAAACTCTTAAATAAACTCTTGAAAGGACTCCATTTTAGGCAAACCTTGTCCTTGGAATGGAGTCCTTTCAAGAGTTTATTAAGGACTTTTTAGTTTATTTTGTTTTTGAAGTCGTTTTTTACTTTATTATAAAAGTTATTTTATTTGCAAATTGTTAGCGATTAAAATCAAGGGGAGGGGGTTTCACCTTTTGACTCTGCTCTTTAATAAGCTACAAAGTACCTTACATAAGTCCCGGCGTCATAATCACTGAACTCCTAACCATTAAGGAGTTCCACTATCAGCTCAGTTCTACAAAATAGTGACTATCAGACGTAAAGACACGTCAACATTGAAATACTAGTACAAAAACGCTATACGCGCCTTTTAGATTTAAGAGTTTCCCTCGATTACACCAAGACCCCATCATCAGTTCCGGATTTGGCCACAATCGGACCAATTAAAAGTTAAACTCTATAAGAAAATGAAAAAAAAATCTAATCTGTCAACTTTGTCTTTTATCATAAAATGTACATTCATTATTACTCAGTTATGCCGTACGGAACGTGAGTCCGTTTTACCCGTTGCCAGTTTTAATGGATGTAAATACTAGTGGCCCCAGTAAACTTTGTTTCGTATCCAGCCTCAGCGCGCCCCAGCTCCGTTTCCTAATAACTTAAGGGGTAAGAGGTAAATACCAATTCGACAAAGTAAATATCATAAAAATCGGTCTACCGTTGTTGAACTATAAAGTAGTGTTACTGATACTACTTTATTTTATACTAGCTTTTGCCCGCGACTTCGTTCGCGTGGACTTCAGGTTCGTCCCGTCTAGTAGCGCGAAAAATGTGTTTTTTACGACCTCACATTAGAAACCTCAAAAATTGTAGCCTATATGTTATTCTGATGTATAAGCTATATTGTGGTAAAGTTTCATTCAAATCCATTCAGTAGTTTTTACGTGAAAGAGTAACAAACATCCATACATCCATACTTACAAACTTTCGCCTTTATAATAGTAGTAGGATAAATAAGGTTATTATTTGCAACCCCATACATTATGCAATAGAAATGGTTATTCACTATTGCTTATTCTTGGCCTAATTAATTTAGTATTTGTCTAAAATTGTCATTTAACTGTTTGGTGATAGAAACAGTTTGCTCATCATGTACCACAATTTTATTTTATGGACAATTTATTATTATAATTATATTTGTCGATAATTTTGGTCCTAGTATCTGCACATTTTGTTTGATCAAGTTTCGAAAATACACATTGTATATGGTAAAAGATCTTCGTTATAACTCATGAACCTCTTGAAATAGTCGCCATACATACTAATCTTTCTTGTTTATAGTATTAATAAGAATTACTTTATATGCAAGTTTACATAATATTTATTAATCATTTAAATACAACTACAAATCTTTATAAAAGAACGAATACTTTTTGTTATAATTAGAGACCATCGACGATCCAAATGCACTATGTGGCTTTATGCCTGTTGCATAAAGCCTCTAAGCGAATTGGTCGCCGTATAAAATTTGTGCAAGCGTGATATTTTCAAATTTGGAATGAGTATCATACACGAAATAAAAGACTAGCAGCGAAGACAACGAGCGACACACCCCTCCCCTCCGAGCGCTCGGCGCTGTCTGTCAAATTTCGATCGAAGATGAACGTCCGTGACAGCTCCAAATCTTAAATTTATAGGTTACTTTAGTAAGATATTATATTTTGAATATATTGTACACGATAAAATCAAGAATTTAGATGCTAAGACAAAGATAGGAAACTCTCTACCATTGTTTTATCAAATAACACAGAATAAGTGCAATGTATCTCAGAGATATTTGCCTGTCTTTGGGTGCGTATTTTATGCCAAAACATGGTTTCAATTTTGTCTTCATTTGGAATAACCAGATCAATAAATAAAAAAAACAGAGTCAACACCTTGTAGACGAACGTAATTTCCTTCAAGTTTGTGTTATTTCGATAGCTGATGTCAACAACTGATCTAGAAAAGTGCACCAGAAAAACCGTCAATTTGGCTTCTATGATTGCAAATTACAGGCATTTTAAAGATTGAATCAAAAATTCAGAGCTTACATCTTATGTAGATAGCTTATTTCTACACAAATCAGTCAAAAAAAGTTGTCAGTTAAGTCATTTTTGGGAAGAAAACTGCACTTGAACTTTGTTAGAAGGTAGGTGACAGCAGCCTGGTGCAATTACTTTTTAAGGGTAGGGCGCTCAAAACAAAAGGACACGAAGTTACATTTCACTGCAATGAAGGAATATAGGTATTTACAAATAATTAAAACAACATATATTTTGGTTTTCGTTATATTTTAATTTGAAAATAGGCTTAAACTATTTAACTCCAGCTGCAATGTGATTATAACTTAAATTCTCTCAATTTATCTCACTATTATCCAAACGCATCTATTGCAGATCGGTTGTTGATTTGCTCTACGCGCATCCAGTGCTATGTTCTTATTTCTCTACCTGATACACCTATGAATATACCCAAATACTATATTCAAAAGTAGGAACCTAGTCTCTATTAAAATTATTTGTCGCAATAGAAATAGACTTGGCCTCCAGAATGGTCTTTTATGAAAGGGATCATTGATACTGGATGCGTATATCACAAAATGCTTTTCTAATTCAGACATATAATTACACTATAATCACACCACAACTTTATATTTATAAATAAAAAAATAATTATTATAATATAATAATTATAACAAATGTCAAAACGTAAATTTCAGTGTATTGACCGACTGAAATGTAAAATTCTGCTATTAAAAAAGAAATCTAACTATGTTTTTTTGTGAAATTTTTCGTACTTACAACTTAGCTGGACATAGCAAGGAAACCTAATTTATTTAGACCTTATATATTAAACATCTCTTCTATTTATTATTTACAGTAATTTACATCACAAGAGTTATGTTGTATGGTGGTCACAGCGATACAACATTCTTTTTTTTATTTTTTTTTCCATTATTCTAACGTAAGGAACTACATGTAAGATCACCACAAGTCTGAAATTAACTTTCCTAGACAATAACACATAAAGATATTTAGTACTGAATTTCAGTGACGAAAATTTGACTTTTGCACACACTGAAATACAATAAGTAATTTGAACATCTGTACTATTATTTTTTATAAAATGCTCTAGATATAATAGATACAAAGAAATTGGTACTCAAATATAAATGGGCAGATTTTTTTTTTGTATATCAGTTTAATTTCTAGATATTTCGTCGTGAGATTTCGTGTGAACATTAAAGAGAAAATTGCACGATTACCTACACCCACACAATGTTCTCCACTCATATCCTGGATAAACTGACTCTTTTTGTCGAGTATTTTGTCTCTAAGTCATCATCAGATACTTCAAAAACAAATAAATAACATATTCTTCAGAGGCTCTTAATCCGATCGAATCTTCGATTCTAGCCATCTTATTTGTTCGTTTAGTTAGCAGATATGTACCGTTACCATTACTTTATGACGGTTTTACTCGCTAGCGACTATGTATGAAAATTCTATGGAAAATTGAACAGCGGTCCCCTAGCGGTCACTTGCAGAACTAAAAATGTTCATACAAAAAGTTACGTCGTCGCTAGCGAGTAAAACGGTCGTTAACTCATGGTTACGGTACTGAACAAGGTCTCGGCAATTATACAGCCATGCAAACATCTAATGGAGTAGAGCCTCAGACGATCAGTTTATAGAAAATATTGTACTCGGTCAACAACAAAATATTTGATATAGAAAACGCTCGGATTCTATGCTCAATTTGATATTTTTAAAGTTATATAATGAACGCACAAAATTTTGATAAGAATGAAAATAAAACGCATGTTAGTTAAAAAACTTTCACAAATGACTTTTTATTAAAAATCCGAATCCTGTATCCTGTAATGTGCATCGCTTTCTAAAAATAGGCAACTTTACAAAAAAACAAGGGTCCAATTTATTTCGCCATCAACAAACTTTATCCAAATTATGTGGATGACATCCTTCAACTTGACATTCTGTATCTGTAAGGTTTTAGTGATATCAAGGCTTTTCCTCATGGATACGAAGTTTTTTTTTTTAATTATAAAGTCATCTTTTTTGTAGACTAAAGATTAGAATTTGTACTTAAAAAAAAACATAAGAGCATTGAAGAGTTTGACTCCAGAATAATAAGGCGTTCCATTTTCGAATTCAATCTTTACCCAAAAGAAGGTTTGTGAGCCTACCTTTGTTTATTTTTTTCTATCAATTTAAGCACAGAGCGTATCGCTTCGTCGTCGGTGTAGCCACCATACTTGCACTCGCTCACAGCGCACAGAGTGACAGATGGTTGAGACACTGCTGTCACGGGGCTCTGCGGAGGAAAATAAAACATGTTACAATAGTTATAAGGAACACTGTACATTTAATAAAACACAATTTTTAGTTTTGAAACTATGTAAATGACAAATAACATCTTAGTCTACCCCGTGACGACGAACGCTGTAAAATGTTCGAAACGTCGGATTGAAAAATCTAATAAATTATAGCGAAAATATCCGTAAATTTTGTTTTATTTAAGGGTTAAGGTCTAGGCTTACTACATCGTATCATAACCGTGTTAGACACAACAACAGACACAAAAAGCAACAGTATACGCTCTACTATGCCCACTGAACGGATCTACAGCGTTCTGTTTCACCGTTGTATGGAGCGAGAACGTATTTTGCCGGTGCTGAGACGCTCCGTGCATGACACGCGATGGTGTTGGTCAGTGATGGATCGGTGTAGTGGAAAAGGTGTAATAGCTTTCAATACAAAGAATATATATTTGCCTGACACGCACGGTCATGGTATGCTAAGGCGTAGTATGCAGAAACCTTTACGGCCTTACTACAAAAAAATAAACAAGGTTTGAACTACTGTTTAAATGTTATGCGACTTAAGTGTAATGTGTGTCACCCTTATGTCATTTGACTTGATTGACGTTGATTTTAAACTAGCCATAGTACATTTAAACAGTGTTCCAAACCTTGTTTATTTATTTGTGGTAAGGCAGTTAGTTAGAGTCTAACAATCACTAACCGGTTACAAAATCGACAAAAACTATAGTAAAAATTTAAGAGTAGTTCTACTGTACTGTATTGAAATATATCAGTCACAAAACCAAAACCCTTTTAGTTTAATTTAAATAAAGCCATAAAAGCAAGCAAATGTACTAAATCTTAATGTTTGAAATTAAGTTCTGTTTGCTTTCTTAGCCTTATCAGCGCAAAAAATGTTAATGTATTTTAGTCTCACAGTTGTTACTGAGTAAAATCTTTTGATAGCACCAAACTATTATATAAAAACTATATTTAGTGTAGAACTTATCACAAATACATATTTACTAAGCATGATGCGTGTTTGTTTCTAAAACGTGACTAGCCATAGCAGAGTATCATTCTAGTAATCTCACTTCTTGCAAAATACATGGAGTATGTTTGACTCCATGTAATCAACCTGTCAACGACTTGAGGGAAGAGTGTAGGAAATGCAAAGCTCTTGATAAATCATTTGCTACCACAAACATGTTAACGGTTTACGAAAGTGATCAGATATGTTAACAGACAATGCCCATCTCATTGTAGAGGTGTCTGTCTAGTTGGAATGTGGTAGATCATCGATATATATAGAACGCATACAAGAAAGCTGAATCGAAGTTGTACCTAAATTCCGATTATCTTTGCTCAGCGAATGATGTGAAAAATGCTTGTATGGTACTAAAAATGTGTTTATGAATAACTGGATTTGATATGATTTTTTAATCTACATGTAATTACATGTGAACACAGAAAAACAAAATTTTTAAATAACTAATTTGAAAATAATGATTTTAGAATTCCAGTATTTAAAAAAAAACAGAAGCTACGTAAAAAAAACTTTGAACAAATCATCTTACTTTGATGTGTTTACATATTACTATCCGTTTTGGGACCTCGGGCTTAGGGTGGCGTTAACGCAAGCACTCTGAAATTAATAATAATAAAACATAAATGTATTTATACCGTCCCATTGACATGACAACCGTAATCTTACTAATATAAATTAGTAAGATTAGGTCCTTGACAAGCAGTAGCATGTTTGTAATATTACTTTTGATATATAGGTTATATTCAATGTCTGGGGTCTAGATAATAAAGGAGCGACTTCCATTGGTAGGATTTTTTATTAATTTTTCTCAGTTTTCACAAGTAATCAGTATAGGTAATAGAACTATCCCTATCCTCAAGACTTCCTGTTTTGATTGAATTTTTAAAGGGAATTGACTGTATAAAGAACGAATATGTAAGAAATGCAATGCTACATTCAAAAGCGGTCAATTTTATATAATGTTTTAGTTAGACCATCAAAACGGCGCGACCCTGAGTCACTTTGATTCGTATTGTCACTCCACACACTACTCCTACGGTAGCAATTTGGATGTGACAAAATAAGATAATTACTACAGCATAATATGTGTACAGACTACACGCAGCAGACCGCTACGTGCCGATTACCTACTTTAAACCCGATTATCACTACGTTTAAAAATTACCAGTATAGAAAACGAGCTACGTTTAGTTGTAGTTCATAGCCAGTTATCCATATCCGCGACGTTCCGTTTCACAACTAAAGACTACAGCTACAGGTCACGGAATACGTACAGTTGTGGACGCGCAGTATCGCGTCGCGCTCTCAAGTATTTGTCAATTCGTTTAACTGTATTTGTCAAACAGCTATAGAAGCTTTTGGCATGTGTACTTTAAAGACGTTAGAAACAACTACAGGCTACGGGCTATAGCTACACGTTACGTACAGGTGTGGACGTATGGACTGTTCCCGCAACCCTCGTGGATGTGGCGGATGTGATGACTTATGTACCTGTTGCGCCGTGGGCTACAACTTCAAGCCACGGGCTACGGCTACAGCTACAGATAGGCTACGTACATTTGTGGACGCTTGGACTGTGACGTAGCCCTCGTGGGTGTGGCTGATGTGATGTTGCGGCGTAGGCTACAACTACAGGCTACACGTTACACGCTACGTGCAGGTGAGGACGTATTGACTGTTCCCGCAGCCCTCGTGGACGTGGCGGAGGTGATGTCGCGGCGTGGGCTACACTATAGGCTACAGGCTACGGGCTACAGCTACAGGCAGGCTACGTACAGTTGTGGACGCGCACCGAGGGCCAGTCGTCCATGTCGGCGGCGTGGTCGCGCTCGGCCTCGCGGCGCTGCACGCGCGGCGCCTCGTTCCTGTTCACGCAGCCCTCGTGGATGTGCACCGAGGTGATGTCCGAGCCGGGGATCTCGAACATCACTTCCAGGAGCAGGTTCTCCTGTAAACGAAAAGTGGTTTGGTCAGTTTGGATACTAGGGGTCCAGCAAACTTCGTTTCGCCCCGGTCCCAGGCGGCGTAAGAAGTTAAACGGCGACATTGTAGAACGAATTTGTAAAGATCGTAAAGCCCACAATCGGTCACTATGGAACAATGGACGTCTTGCTGCTTATTCAGCTGAGAAGAGATTGGAGAACATTCGATCAAAAACGCAACGTAGCCTACGTTCGTCGTAGGTCGTCTACCGACTTGATTGACAGACGACCCTGTAAGGATCACGGAATCGCGTCGGATGCAGAACGCTTGCGGCCGGCCACAGTGAGAAACCCTAAGGGAGGCCTGTGTTCAGAAGTGGACAACCTTTAGCTGATAATGATGAAGACGTACCATAATGGCGCGCAGGCCGCGGGCGCCGGTCTTGCGCTCCATGGCCATCGCGGCGACGGCTCGCAGCGCGTCCGAGCTGAACGACAGCTCGCACTTGTCCATCGCGAACAGCAGCTTGTACTGGGACACCTGAAACACGGAGAAGCATACTGAATCAGATAAGGTCTGGATCCACTACATACCATGACCGTGCTGGGAGCGTATCAGACACGAAAAGAAACACGATACGTTCTACTAAGCCCATTGAACGGATTGACAGCGTTCTGTTTTATAGTTATATGGTGCGGAAGTGAAAGCGAGCGATAGCGTATTTTGCCGCTGCTGACACGGGACGGTGTTGGTCGGTGACGGAACGGTCTAGTGGGAAAGGTGTCATAGTTTTCATTTCAAAGAATACTTTTTTGCCAGACACGTTCCTAGACTCTCTTAATGGAGATTGGGTGGCGCGACGAGCAACGCGTGCATGTAGCTGTTCGCGGCTTCGCGCCCTAGCACATAAACACAGAAGCCAATGGACTTTGTTGGTTACGAACAATTTAAGCGGACGTGGATAGTCGTGAGCGGCGGTGCGGCGACCATCAAGGGACATGCATAGTGCACGTCTACTACCGTATTTGGAAGTCTCACACACAGCTATCAATCACAGAAATTTATGTTCTTTTTTTATAAAATTATCCTCTTTAATATTTATTTATCCTTTTACAAAACGGTTTTTGAAATCTAACAAAATTAACTAGAAAATAAAATAACCATATCTCTCGTTATCAAGCAGGAACTTCGTAATACGCTTATAAAACTAGAAATTCAAATATTTTTTTTCAAAGGAGACGGACGACTCGCCATACATTGCTTGCCCCAAAAGTAAAAATCCATGCGTCACGACCAAAACTAATTTTATGGGTTCGTTTCTTCGCCTTTTAAAATAATATAAAGTAATATAAGCCGTAAATAGCGGGGTTTTCACATACAACGAAATAAAATGTGTGGGGTCAATCTCTTGCACACTATCTAGAATAGGTCTATCTAGATCATAGCGCCATCTGTGTCGAAAAACCGCCATCTAGGCCACCAAAACTAAAACATAGAAAACTGCCCCGCTAGGGTGCGAAACGCGTGAAAATTACGATGACGCAAACAATAGCCCACTAAAAGAAGTTCCTTGTCACAGTTTTTATTTCAAGTTTTAGGAAGAGGTTGGTAGGTTTAAAGGTTAGTACCTATGGGAGGCAAACGTCATCTTCCTTTTTAAAATAGCGATTGCGAGCGCTTACTTATTTAACTACCTGCCAGTTCTATGACACAGTGTGACACAATATGCCATTTCATTAAGCGGTCGTCAGTTTGCTTATAAGTGATCGAAACCGCTATTTTCTGCCAAACACAACAATTGTTGGGGACAGGAAATTGTATTCAATGGTTGTCCAATTTTTTTTGTAGATTTATATGCCGCTAGATAAAAGCAAAGTAAATTAACAATATTGTATTAAAAATTCAAAATATTTTTTTCAAAATGATATAGTCTAGTCTCTTAATGCTTTTCTTTAATCAAACAAAAAAACGACTCTGGGGCACGATACGGCCGTCTCCTTTCAAATTTTCTTCAAATGGAAATTTTCAATTACAAAAGGTACGTATATGAAGTTTTTTGAAAACTGACCTTTATTACAACAGCGTAAGATACCACAACCATGACGTGTTGTTAAAGTGCATGAATTAATTTAAATTTAATTAATATCAAAAAGTGACATTCCTTTGTTTTTAATTTAATTTAATTTACTTGTAATTTTAGTAAAGTGTTAAATAACTTTATGGGTGTAATTTGCCTGAAATAAATAAATGATTATTATTATTAACTCACCATAGCGTTCTTCGGTTCCGTAAGTATCCTCACTAGAAGGTCTTGGTTTAGACTGTGGAAGGGCACCAGCACCGGGAATCTGCCCACAAACTCCTGTAAAAAGGGGAATAGAACGGTTAAATTTTCAGTCCATTGGTTACTTTCAACTTGCCGCTGGCTTTTGTTTGTTAGATCGAGTGGATCGAGACAAAATTTTAAGCAGAAACTACTCAGAAAGCAGGCAGGGTGGTTGACACCTCCGTGCCTCAGAAAGCGTTTAGTCGCAGGTGCTGCGTGTGAACTCTTATCGGGCGTATCGAAGTCTTACCGG
>OY757268.1:12566165-12614416 GCA_963584085.1 Pyrausta aurata | reverse complement strand
TAATACACTTATCCAACTGTAAATTCAAATTAATTTTTTTTTTAAATTTAAATTTTCTTCAAATGGAAATTTTTTATTACAAAAGGTACGTATATGAAGTTTTTTGAAAACTAACCTTTTTGAACAGCATAAAATACCACAACTATGAGGTGTTGTTTAAGTGCATGAATTAACTCACCATAGCGTTCTTCGGTTCCGTAAGTATCCTCACTAGAAGGTCTTGGTTTAGACTGTGGAAGGGCACCAGCACCGGGAATCTGCCCACAAACTCCTGTAAAAAGGGGAATAGAACGGTTAAATTTTCAGTCCAGTGGTTACTTTTAACTAACCGCTGGCTTTTGTCTGTTGGATCGAGTGGATCGAGACAAAATTTTAAGCAGAAATAACTCGGACAGCAGGCAAAAAGTTATGGGTTGACATCTCCGTGCCTCCGTGCTACTGTGACGTATCAAATTCTAGCTATCGCGGTTCAGCTTCAACGCTGCGACAACAGCGCCATCTAGCTGTCCGGCTCCGAGTTTTCGTATCGCGATGTTGTGAATTGATTACTTGTTGATATCGGTTTATCAGTAGCCCTAACATGGACGCCTCGATACCGTTTATCGCGTCGATGACATAATTTTATTTCCTAAACGACATGTTTTCCCAAATTTTTTATCCGGTAAGGTCATTCTTATTGCTTTCAAAAACAAACGAGGATATTAAAAGATGAAAATATGAAACCAAAAATTGCGCACGGGCGGGATTCGAACCAGCATCTTTCTGGCTATCCGGGCCAACTGCTCTTCCAATTGAGCTACCGTGCCGTCGGTCCGACCGCGCGAAATTCTTGGTCTCACTGATACGTCATTGCGTGACGTTCATATTTTCATCTTTTAAGAATAAAATATGACACTGTGAGTGTTAAAAATATTGTAAAACCATTGAGGATATTAAAGTGAGTAAAAATATTTTTTTTACATGATAAAAAAGTCGATTGAAATATATCAATTTCTACGATAAACGATAAAGAGGCGCGCATCTTAGGCTCGCAGGTGGGATAAGACATTATTACTTACTGGAATCATGCCCATATCTATATGGGCGTACTCACCGGGAACTGTCTCGGTACCGCAGCGGTTAGTGGGTCGCATTTCAAAGAGACGGCTGAGCCAGAGGTCTCGGGTTCGATCCCAGGGTCAGGCCAAAAATATTTCTCTGGGTTTTCTGATCAGCAATTCTCAGGGTGGCCCAGAGTTTTAAAGTTGGCGGTTTTTCACCCCCGTGTGTAGCTGCGCACGTTGCGCCGTCGGTCCTGCGCCCGATCTCTCTCCGGTCGTGTCAGATTGCTGTCCCATCGGGCTACGAGAGCGAAAGGAATGGAGAGTGCACCTGTGTTTGCGCACACACTCGGTCAGTCGTTGGGACTGGGCAGGCTAGGGGGAGGACGCGCTCACCGGGATCATGCCGAAGTCGATGAGGTCCCTGGCCTGCACCTTGCGCAGCCAGGCGTCGCGCTCGTCGTTCTCGGCGGCGGCGGAGGCGTGCGGCGAGGCGTCGGCGGCGGCGGCCTGGATGGCGGCGCGGCGCCCCGACTTCGGGTCCCAGGCGCCGAAGCCGAGGTACTTCTCGTTGTTGCGGCGCTGGACCAGCCTGGGGACGAACGATGGTCACTTGAAAACATGGATCTCGGTTGGACCTCATCTCTTCCAAAAATGATAAACCAGTTACGGGAATTGTTATCGGTTAATTTACACGCAGTTTGTAAATTTTTACTATCAGACCGCATGCCGGAGCCTTGCGTGAGACTTACAAAATTCATCCATCATAATCATCATTATCAGCCAAAGAACGTCCACTGCTGAACATTGTCCTCCCCTACGGTTTTCTTTAGCGACCGGTTGTGCGCGGTCTGCATGCAGTGTGATAGTGCGATCTTTACAAGGTCGTCTGTCCATCTTGTCGGTGGACGTCCTACGCTGCGTTTTTGGTCAAAGGGTCTCCAATTTCAAACTTTTCTGTCCCAACGGCCATGAGTTATTTGCGCTATGTGCCCTGCCCACTGCCACTTGTACAAAATCCATTAATATACTAAAACACAATTTTAAAATTACGAAAAAGTGGCCACCCACCAAATTTAATTTTAGTCTATCTATGAATTAAAAATCAGACAATAGACCCATACCTGTCGAGCCCGTTGTAGGCGCCGCTCGCCACGAACAGTATGTTGGTGGTGTCGACCTGCACGGCGTCACCGCGGAGTTTGCGCGAGTTTCTCTCAGGGACCGATACCACAGCACCTTCTAACATCTTCAGCATGCCTTGTTGCACACCCTCGCCTGGAACAAAGGGGTTGGCAGGTTAATCAGGAGGATACTACAAGGTGCCACCACTGTACCGCTGACGAGAATACAGCGCAACATACCATCGATACATGCCCGGCCTGGGCGAGGGAGCTTGCAATTCTCGTCGCGGCAGTTGGGAAACACCTGTCCCTAGGGGCGGTTATCACCCGAATATTAAACAAGGAGGCTTGGAAAGCGGTGCGAACCTTCTGCGAGGAAGTGATCCTATAGAAGGAAGCCGCGGAGAGGGAGCGAGAGGCTTCTGCTGACGCTCCATTGATCCGCAGCCGGTGCACCGGCCAGCGCAGGAGGGCCTATAGGAGATCATAACCTCCACGCGAACTTTCCCGGTGAGCCTCGACGGGGGTGCTTGGGCACGTACGAATTTTTGGCCTCGGCAGTGTATATAGGAATTTATCTCTGGGGAAACTTGCGAGTCACTCACCACCGACATCTCTGAGCTGGTGTATTCCGGGAACAGCGCCAATTTTGTCCACCTCGTCGAGGAACACGATTCCTGTCTGTGCACGCTCCACACTGTCAACAAACGAAATCGTTAGTGGTTTAAATAGTAGCCTCTTTACAACCTACAAAGTATTGGACGACGAGTAAACTAATGCAAGAGGCCTAATAGATGTATTCTATGACGTAGTCGACTTGGTAAGATAAGACCTTTCAGATGTCCATGAATTATATGTACTCGTCCATGAGTGTGCGTCTTGACTTGACATGGCTCGACAAGACCGACTTTTCATGCTTTCCAAAGAGCTTTTTTATCCAGACAAAAAATAAAAGGTTCTTTACTTGAAGTTGGCGTCTTGCAGCAGTTTGGCGATGACACTCTCGATGTCCTCCCCGACGTAGCCCGCCTGCGTGAGCGTAGTGCAATCGCAAATCGCGAAGGGCACGTCTAGGCACTGAGCTATTGTCTGCGCCAGCAGGGTCTTGCCTAGAACGAAAAATATCTATGATTAGTGTGAAAAAATTATACATAGTTGGATCTGGATAACGGGTAGCGAAGAAATACGAAAAACGCACAGAAAAAAAAAAACAGATTGTGTGGGCCTAAAAAGAGAGAAAGTAACCCCTTTTATGCCTACACTGACATGATTTTGGATGTGCTAGTAAGATATAAGTATGTATTTTGAAAAATAAATTATTCGGAAGCACTACAATTACGTTATTGGGTGGTATTTAATATTTTCTGTATGTAATTATGTAAATTTTAATAGTTAATCATTGTTCCTATATGCCGAATAATGCATGTGTGTTAGACATGTAACCGCTTTTTGTTTAGTGACAAAGAAGTCACTGTGTCAAAAGACATGCAAAAAAGCAAACAACGCACTATGTTTTTTTATCATCAACCAAAATCCACGATAACCTATTATTGCGAAATGCTGAAACAAGGTAAAGAACAAGGATAACCAAAGTCGTGTCTAATTCTAAACCGGACAATGCAAGGACACACAGTTAAGTGCAAGACATGCAGATTTTGGACTAAAATGGTGATCTCGCGTATCGCAAAACATAAAAAGAAGTCTTTAAATAAATCAATAAAAATATGAAATACATATTGGGCACCTATTTAAACCGAAATCTGCTAATTGAATAAATATTTGATTCTGATATAAGTATGTCATTCCACTCTAGTCACTGTTTAGTTTGGGGCTACCTACTTACTGCAAGTCATTATTATTTTTGTGCGATTATTCATACAAATCTTTTTTTGTCGTCTCCGAACTGTCAAAGATCTTACGTCTATTACAGGGCATTGACCTTGTCCAGGGTCGTAACATTAGACTTGGTAACAAAAACTAAGCATAATAATAATCGCCTAAATGTGATAATAAGATATATTATATGTTTGTTTAAAACAAATATGGCCATAAACAAAACAGAATTTCACGCTCCATACAAGGCAGTCAAACTCTATTGTTACATAAAAGACTGATTGGTTGCTAAGGTTGACAAAAACTGAAACATACCTATAAATATATTTTGCATTATTTCTCATACTGAATTCGTACTTCACAAAATATCATCACGCTTTGTGCAATTTCCAGTTATTTTATAATTTTTGCCTAAAACATCAGTAGCGTCCAGCAAACCAAGACTTTCTGCAGCTACCCAAGTTATAGTATCGATAACAATAATTCCTCAATTATCCACAGCGTTCGTTACACGGTGTTACGCGTTCTATGCAACGTTGCCGGTGCGACGCTCACTTCCTCGCAGCTCGTAGGAAGTTACATGTGGTGTTATTATCCAATACTATACAATACTAGGTTACTTTGTTGTTGGTTGGAGATTTGATGAGAGATACGAGTAAACTACTTACTTTTTGATACTGTGAAGGAGGCATATACGATTTTATTATCAATGTAAATGTAACTTATACTTTTGAGACTGAGATATCAGAAAGATAAATAAAATTTAAATCCGTAAAAAAGTATTTTTTTGTTTGCAACTGCACTAAAGATGGATGCGGAAAGTTATACATGAAAGTTATATTACATTTCGCTATAAGAATATATTAACTATTGAAATAGTATTCTTATCATAATATAAATAAAAACCAGTATTTATTAAAGTAATTAATTTGAATACAGTAAAATTTTATGATACTCCATATCATCATCTTCACGACGCATCATTGCGGAAGTAGAGATATGAGAGCCTCTAAATTAAAGGTTAACTATGCATGATGAATGACTGGTTTGTTAGAAGCTACTTAACTTCCGATATCTAATGCTTTAATAAAATTCGTAGTAAACACTCTTAGTTATTTTAACAATTTGACTTCATAGCTTTGTCTTTTTTTTGTTGTTTCGATGCTAAGAAATGTTTTTTAAGAAATCATCATAATCTCATGCAACGTTTTAAATCCCCATTATAATGTAGTGTAGAGTATGTAATGTAACGTTTATCAAGTTGTTATGTTATGTTATGATGTCACAGTAGGCGCCGTAGGGGAAAGTGCCAATTAGATAGACATTCTACAGACTCGAGGTACAGTCGGCCTAGTTTACTTTATTTACATTTTAATGTAATCCTTAATTAAAGCGCCAGATAATCTTTGAATGCTCCAAGTCCACCTTTGTACACCAAGATTTGTGCAATAAAGTCTTTAAATATATAAATAAATAAAAAAAATGCTCAGACATTACTGCATCTTAAACTTCCATCTATATGATCAGGGAGTTAAAATTAACAAACAAATGACTGAGGTTAAATATGAACTAAGGGCTGATTGTATCGATGCGAATTTGATCTTGGTTTATACTTAGTTCTGTTGCTATTAGTATTTTTTAGTTGAAAGAAATACGGAGTGCAAGCGAACTTAAGTAAATTAAAATTAGCCCTACAAGATTATGCGTCTATTTATAACAATCTTCAATCTTCAGCAACAAAAACACAATAGTAAAAAAACATATGTACAAAATTGAACAACAAAATGGCATGTTTAAAATGATGGAAGTTGTTTTTATACAATGAATGCCCTCGGGGCAACGCACTTTCCAATGCCTAGTAACAACATAACAAGCAGATATCACGGAGAGTATTATGCGATAGCGAAGACTCAAATGTATCCCCGATTAACAACAGAGAGATTTTGAAGCTTAAAGTTGAGTGATCGGATTACACTTAATACGGTAGATGACATCACAATCGTTTCTGTAGGTTCAATAGTATGCCAGGTTATTGTATTTACAGACATTGAGCGTCCCAGACACGTATGGTAGTAGAAAAAATAATATTATCCTATGCAGGGCGTACGGCCTCATTACGATATTTCGTGACCCAAGTCAGAAATTAAAGGTTTACAACCTGTAGACGAACTATCAACCTCATTAAAAGTAACATCAAAAATTATTAGCCATGCTTACAACCATAACATGGGTGCATAAAAACAGAAAGGTTTTCTACTAGTTTATTTTTAACTTTCGATTAAGATTTTTGGTTGTTTACATAAAACTGATTTAAATCTTAAATCAAAGCCACGTTTCAAGCAATAGTTGTTTCTATAAATATTAATTAATTCCCGTATTTTCAAGAGTATCAAGATTCTTATTATATTTAACCTTGGTTTAGAAGTTTATTTATTTTTTAATCATCGAGCTTTGTGTTTTATTATATAAATATAGTAAGTGAGTGCAGTACTTACCACTGTAAAAATTCAATTCACAAACTTGTAATAGCTTGCTTTGTTGGTCAATTAGTATCATTATTGCCATTACATGATACTACAATTACCTTCTGTCTAGAACTGGTTCTTGGACATCCCATCTTGGCAATTATAGTCAGGTTTACACGAAATAATTGATGGTTTATAACCACAATACCGAATCATTATTCCGAGTACTAAAATACTTTGTTGGGTAAACTAGTAATACAAGTTTACAAGATTAGCAACAACTGCAATTTGAACGAAACCACTAAATATATATTTCTTATTAATTATTCTTATGATTTCATGACAATCATAACAATCAGACTGTATGATGATAATCTCAATGAACGCTTAGTTTAGTTAGTTTAGTAAGTAAAGAGCAATCAATTTTTAAATCGAATTGGAAAATAATCAATCCACTGGCTGGTAAACAGAAAAAGGAAAATAATTCAATTGACTTTATTCATCGTATCGGTCCAACTCGCCAAGTGTATTTAAAATAGACATCCACAAACTTACACGTGGTATTCCCGCGCATACAAACTGCCTAATTCTATGTAATTAAGTAATCGCATTCTAATGTTGAGCAGCTGTGTGCATATCAAGTTAAACGAAGTCAAACAAGTGGATTTGATGAATTAAAGCAGAAGCAACACATTGTACAATGCACTGAAACCTCGAAATTAACTAATAAATAACCAATCGTAGCTCTAATGCTCTTATTCCGGCTTGCGCTGTGATTGGTTGTTACTTCGTAAGGGCCATGAACGCAGACCTGGGTTAAATCATTATTCTGTTGCTGCCAGTGTCTTTAAAATGTTGACAAAGACGAAACACGTGCTTACATTTTATCCTCGGGTAAGTTAACTCTAGTATGCGTAAATGGACCTAAATATAGCAAACTAGAAATTATGCCATACATATTTTTCTCAACTAGGTAATTTAATTAAATAATATACAAATACAACTGTGAACGCTCGGACCATTCTTTATAAATGTTTACCTCATGCATTTCTTTAACGGTTCTTTTATGGCTGACGTGAGAAGCCTTCTAAATGCATTCATCCTTAACTGTCAACAAACAAAGCAGCGAAGTGTACAATTGATTCCATTTGGCCAACAACAGGCATTAGTCTTATTGGGAGATAGTGTCTTTTGTAATTTGTGAGTCAAAAAGACTATTTAAACCAGTGAAAGAGTGCCGGCTAGTGATATCCATTCTTGAATCAGAGGTCTAACTATGTACATGACATAAGCAAATGTCTATAGTTCTCTAAATGGGAGGATGTCAGTCAAATATGGCATCATCATTATCAGCCAAAGGACGTCCACTGCTGCTTTTTCCACTCTTCAGGAAAAAT
Source organism: Pyrausta aurata (assembly GCA_963584085.1). NCBI lineage: Eukaryota > Metazoa > Arthropoda > Insecta > Lepidoptera > Crambidae > Pyrausta > Pyrausta aurata. The sequence continues at coordinate 12,606,557 of OY757268.1, read as the reverse complement.
AAAATATCTCACTAGAGTGCATGTCCGTTTTATTAAACGTTTTAAAAATACATAGTTGCATTATTTGCTTCAAAGATTGAAGAAGGCGTAATGAATTTGTTTACGATGTCGATATTGAGTTTGATAGCATTTTTAATTAATTTAATTTGATCGTTTAACTAATTTGAGTTAACGATTGTACAATTTTGTTTATGAGTACACTTTGAAACTGCATCCTTATAACATTGTTTCATCGCAACATCAGTATGTACTCGAAAGTCAAATCCGTTCATAAGTTATTATGAAATATGTTTACAACCGATATTATTTATTTTATGCCTGACATGAAACATCATTTTTAATTGCTGATACTTTTTAATTATTTAAATGCTCATACAAGCAAGGGGAAAAGATGAGAATGTTAATTTTATGTTCGTGTTCATTTAAAATTTTAAGATCCTGCATAAATACATTTTACGTTTGCCATTTAAAATAGTAAACAAACATTGAAAATATCCTTGGTGTAAATTCTAAATAAATAAAATGAAGTATCTGAGACATTAATCTTACATGCATTCACGTTTGAATGTTAATTATGAGAATGGAGCGGTGGCATATCTACTAATTAATCTAATTTACACTTCACATTGTGAACTTTAAATAAAAGTGCATTAGAAAAAACTACTATGTGCATTTTAAATGAACATAACTTTAGGTCAAAAGACCTGTTATTATGGAAATGAATGATTTATGAATGTAATTTTAAGATTTAAGGAGAAAATGAAATATTTGCATTTTCAAAGCAGAGTAACGATTCGGTACAACGAGATAAAAGTTTATTACACTGTTTATATAAAACTTGTAGACGATTTATGCGATGACACAGAATTACAATTGAGATGGCCAAAAATGCTTATTACTTTTATGCCTAATTCTTATTAGAATTTAAAAAAAAACCGGCCAAATGGGAGTCGGGCCCAGGCACTGAGGGTTCCGTGCCAACTTTAAATTGAATTCGGGATGCAACTACTTTCACCTAGCAAAAATATTACAATATTTTATTTATCTATTAAAGTGACCGCTGGTAAAGAACTATTTTATAAAATTTTAGGCCATTGAAACCTTAAGGCCTAATACTATAAAGACTTTACTATACGAATTGTTCCTCTTGAACTTGAATCAAGTAAGAAAAATATATTCAATCGATTCCTTACACTAGCAGCTATTGCAGCAAAGCTGTTAATCCACAAAAATCAAGACATTTTTGAGTAAGTATACACCAAATTAGGTTCATTGTTGCATACATGTATTAATATCATATGCGTGACTGCTTATAATTATACTTAATCCACGTGCAACCATTTATCTCATTTGTTTAACCTCTAAAGGTATGCGTATGCAAAGATTTTTTGTTAATTTCATTTAACATGTATCATTGTACACGTAAATATATGATTTTTTTTAAATATTTCCACTTGTTATTTAAATGTCTCGGATAAACGTCGCATTTGCTAGCAGTTGTAAATATTGTGAGTACTGTATTGATAAATTTTAATTACGCATTATAGGTAATCAAATCAGTTTGGCTCACATAACTGGTTTTAGTGCACGTTTACTCTCTCCTTGTGCTCATAATCTTTATAGCGAACTATTTTATGAAAGCGGTCGAAGGTTCTAGACAAGTCTAGACCAGTTCGATCAAATCGACCAAGGTGATACAACAAATAGTACACTAGATATTTGCAAAGGGTTATTGCCACCACACAAAGAATTTAAAGACACTTTTACTTTTCATTGTCGCATTTTTCTAGCTTTATAAAGAGTAGGTCTAGTGGGCATAGAAAAGGTATGTAACTTATAAAGTGAAGTTAGCCTGTTAATGACACACTCTGGGCTAATCGTCTTTTTTGTTACTTTTATCAACATTTATATTTTCTCTTGACGTTTTAAGAAAATGTCTTATCACCTGTGTATTGTACTGTCTATTAAATGTAATGGACACTTTAAAATAATCGAAATTCATTTTCTTTCGAATTGAAATCACCATATTACAAAACAAGTCTTTACATCTTAAGTTCATGTAATAGTGACTTTAAAGGACATTAAAGCTGAATCATTGCCGATGGATATCGCATGCTGATTTAAGAATTTAAGCACCCAATTTACATAAAATGTCAATACGTATAATATGAAGATCATCTTCCACGGCATATAAGGGCACGTTGCAAAACTGCAGACGTTTTTGTCAAATTGGAATCTTCATTAATCAATGGACACCTTGACTCGTTTATACTTGACAGCTTAAACGAGAAAAATAATGATTGCGAAACAGTAAACCTTTCCTGTTGGGGTATCTTTCCACATTACATGAATGATAGGTTTTCATACAAATTTTGTGTAGAATTTTATCTGTATTTGGGTCGAATAGTCAAATACAGAAAACAGATAAATGCATACATTTTTATGTAAATATGAATACGCTTGTTCTAAAAAGTAGTTAAATATTTCTTCCAATTCAGCTGAATAAATAAATAATGACGATTTTTCAGAGCTATCTGTCTGGCAATTTGAGGGACTCGTTTCGAGTGCCACATGTGTATTTAAACATTCAGTAACTATATTGTATCACAATATTAATTACTTATTTAATTTTAGAGTTACCTTACATTTTGGTAAGCTTAATATTGATGATGGATTGAACACAGGACTAATATATTACTGTAACATAATACAATTACATAAGACATTATTTGTTATGCAATTAACATTTGTTATTTTTTTCATTCGTTCATATTTTGCAATTTAGTACTCCTATGGATGAATAATGTACTATTGGTAAATTGATAAAGAAATCTTTCCATGTATCGAAACGAAAATAAAGGGGTTTACATTCGTGGCGTATGTCGCACGCGCGCCGCAGGTGAATGTGTAATTGCGCATTAAAGGAAAAAATAAACGATTTTGTTTACTCAATTTATGGACTGGACAAAAAGTTGCTTTCAAATTACAAGTTATAAAGCTATCATGTAAACTTTGGATTTTTTGTTAGCTATCAGTGACTTTATTCAATGCCTTAATGTACTTATATTTAGGTACTGGTTTTGCAAAGCAGGAGCTGAACATAATATTCCATTTTAAGAGTATTTCTGGAAGACATTTATATAATTGACATCTTGTTTGGGTAATGATAAAAATGATTGGGTCGTTATAAAGTGGAAGTTTGGTAGCAGTGGTAAACCAGAAAATATGTTCGTAGTAATGTCCCCTTTTTTGTGGCTTTTAGAAGCCATTGCTTTTTCCTATTTTACCGGACATTGGCCACGGTATACTAGTAATAAGAATAGATAGGCAATAAATCGACCTAGGTTTCTTTTCAGAAAATGAAGATATCACCTGGTTTTCAGGCACTGAAACACTGACACAATATCATTGGAATACGAAGGTAAATTTTATCGCTAATGCCAATGTTGCGATAGCTCAAGTGGGTAAGACGCGCGGAATTAAAACTTGGATTCTTGGTTTCAAATCCCGAAAGGTCCAAACTTTTTTCTCTTTTTTCATCAAAATACCGAACAAAACTCTTTCACCCAGATATTGTTCTATTATAGGGGTCGTTGGCAATCAGCATTTAAGTGTATGTTCAGGTACTCACCGCATCCAGTGGGCCCCAGGAGCAGCACGTTGCTCTTGTCGAGCCTGAGGTCGTGCTGCTGCCGCTCCAGGACCTCGGTGCCGCCGCCGCCGGTGCTCGTGCCGTGGCTAATGTGCAGGAGATCTGTGGAGAGGGGGTGATTTAGCAAGTGGTATGGGAGCAAATGGTACCATCATCATCATTATCAGCCAAACGTCCACTGCTGAACATAGGCCTTTACCACGGTTTTCCACAGCGACCGGTTGTGAGCGGTCTGCGTCCAGTGTGATCCTGCGATCTCTACAAGGTAGTCTGTACATATAAATTGCACTTGTAAAAAGCAACCGTGACTCTGTGACAGACGAGGAACCGAACCCCGTGTCTTACGCTATCCGGGCGTATGCCTATACCACTCGGCCACCGTCACATAACGCCCGATGAGTGATTATTATGTTTGTATAGTGACAAAACACTATAAAAACAAAAATCAACTGTAGTCTGTACATCTTGTCAGTGGACGTCGTACGCTGCGGTTTTGGTCGAAGGATCTCCAATCTAGAATTTTTCTGCCCAAACGGCTATCAGTTCTACGCGCTATGTGCCCTGCCCACTGCCACTTGAGCCTACTTATTCGCAGGGCTATGTCCGTTACCTTAGTTCTTCTACGTATCTCCTCGTTTCTAGCATAGCCTTCTCTACAGGAAATGGTATCGCAAGTGCAAAATTACATTATCTATTCTTTTTATTAAAGTAAGTCCGTGGTGTACTTATTGGCATCAAGTTAGAAGCCAAAACATAATTGTTTTCTAAAGGTTCTAATGAACCTTAAAAGATTGTTACTGATCTTATTGTGTCATAATTTGCAGGTGGTGATTTTTAATGTGGTTTTATTGGAGGAACAACACGATTACTTTGACCAAAGTCAGTTCGTGAAGTCACAGGGGGTTGCTAGTTAAACATAATTGACTTAAAAGAAAATGCTTATAATATCAAAAGTTTAAGTGTAATTGCCATTATTTTTCATTAAGTGCAAGTTAATATAATGTCTCATGACTGCAATTTGGTTATACCTTGTGGCCATCCTACCATTGATTAAAGAAAGAGCCTGCACAAATCGACCGTAAAGGTCGTATTGAAATCAGTGAAGCCTGTCACTGATCGTTTGGTCACGCTTTCGCTGGCGTTAATTTGGTACAATAAAGGCGATTTTTTGTGACACTGTTGCTATGGACGCACTGTAACTCAGATTTTTACTTGTTTGAAGGAAGCGGTAAGTTTTGTTACTCTTAATTAGAAATTCGGAATTTATTTTATTTATTTGTATTGCACTGTGAGCTATTTGAAAGAAAGAAAGACACATTTATTTGACACACAACAATACTACTTACATAATACAAATTATAATATAAAAAACACGATTGTGTATCAAAAAGGCTCCCGCTCAGCACTACTCGTGATAACCATGTGTAATGTTTATCACGACGCTGATTTTCAGCGGGATTTGCGGACTTGGCGGCCGTAATCGGCGGACTTAACGTCTTAGGGCATTCTCTACCAGTTAACCGCTACTTATTTTCTATGTATAAATTAAGTAAACATTGCGTGTAACTAACTTAATTGAATTTGTATGTGAAAGTGTTGAGTTATTTTCTAGTTACAGTTCATTTATCAGCTCCTTTGATCATCAAACTATTTCTTGCCAAAACTTGCTTTTACTTAATAAAGAGATTGTTTGATTTATGATTATGATCCATGCATTAATTGGTTTTAATTATAAAATGTGTTACATGATAAAAAAAAAACATATGTGTATGCATTCGTTGCTACACCCCGCCTGATGTAATGGACCACTACTTGAAAGTCCAAGTATGGTAGGAACGAAAAAAGTTAGTACAGTTTTCTGGCTTTACCAATGTACTCTTAAGGTTTTCAAGGCATATTGCGCTTACCAGTGAAAGGCACGCCAGTAATAGAAGTAGATGGCACGTGCAAGGAGCTGGCATGAAAGTGTGCCAGCTACAGGCATGTGTATCGCCGCCTTTATATCAGTGCAGCATAGCCGTCAATCAATAAGTTTTTTATTTCTAAAAAGTTTAAAACATGCCAGTTCTATGCATACTTTTGTCCATCGCCGCATCCGGTAATTTATTTTTAGTTTGTATTTGTTAATATGTGGCCAGTGTGTTGACTGCATATTTAATACCATAAGCCAAAATTATTGTAGTTGTAGTGCCTAATTTACAGTATGAATAAAGAGTAAAAAAGAAACATAACCTCTATTTCTCTTACCTCTGTGTGTATGATGTAAAGGATGATGCGCATCCGCGGGCGCGCCGCTCGTTACGTTGTTATAGATCCTCTTGTAGTGGTTGTACACGGCCACCGACAGAACCTTCTTGGCGTACTCCTGGCCCACGACGTGTTTGTTCAGGTATTCGAATATCTTTTTCGGCGGTGGAGGGGGCTTCCTGGGAAAAACATAATCTTATTTAGAACCAATAGTAAAAAAAGTAGTACGATACTTTGAGTAATCTGAAGGCCTAAAAGGGGTATGGAACAAATGGCTCACTATTTTTTATAAATCGACGGCCTACGAGATTTCTCCATAGAATATTTCGATTTAAATTAATGTCTCAATAGTGTCAATAAAGACTGAAATACACCTGTATCTGGCACACTTGCATGTCAGATACTTGCACGTGCCTTCTTCTTGTATAGGAAGACGCTTACTGGACAGTGTTATGCAAGTGAGGGCGTGGACGCGGGGTGCTCCAAAAGTGACGAGTGTGAATATTATGAATTTATGCATGCAAGGGCGCATATTGCTAAACTTGCGCATGCCCGTTACTGGCACGCAAGCTACTGCCCCATTTTACAGGCGTGTATTCGAAGCAAAAGGGGCAGGTAGGTACTTCCTCTGTTTATCGTTGTAAATACAAAACAGAAAATACACGAATAATTATAATCAATTATTAATTCAAAGGTACTTTTACTTTGTAGGTATCTGCTTTTATATTAAAGGCTAACGAGTTACAGAGTACCTCTAGTTATACTTTAGAAACTTCGAACAAAAGCCAATTTACAGCACAGCTGATAAGATGACTAACACAAAAGCCCGCCTCATCGTGTAAGCACAACATGAGCGTTATGCAATGTTTTCTCGAGATCATATAAGTGGCTAAGAAACGAGATTAACATTCACCATCCGCAAACTTTATATATGATAGAGACAGCGAGTATAAAGAATCGTGTGTGTTGATTATAATGACGCTCAAGGGCTGGTGTTACTCGTAAATCTGCCCAAATCAAAAAAATAATGATTTTGTAGATTTTCTACAAGAGATAAAAAAGTATGCGTAGCGTAGATTTTGAAAGTTATTTCAACCGATACAACTGTTCTCAAGTGTCAAAAAGTTGTAGATCCTCAATAATAAACTATCACAATCGTTAATCACCGAGATTCCAGACACAATAGCCAATCAACTGTTATCGCGTCCCATATGATGTTGTTGAGGTTTGACGGAATAACGTCATTGGAATACAATCCAAAGATTTAGGAGCGTCGTTGGAATACAATCCAAACACTTAGGAGCGTCGTTGGAATACAATCCAAAGACTTAGGAGCGTCGTTGGAATACAATCCAAAGACTTATGAGCGCAAGAAGCAATAATTTGGAAGAGTTAGCACAAAATTATTCAATAAAACCTACTGAACCAAACCATCATACCCATCCACGACAAACAAACCAGCTGTACCTGCGGAGTACACCAATAGCTCCGCGAACTCAATACAAAAAAAAATACGCTCTAGAGCCACTGAGAGCCATAACATCAAAGGAAGGGCACTGACCACAATAGGCCGATTGTTAGCCTCTGTTCCATTCAACCTGCTTACCAGGCAAAGTGCTAAATATGTGAAGAGGCTTAGAGATATTTTACCTGACTGGGAAAAATATATAGTTTATCTTTTGACAATGCTTTTAAACAGTATATAGGTAGGTATATAGTGGTACGTATTGTGTCCTACACTGAATAAATACATATTTGACTATTGATTATCAATTCATATGATGTGATGTGAGATTAGAAAGATATCATTGCATTGACCCGTGATATGGCGTGGTCTATTGTTTATAAACGTAATGTGAGATTATAGTAGACATTACTATGTCATGTATAAAAGATATTGTTGATAATATATTACAGTTCATATTTATATCAAAAATATTTGGAGCAATAATAAATAAAAATAATTAAGACTACTGTATAGATCTAATAAAGTATCGTGAATAAAACCGGGATGACCAAAATTTTAAGATTATTTTGGATATCAGATACTACGAGTATAAATAACTAGCCGCTTTGTTTATCATGGTGAGTTTGTGTGAAAAACATTACTTCATACACATGGACAAATACTTCACTCAACATAAGTAAACTTCCTTTAATTATGAGAGGCTATCTCCAAAAAAATAACACTACAGGGTGTTGTTTTGGTCAACGACGAGCGACTCAGGGGTGGTTGTACAAACGATACTAATGCCAAATTTTTTTTTTAAATAGAGAAAACCCACAAAATCATTTTTTCATTAGGATATAGCAGGCGAGTCAAAACTATCAACACCAGGTCGCCTACTCGTAGCTTACTAGCTATGGCGTAGTATTTCGTAGATATGCGCGAGCTATTTTTTTAGAAGTTTGTGAAGAGGTTTTCTCGTATAAAACTTTCATTTAATTTGAAGATTTTTTTATTTTTTAATAAGCATAACTCATATAATCATCCCTGAGTCGGGTCGCTAACCAAAAAACACAACAACACAACTTTCGACACTTTGATATGCAAATCCTTCAGGAACGTTTGCTATAATTCTAAAGAATGCAGGTATTTTATAAAATGAATAAGGAATATTCAGATTGCACGTGGCTTTATTATCTTTTTCTATATGAGATGTATTTATAAACACATTTTCTCATTCATGGCTATTTATAAACTGGTCGAAATATAATAGTCAACAGCTGATTTTAAATGGCATTCCATTCATACATCAATTTCCACGTGTTGGCAGTATTTTCAAACTCAAGCCAGTGTACAATTCAGAGCATTTGTTGCAATAAGGGTCATTATTATTAATTGGCCACTTTCAGTTGTTGTACAACACAATTTCCCACACGCAAAAACAACATGTGTACGATTATCTTAGAGCGTTCGTCTGAGATCGTGACGTCACAATGTTATGACACCAATGTCAAAGGTTCGTCGACCCTCGCTCCGATTGATGCCCGAGTTTGAAGATGACCATTTACATGTTTAGAGGTGTTTTTTTTATCAATTTTATCAGCAAACGAACATTGATATCAGCCTATTTAATATTGTGAATTCTCTTTGTGTTCGTAAACTAATCTATTATTCAATATCTCGAATTCTGAGTAGGCAGGTTTCAACATTTTCATAGGCCTTACCTAGGCAGTTAGCCAAATAAATGGAGGCCAATGTTTTTTTCTATTGTATATTCATAAATATTATACAACACTAAAAACTACAAATATATATGTTTTTTGCGCCAAAATATGTGGCTAAGTTTCGCAAAACCATGCAAATGTATTGGATTTTGTAACATGTTGCGGCAAACAATTTAGATGGTACCTGCTTTAATTGACCTTACAGAGATGTGACTTCATTGCCCTTACGTGATCATTATCATCAGTGCTGAGATTTTAAGTCATCGTGAAGGTTGGAAAGGTTTTTTAAAAAATATATAAGTATTGCAACACGACCGGAATGTATCAACGTGACATCATTTTGAACTCAAGCAAGACCTTAGGGAACGCGTTAATAAATGGATGTTTGATTTACAGGGTCATTTATTGGTTTGTGTATAAGTTTAGTATGCGTTGTCAAATAACGATGAAAACGATCGATAGTCAATTAAAATGCAAATCAAAGACCATGATGACAAACATGCAAGGCAGTGAATACATAGAGTCTAGACTAGACTAGACACAAATGGCCATGGATCTGGATTTTCATTAGCAGTTTTACGAATGCAATGAGATAGCGATCATGTTTATCACGTTTACCATAACCAAATAAGTAAAAATCACGGTGTGTGTCCTCCGGTATACGGCGATCGACGCGTGAGGCCTTTAATTTAATTTTTTGAATTTGAATTTATTTATTTGCTTGGCCTGCCGATTATCTCGATCCTTTATCACGCACGTGAGTTGGGAGCGAGAAAATTAGGCGATGGCAAAGAATATAATACTAACGTGCGATGGTTTCACGAGTTGAAAAACGTTGCAACACGTCAGCTTGCGCTTTACCTTTTGCCTGCAAATGTTGGGTGTTTTACGAGCATGGCCCGTCCTTTTCGGCGAAATGTTTGCACTTTGCGACAAGCATTTTGATTTCGCAATCGATTTACGCCTGGATATAAAATAGAAAAGCCACAAAGAGCTTTAAATTTCTTCAGTGTAAAATTAATCACGTTTTATGTACTAAACCTTTTTACTACGCGACCGTATTGCATAGATTGGCGAAGGTACGTATTTGCCGTTTTAAAAACTGTCAAGAGAAAAACATTTTTTAGTTTTTTGTTTTTGGGAAAAACAAAATTAATTTTGTGAAGTTTGATGATGACAACAAAGGAAAAAAACTTTAGAAAACTGGGTTACCTAGCATTATTTTTTTGTTTTTTTCCATGGTTGGGCATTTCGCACAACTTTTTCCACGCTACATAAACAGCAAATTATGCATACGATTAGGTAACAGTCACAATTTAATTGCTGATGTTTGTTATTGGGCTTCTCCGCGTATAAGTGTTTGCCAAATAGATATACTCGAAAATAAATAAATTTTTTATCTAAACTCAAACTAAATATTTTTGTCCTTAACTCTCGTCATTGTTTAATAAATGACTGTTAATATAGGACTGACATGTACTTATGTATACAAGTCCATAAATAAAGAAAAAAAAAAACAATTTTAAATCCTTACGAATTAATGTTTACTACGAACGATACTACTATTAACAAGGAAACCAATCAAAAGCATCAAGGGCATTTTGTAAAGCGCTAAACAAACATGACATTTGCACAGCATTGACAAAATTAAATCTTGAACACTATTTGTGGACGAATCGGAAACTGCATATAAAGATGACTTTGACAATAAACAAATCCAACGGAACTGACACCACGAACAAATTCCATGCCACATGAATTGACGCCTCTTGTCATCAATTCATACAAACGGTACCATATTCGAAATTCAAATTCCAAGGAATATGTCATATCATAATCTCGTCATCGTATAATTGCGACACATTTTTTGTATAGCTTCTCTATACGTTGTAATAACAACTCACTGATTCAAATAGACCCTATCTACGAGTACGTCTCTTCACTTTTTTTAGAACCTACGAGTACAAGGCTATTTAATTACTATTCTTAGAAACAACATTGATGTTAAAAACTTGAAAAAATGGAAATGTAGATCTGAAGGTATAAAACTGTGTGCTATTAATAAACTTTGCAAAGTACAAGACCTTGATAGTGTTACTGAACTGGATCATATTACACACAAAGAGATAAAGAATATTCACAATAATCACGAAAACTATTTCTCGCTTTAAAATAAAACACAATGTTTTTAATAAGGTTTCACAAAGAATAGATATGGATGGTAGCTTTGTATCCAAGGCTGTTATAAAATTAAAAACAATTATGACTTATTGATATGGAGTCTACTATCCAGTAATTTTATTAAATATTTAAATATGAATGGGTATAGTCATACTGTATAGTCTACTTCTCAAAAAAGTATCCATTCACAGTCATATCATAAAAGTTATTTTTGCCTCCGTAACGATCAGCCTCAATAAAAAATAAGAGCTCGAAATGAGATAAATAATGCGCCGTTTCTACGTGTTGAGCACATTCACTTTCTTCTTACGTAACGAATGTTTTGGGCAATACACTTTTCGGCTTTGCACTGCACGGTTAAGCGCCATTCAAATTATCGTGACGGTCTGATGGACAAAGAGCTAAATTGTTCCAATAAAAGTAAATACATTATGGGTTTTTGTGGGCAGAAAGTTATCGCATGAAAAGCGTTCAAAATCAGCCGATAAATTGTCTGATAACGAATTATTGTAAACGCCACTTTGGCACGTTATTAAGTTTTGGAAATATTTTTTCAAATTTACATCACCAAAATTAACGGTTACTCGTCAAGAAATAACAGCTTGTAACCAGAAAAACATCTAATAGTTTTCCAAATCATAAGGATAAAGCATTGCATACGGTTTTATGCATTAGATTCAGTGGTAGGACCGCACTGGATCCACCTGGACCACATAGAGAAAAATGGGAGTGACTGAAAATCAGCGCTGGCTAGGCCGGTAGGGCCTACCCAGCATACGCTGAGTCACTTCCATTTGCCTTTTACTTGCTATAATTAAGTATGTATAAATGGACCTCTCATTGTAAAGGAAATATTTTTATTTTATTTTTTATTTCACTGTTCCTGTAACCGAACTTAAGCAGAGATCGTTTCGAAGCAACCAAAAGATCATCTTGACCACAGAATATATAATAGTACTACATATCTTGACTTATGACTTGGCGCAGACGAAATGAAGTAAGTTGAAGACATTTGATTATAATTAAAAGCCACTAACCTGTAGAATCCAGACTTAGTGTCGGCGTTGTCTTTGATGCTTTTCTTCGTGTCCACCTCGCTCAGCACCACGAAGAAGTGATGACACTTATCACACTTGACGAAACGGGTGGAGCTGACGAACGTCTCCACGTGGGTGCAGGGGTCCCCGCACTTGGGGCACGTGAGCACCCCGTTACCGGAGCCCGACTTCTTGCCGCCCGATGTTGTGCCTAAGGAAGGTGGTAAGGTGATGAATTCTTATCAAGTGGGAAGTGGAAGTTGTATTGCTGAATCTGTACAAAGTATTTACGACCCCGTCATGTATGCCAGCATGAATCCTATACTTTAAACGAACAATTCTGGATCTCGGACACGGCTTCAACAATTTTTATGATAGGGTGTTTCAGAGGAAAAAAACGATCTAGTGAGGTTTAATTTTTAGAAAATGATGTTATTAGAGTATTTTTAGCCACTGAAGGGCTAAAAAATTTTTGAATACGAAGGTAAAAACGCATTCAGTTTCAATGTTACGATAGATTCAGATAGGAAAGAAGTGCGGTCCCGAAACTTGGATGCACGGGTTCGAATCCCGGTGTATCGAAACTATTTTATTTTATATTTCTCAATTAAATACCGAGCAAAGCTTGTTCACTCAGATATTGATACGAAAATGCGGAGACCATCATGCAGTATGTCCCATGAAAATAAGTCTCCCTTTGCGATTTTGGTGTGATCCAATGCGATCCAGTCACTGTTACGATACACACGACGAAATAAAACCCTATGTAATTTATTCAAGCTAACATCGAGGAAGCCTTAAATGGGCATTTTACTTTGCGGGGAAAATTAATTCCAATCAGTTGAGATTATCAAGAGACCACACACAGGCACGTGATAGGTGGAAAGACTACCAAGTGAAAGATGGACTATCTTGTTGCACAGGTGTCGACTACTAATCGTCACAGATTAACGGAATCTAAGGTAAAATCAATGTAATTAATCAATTCGTGCTGAAATGATCGGGGTTTTTTAAAGAAGACTTATACAGAAAAACCAATCAAGTTTTAAATGTATAACTTAGTTACCAGAACTGACGGCATCCTTCTGGTCTGGTGCCAGGCTCTTAACAGTTCGCTGGTTGCTACGGCGTCTCGGGTTCGAATCCGGTAGGGGCAAAATTTGTTTCTGGGGTTTTCTGTCTTAAAAATACTTAGAAATAGCTCGGAGTTGGAAAGTTGGTAGCGATGACACCCCCATGCCTCGTGAAAGTACATATGTTAAGCCGTTGCTCTTGCGCCTGATCGAAGTATGAAGGAACGGAGAGTGCACTAGTGTATTGCGCAGAACTTCTAGGCACTATAATATCTTCTGCGTACCTGCCTATGTTACCTGACCTATTTATGACCTATCATGTTACCTAGCTGACTGGGAATCGGTAGGAGATTGCTATTAGTATCATCTTACCAGAGTTGATGGCATCCTTGGGTGGGGGGGCGTGCGGGGGGCCCGGGGGCTGCTCGGTGGGGCTCTTGCACATTACTGCGCAGGTGCTGAGCGAGCGCGGGCAGTTCCTTCGCAGACTTCGGCATTGTTGCACTCCTGCTGGCAACACCAAAGATGTTTGTTAGAGATTCTGGATGTTTCTTCAATGTTATCGTTTGATTTGGTACTTTACATTTGACTGACTTACAACCAAAATACTAGCGTAATGGCAATAAGTTCGAACTATTACTGTACCTACTTCATACTTTGCTTCGTTGAAAAAAGGAAATATGTACTTTGTACCTGTACGTTTTATTGTATGTATATTAAGAAGTTGTTGCACTAAACGTGACGACAGAAAAAGATCCATTTTTTTTGACCTCGTTACAAAACTAATGATAGAAATTAACAGCTAACAGGTTAAAAAGGGGGCTGTTGCATAGGTTTAAAAGTCATAAAAGTGTTTATTTTCGCATTAGACCCACTGGGGGCACTTATACACGTTCCAGAATACCCTACCACAGCTTCGGGACAATAGTGGGCTAGTATAGTGTTGAGAAGCTGCGCAACAAACTCAGTCACTATTGTCTGTCAATGCCTCTTTACAAAAGTTTTACAATGTTTGTGGTGATCATGCAAGTCCATATAATATTATGAAAAAAGATATGTAAACTGGTGCAGTTTCGACCAGATTATGGGCCAGATGAAGGTGTTATTGGAGTATTGACCGAGGCATTGCTTTAGACGCAAATAATGGGCTCTGATTTAAATGGTGTTCTCAGTGGAGAATGTTGCAAAAAAACTGCTATTTTGAAAAAAAAAGTTACGTCCTCCTTATGTATTCTTCACGGCGGCACCTAACCAATTCAACATCAATTGTCTACCTACTACACTAACTACTTCTCGCTAAATACACATTTTTGCCGACAACAATGGGACTTTCCTCCGAACTGGAAATGCGTGACACCGCCATTGTTCAGATGACAACTTTCGAAAAACACTTCTGAAGAGTTTATTGAGCCTTCTTTAAACGAGTACGGATGCTGTCACATAAAAAAATGAGTTGTCTTCTCTTTGACAGACTTCGCCGGAGCTGGAGGACAATTCCATTTTTTTTGCCTATCTATGTAATTTTGAAGTCAAGACTTGTGAACCGACTAGCGTAGGATAAAGGGCTTTAAAATCTTTTGTCAAACAGATTTATATCAAGACTAAAATTGCCAGGTCAGTTAGAAAAGTAAGCCTACATGCTGTTAGTATGATATTAAATTGGGCGGTTATTTATTTTATTAATACTGTTTTAGTCTGGTACTCAGTTTTTATAATAAGGGGGATTGTGAGTGTATCAGATTAAGCCAATCAACGCTTTCATGATCAGATTAATAATACAGTCTTAATCCTAATGAGGCTATTATGAAAACGTGTTGGGATAGTTACTAAATTACGTAGCATCTAGCCTAATTTTTTTTTAAATTGATATCAGACATACATACCCAAGCAAGAATAATATCAGACACAAAACTTTTTTTTATTTGACCGTTTGCAAGACCCCTAAATATTTCGAAATGCTGGCCGAAATATTACCACGGGTATTGCTTACGTCACATAATAACAATATTGATCCGGAAACCTACAACGACAATCGTAACAGCTGACCAAGACTGGTTTGTTTACGCAACGTATTTATTTCAGTCCCGTGCAAATTGCAACCAGTAACATGTTTACTTCCTCAAGTTCTATGTAAGTTATAGGGTTTGAACTTACGCTTTAAAGTTCATGTTATTTATATCAAAGCGAAAGTTGTTTCATTTAAAGATTTTAATCCTTGAGTACGCTTGGATACTCTTGATTAGTTACCTTATAATGGAAGTATTTAAACTAATATTATAAAGCTGAAGAATTTGTTTGTAACGCTGTAATCTCAGGAAGTAACTAGACCCATTTGAAAGAATATTTTTGAGTTGGATAGCTAATTTATCGAGGAAGGGTTTAGGCTATTAAAAATCACGGGCGGACGCAGTCGCGCGGGACCGCTAATAATAAATAAGCCTTAAGTACTAACCAGCAGTTGAACTATTAAATACAATTCTTATCGTATTTGCAACATATCTAGTTCCTATAAATAAGACCATTAACCTATCAAATTTCCATATAATGGTAAAACTTTTTTGCAAGTCCTCGTTCCCATAAATCATGAAAGTCATAAGCAATAATAATAACTACTAATTTGTTGTAAACGTGACAAGGTTGAATGCAGCAGTTCAAGTTGAAAATGTCACATTATAAATTAAATAACAATTGGGCACTTTGTTTATGCCATTTGTGTCAAGGTGGATATTACTCAAAGCGGTTTAGCCTAACTTACGTGCAAGGACGGCAATTGTCAAAACCATAGCGTGTACTAATGATATTATCTTGGAGCATATCAATAAGAAATCAGCACCCCCAATTCAGTGCATACAATTTGATAACAAGTTTCAGTGCGATAAGGAGCCGTCCATTAATCACGTGAGCCTCAAAAGGGGGGGGAGGGGGTACGGAAAACATCACGAAACATCACGAGGGGGGAGGGGGGGGTCTCGTTAGACATCACGTGTATTAATTTTATTTATTTTTTGTCAAAAAGCGCTATTTCTGAACCGAAATTTTGAACGGCGGAATTTGAACGATTTGTAGTATACTGTCCACGAAACGCCCACGCGTATCCTCACGCTACGAGGGAGGGAGGTTCTCTGCGTAGTGCGCGAGGATGATGATGCCGAGTGGCTTGACGAAACCGAAGTTAATATGTCACAAACCTCTTTGCCAATAACAACTTCCAGTGAAGAAGAAGCTTTACCAGTTGTAACCTTAAATGAAAGTCTTGCAACTCCGTGGGACGAAGACAACATTAATTAATTATAATAATTAATTAATTAATTATTATTAATTAATTATTTATTCATTAATTTTATTGCAAATACATATAAATGTTTTTCGAATCAAAACGCCATTTGTTAAATATTTTTTTCCAGTCAAAAATAGCCTTTATATAGACTTCCAAAAAAATACACGTGATCCAAGGGGAGGGGGGGGAGGGGTCCCAAACCTCACCAAATATCATCAGGGGGGAGGGGGGGGTCAATAAATGAGAAAAACGACCTCACGTGATTAATGGACGGCCCCTAAGACAATGTTTTAAAATTAATGGCATGGTATATTCAGAATTGAATATTTTGTAAGTACAATTTAAAATTACTTACTATATTTATTACTATTATAGACAAAAACGTACTTTGTTCTTTATTAATAACAAACAAGAAAAAATTAAAACTAAGACATGCAACATAAAAAAATAAGACTACCATATTCAAAAACGAAACCACTTCCTTGTGGCAAGGAGGCTATAATGCTGGCTGTGTTGCCGCGTTGGATAGCCATGCTAATCCTTTGAGCTAGGAACCAGCCAGCTTTATTATTGGCCGTAATGGAATTTAGTTTTGGCGATTACAATTAATTATAATTTACATAAGTTGTCTATGCTGACAGAGCTATCTCACACATTACACTAAACTAACCTATCAATGAAATTGATGTTGAACCTTGAATGATTTAATGAAACTATTTTAACGAATGGGTTGTATTATTTGAACAATATATTGTTTTAAACTTTCATGGTCACTAACATTAGAATAGTTAGATACGGGATTGCTACCATGTACCTTATTATTTATGAGCTTCCGATATTTCGGCACTGTTGCAAGCGCCATGATCACGGAGTAACTGGTACATGTAAAGTACATGTAAGGTACATGGTAGCAATCCCGTATCTAACTATTCTAATTATTTGAACAATATTTCCATTGAACAGTAATTTTAGTTCTATAGTTATTCCTTCAATAATTATTTCTTGTAAATTGATAATATTGCAGTAGGTAATTACAATTAAATTTTGATAATTAAATTCATAATGGCATCCAGAAGAAGAAGAGAAAATTAAAAGTGGTTATCATAAAATATGTTCAAATGCACAAAAATAAATTAATCATAAGACTGAAGAATACCTATTATAATGAGGCACCTAGCAGGGTATTCTATTTGTCTGGTTTATCAGCTATCTTTGACAACATTGTACAGCCAGCAATGTAGACAACATTGAATTTGTATTGACATAGGTACAAAGATAATTTTTAAAATATACATCCTGTATCTATTTCAGACCTGACTGTTATCATGAAGGGAAAGGAAGAAAAGAGAGAGAGAAAGGTCCAGATCAAACATTGCATAGATAAAAAGAAACCTGGATGTTGTCTTTGAGGTCAAGGAGATGGCATGAGAAAGAGAAGACTGAAATTATCTCCACTCCACTGACAAGAGTGCAGCTCATTAAAGAAAAAGATAGTATATTTAAGCCCCTATCCAAAAATAGAGGGTATTATAAGTTTAGTATGTCTCTTTATAATATCCTGAGTTTTCTTGGCCATGTTTTAATGAAAATATGTTAAGTCATTAGAAGATTATCAGCTTTTTTCTAGTTGATGAGAGGATCTGAATGACTTCCATATGTCTGATTGATAAACAATTTGGTATTTTTTACTTCGATGATATTTAAATTATCATCAGCTCAGGGGATCTGACTACTTTTCATTATATCCTATAGATTTATGTGGGACCATGATACTTTTAATGTCAGGGGGTTTTAATTTTTTTGAGAAATAATAAATGAAATAAAACAAAATATAATCCAAACATTGTTTTGTTTTATATAATTAAGAGAGGTAATTCCAGGGTTACAGATTCTACCAGACTTTAAAACCTAGCATATTAGGTAGTAATTACTTAAAAAAACATGTTTTACTATGTCAGTGCTTACAAGCTCTGGGAAATAGCAAAAAAAATAAGCATCTATTGGGAACGTGCACGATAGTAGCGCCCTCTGGTAAAGCGACTTTCAGGGCACCTGTCAAATTGTGACTGATAAGTGTTTGTTATTTTATAATAAATAAAGCAAATTTATGAGATAAAGAAAGTCAATAAATCGTATTTTAGAGGCAGTTTGTACAGGCAGTAGGAGAGAAAAATGGATATTGTAATAAAAACTGGTTTTGAATATGTAAAACACAAAATCAATTTCCAGCCCCAAACTTTGCTAAAAGGTAGCAAATTGGTTTTAGCCGAACACGTAAGGAATGTAGAAGAAGTACTAAGTAAAAGCAATAGTTACTTTATTCGAGCCGATATAATTCGACAAACATCAATGACCATTACACCTTATAAAACAAGGTTAATCGTAAGTACTTTCCGAACCTAAAAAAACATTCTTTATGTAGACCGCGAAATCGAGACCTCGCCTGCAGGGCACAGGGGCGCAGGAGGAAGCGATAGCAGTTGTGTATTGGATGCTGGCAGCGCGGATACACCGAATTAGTTCGAATAGAATCAAATGAGTTTTCAAAATCCTAACATAAGAATATTTAACAGAAAGACAACTACTAAGTACTTACGATCAATTGAAACAGCTACCACTACATATACCAAAGCCTATTTTCTTTCTCGTCTCTAAAAATACATAAAATATGTTTCATTTAAACAATTAGAAACACGACTACCGTTTTGCAATTTACCTAAAAAAGTATAATAACAGAAGATTTTTATGAATGACAGATCGACTATATACATATAAATCATTAACTTCTACACGAAACGTGCAAATTATATAACAGCAGCCGTGTTTCTAATTTGTTAATAATAAAATTTATTTATCCATTTTCATAGTTTTGGCAACAAAAATTGACAAGTAGCCCCGATTAGTTGCAGATTTTTGCCACGGCATGCGCAGTGATCGTTTTCTTTTCCCCCACCATACACTCGGCACGGTCCCAATAACAGCCAAACAAGTGGACTCATAACTATACCTATATGAACCGTAAAAGATCAGTGTCAAGTCCATCATGCATGCTATAATATTTAGGTTCTTGACCTTGCTAAGAACCATAACGTCCCCTTGAATGGGACATGGTCAAGTGCTAAGGAAAAAGGTGAATAACTGGGGTCACGTAATAAATAACCGTTTATCACGTGTAAAAGTGGCATGCATGATAAAAGTGATAAACTTCCATGACGCTTTGTTATCAAACAGATTGTACTTACAAATCTACAAGCAAAGCAAACTGCGACAGAAGATATTGGCGGAACTCCAATACAACAACATAAAAACAAGATGTGAATCGAAAACCACTTACCTGATGTCAAATGGCAATTTCTCCTCGCAATCCTCCCCACAGAAACCAAACTCAATCGGACACTACTCATTATCACGCGCGTTTACCCAGCACAATTAATAACATCAGCCCTTGCAAAGTCGCGACCGACAAAGGCAACAAATGATGGACGAATCAAATAGAAATTACAATAAGTCGCCGTAATGATAGTCGCAATTTTTATTGTATTTGTTTGTCAGTGAGAGGTTTCTGTCATGACGCAACACTTTTAGTCAACATCAACACCGCCACTATCCTTTAAAATTACACGATGTAAGTACGAAAACTCCACTTTCCTATTTTTTTGTATTGAATTTAACAAAAAACAAATTTATTTTCTGATTATTTGAGCGGCCATACTGATGTTCACAGCTGATTTTGATGTGAAAGAAGTTGGAATTTCTTTACCACGTTGTTTCAAAACTGCTGCCATCTACTGAATAAACTTTAATCTTAGAAAATTTGTGCTGTTTTATCACACTTTTCTGAAGTATTTAGCAACTACTATAGGTGGCGCTGCTTACGAGTCGATTTTATAATAGATGTTTCACCAAGCTTGGGAAGCTTGGCTTTTGCATTACCGGTATTTCGCGCAACACTAGTGATATTTTGTTTCGTTTATACCTATCAAACTAGACTGGCAACACCAGTAAGAAATGTCAAATGTTGATGAAATGTCGCATCAACAAAAATAATCTGTGCTATGAAAGTGGCTAAAATGGCTGAGACAGAAACCGATAATAACAGTATTGTTAGATCCGAAAGAAATAATAAGAACACAATAACAGCAAATGGACCGCGTCGAGTTACTATTTACAAAACTGAGACTGGTTTTGGTTTCAACGTTCGCGGGCAGGTGTCTGAAGGAGGCCAGTTGAGATCGATCAATGGGGAGTTGTATGCTCCTCTGCAGCACGTAAGCGCTGTTTTGGAACAAGGAGCGGCTGAACAGGCTGGTATCAGAAAGGGGGACAGGATCCTTGAAGTGTAAGTACTTAGAATAGGCAGTCTTCGTAAGCTTACATATGTGGCAGATGGTGGAGCCTCCCACAGGTTTTTCCCAGTATTGTTTGTGGTTCACCGCCTAGCAACGCTTTCAGGCCGGCTAAAGTAATTCTAAGACCGTTCTTCCAACTTCATATTGGTCTCCTAGGCCGAGACCGTTGGTATGACAACTTCCTTCGAAATTCATTTACATACCGTGAATCATACCAAACTTGTTTTGGTAGTGAATGAAAGTTTGCAAAGTTTTGAATTATGTATTCAAAATTTTGATGTGGATACAAAAATATTCAATTAATGTGTCTCTTAGGTACTCTTTGGCTGTTCTTAAACATACTATTTACAAGAAGTGTTTACTATACATTTTCTTAGAATTTTCTAGCCTTTTCTGCTGAGTTTCATAAATCTGCACTTAATTTTTGTTACAAGTTCATAGGTAAGATTTCCTTTTTAAATGGTGTAGATTCAAATATGATTGGAGCAGCGTTATAAGATTAGCTTCTATAAGCGAATTTGTAAAGAAAATACCTTATCCTTATGTTGTTATTTTGTATTTGTAAAGAAAAAATACCTTATCCCTATGTTATTATTTTGATCTACCAAATCAAATATTGGCAAACAAAATCAAAAGATAACTGTTTAAATAATCCAAAATATACTTACTCTTGAAAAACTACACATCTAATAATAATGAGTTCATATTTATTTAAATTGAAGCCTGAAGACTACTTATGTGATGTATGTGGACCTACCCACATACATCACTTGAGGTTGTATGCATGTTTTAACAGAGTTAAGCAATCATAAGGCTTCACCTCTTGTTGTTGGAAGTAGCATGATTGTTTTGTATCAATTTTAATATGCATGAACCAAACTCTAGACTGAATATGCTTGTGTTTATAATATTTATGAACCAAACTAAATTTAATTTGATTGTTTGGGAAACTTTTTGCCAAAATGGTTTAAAATCAACATTTAAATAAAATAATGTAAGTAGTAAAGTCATGTTCTTAGAACCATGCAGCTATATAGGTATAGTATATTTAGCATATTTTTAATGTTCTTCTATTTTAGTTGTAACTTGAGAAAATATCTCAATAGTTTAGCATGAATTATGAAAAAATAGCATTACTAACAAACAAGTTAACTGCAATATTAATGCCAGTTTGATTGAGTAATTATTATTTATCAATTTAACATTCAGCAGCAAAGCCACTTATCTCCATTGTGTCGAGTAGATTAACCATGCACAGTTGAATTTATGAAATATTTGTTATCAATTTGCAAACTACTAAGAAACTTAATTTTGTTCTTTCTTGGGCTAAAAGTGTGTGTTCTGTCTCCGAAGAGGCTCCCATCTCATTTTTCAAAGATGTTGTAAAATGTTTATTTCCTTTTTTAATTTTGTAATTATTGTGCAACTGATTTGTTGCTAGTGTAGTATGAGTACACGAGGAAAACAAGACTTTAGACTCTTAATCTTAGGTATTAAAAGATCTTGCTAATAGTATTTCCACCCTATTGGCGTCCCTTATCATAAGTAGTAGTACTCGCATCGGGGTCAACTCAGCAGGCGCGCTGCGCGTGATTATAGTAGCACATATTGGCTCAGTAGCATCACTGAATGATGCCTCCTTTTCTCATTTGTAACTGTCGGGCGTAACCAACATCTATACTAATATTATAAAGCTGAAGAGTTTGTTTGTTTGTTTGTTTGTTTGAACGCGCTAATCTCCGGAACTTCTGGTTCGAATTGAATAATTCTTTTTGTGTTGGATAGTCCAGTTATCGAGGAAGGCTATAGGCTATATAACATCACGCTACGACCAATAGGAGCAAAGATAAAGTGGTAACTGTGTAAAAAACGGGAGAAAAAAGTCACTATTCCACGCGGACGAAGTCGCGGGCAAAAGCTAGTTAAGAATAAGAGGTGGGTGGAATGACGGGTGTCCTGTGAGATTGGGAGGGTTGGGGGAGGTCGCGAGGTGCGATATAAATGAAACGTCCTGTTTGAGTGAAAGATGGATGTACACTAATTTATTATACTAACGATTTGGACAGCGTTACACATAATTTGGGTCAATCGTGAAAATGCTTACACGCTAGATAAATAACTATATGAAGTTGAAATATGACTGTATGCGCGGTAGCTCGTACAGTAACAGTACAATAAATCTTCTCCTATTAAATTATTTAAAAACCAGTATTTCCCAAAGAGCTTTCAAGAAAATAAGCTTGAACCACAAGTTTTAGTGAATACAGTTTTTAAAGATGAATACAGAAGATTAACCACAAATAAAATGGCAATTTTATTATTACAAATGAATTTATTTTGCATGTCATAATTTTTTGGCTGAATATGAGATTCTTTGTGAAAAACTTAACACGTTCCGGGACACTACTCCAGACACAATAGATGTTTTATTGTTTTCACGCCTGTAGGCGGGCACTGTCCCGGAACGTGTTAACATCTTCGTATACCATGTTTAATGCAAAAAAATATTTCTTTCTTTCTTCTTTAAACTTCTAAGAGACCGGAAACCACACAATTTTCATAAAAAACAAAGCAGCAGGTACAATATGATTTCTTTTGCGTCACTGTATGTGGTTACATTGTGGTGTAATTGTTGCACAACCAATGCATTTTTTTGTTGGTACACATTATCTCTGCTCTAATTACCTGTGTACACAATGGTAGAAACGAGACGCGATTGCGCTCGCAAGGGTGCATATCTTGGGTGCACACTATGGTAGGCTCAGCTATACCAGCGATAACTTATAATGTTAGTGAAATATTTAGGAAATTTAACAAAAACCTCGTTCCCTATTATTTGTGTTAAAATCATAGCCAATATTTTACTATATTCAAAGCTAATATTGCATAATAAATAAAATAGAAACAATTGTTTATAATACTACCTAAATTTCAAACCTAATTTATGTTTCACGATTCTGATAAATGTGTATTTTTTTAAAAATCAAATTAAAATAATTATACTTAAAAGTACTTCAATTGACTAGCGTTGCGACCTCGCTCTACGAGTGCCCCACCAGTTGACGTTCGAATACTGTGGAGGGGAGGGCACGTCGTAGCAGCGAGACCGCAGCGCAGGCATTCAGTATCGAGTGCTCGAGCAGCACAGTCGTCTAGGAGAAACCCTTGCTAGTTTAGTTCAGAGCTCTCGATAATTGTATCCTTAAAATATTGCCTACAAATTGTGATTTCTGTGAGTTTGAAATGTGAAAGTGAAAATAAAGTGATTCGAATTAAAACTGAAGTTGTTTGAATTGAACAACTTCAGAAGTGGGATAACGAGAGTTTAAAACTTTCGTCCTACGCCCATGTAAGTAACACATATTATTTAAATTTAGTAGTTATTAATTTCATACTTTTATTTTATTTGACTTGATGCACTGTAATTGTCTTACCTTGATAGACTTCAGCTCCGTATCCGCCTTGCATTTAGCCAGGGCTACTCTCTGGATATGCAAGGTGTATTATTTAAAGAGCGAGTTTAAAAAGCTGGTTACAGGGCATCAAAAAAAATAACTTACCACTTGGTATTGTGCCATGGCAACTCTATGGGAATAACATGTGGTTATACTAATAATGTACTTAACTTCCACGCATGTTTTTTTTTTCCCTCACTTTTCCTTACATAAGTACCATGACCTTACCACGACTCACGGGTCTCCAGCACGGTTTCATTTTGGCCAGGGCTACTCTCTGGGAATGTGATCGTGTTGGAGATTTTGTGATTTTGCTTATGTGGATGGGTCCGAAGTGTACTAACTTTTTGTTACACAATATACAATAGGAATATCGAAATCAACGCATTCAGTGGTTATTTAAAATGAACTATTGCTTTTTATTTTGCCATGGCTACTCTATGGAGATAAAAAGTAAATAGTGATATGTAATTTATTCCCTCTAATGCATTGCCAGTAATGACAATGTATTGGGGATATTAATAACCTAGGAATGCAGATGATAATTTTTTTTGTATTCTTTTACATTAGCTGTAGAAGCTGCCCATATAAACTATTATGATATGGTATGTTAAACATAATCCAAACTACAACGATTCGATTATTTTCCCGTTTTTTTTTCTCTCGTTTTATCAATTTATCTTTTAATGCATAGTCAAACTGTAGTTTCACTCTTAACATACCCTATTCTTACCGTCTATTACCTTGTGTTAGCATTACAAAGATTAAAACCATGTATGTGAGTTTCAGAATGAATGAATCTGAACGTGAGTACGAAAGAAACATGGGATCGAACTCTGCACTAATCGATGACGACGATGAACTCTTCCTTCGGCAACGACTATTGATCAGTGAGTTGGAGCGATCAAAACATGCAAACGATGATGACAGAAGACGTGTACGATCCAGACATTTAAGCGGTGAGCCAGAGCGACGCTTATTGTCAAGACATACGAGCGATGAGCTAGAGCGACGCTCTTTGTCCAGACCTGCGAGCGGTGAGCTAGAGCGACGCTCGAGGTCAAGACAACGGGGTGGTGAGCTAGAGCGACACTCCTGTATGGACATGAATCGTAGCAGACTTGATGATGAGTTTGAGCGACTCTTTTGGAAATCGGACACCGACGAACGACAGTAGTCGACCTGGAAGAAAACGAACACGACAACATAGTCCAGAGTTGAAAACACCCTCAAGAATTCGTCTAGGCCCTTCATGTTCCACGAGGCGAGATGATTCACCCCCACCTACGCACCGGATAAGGTATGAAGACATTAATAATTTATCTCGTAGTACGGAAACTAATGTCATTTTGAATCAATTTGTAAATGCCCTTAAAGATATTGCTAATTCAGGTAGTCATAAAATTACTGCCGGAAATAACGTTATCCCCGAATTCGACCCTCTGTCCAAAAATCAAAATATTGTGAACTGGTTGACCAAGGTTGAAGAGTGTGCTGATATTTACAATTGGAACGAACGCGAAATAATTCATTATGCTTTACCCAAACTTACAGGCCTCGCTAAATCGTGGTACCAAAGCCTACCCAGCGTTCGTTTTACGTGGATTGAGTGGAAAGAAAGGTTGTTAGATTCGTTTCCGTGTCGTGAAAATTACGCAGACCTTTTGACTGACATGTTAGCCTTAAAAGCAAAATTCGGGGAACCATTAGAACAGTACTTTTACTCTAAACTGAATTTACTAAATCGTTGTAACATCAAAGGTAGGCAAGCAGTAGACTGTATATTACACGGTATAGAGGATAGGGGTATCAGATTAGGTGCACAGGCAGCGCAATTCGATCTTCCGGAACAAGTCCTCAAATACTTGAAGACTGTAAAAGTAGGAAACCCTAAGGAAAATGCTAAAAGGACAGATAAGCGACATACGGTTAGCAGCATTCCTGTAGGTAGCAAAAATGGCTCTAATATGAATAAACCGCCGATTAAGTGTTTCAATTGCGGCGTAGAGGGTCATCCAAGTTTTCTTTGCACGAAACCCATTGAAAAATGTAGTAGTTGTTATAGAATTGGTCATAAAATTACCTCTTGTCCAAATGTTCAACATTCTAGTAAAGCCCAAACTAACGGGAAGTCAGGAAACAACGAAAAAAATGTCTTTAGAGTCTGTATGAATAACAGGCCGATTAAGACGACAAGCCAATCTGTACAATCTAAAAATGATAACGATCTGCTAAGCACGGAATCTGTCAATAACAAAGACAAATATTTAATGATAATTGAAGTTAATCAAAAACCCCTAAATTGCTATGTAGACCTAGGTAGTGAATGTTCACTTATCCGAAATTCGGATGCGATGGGGTTGGGTGTGGAACATCGTACTGATAACTTACCAGTACTTAAAGGTATTGGTAATAATTGCATCCAGGCTTTGTCTTGTATCAAAGCAAGCGTTAATGTACAGGGCATTACACTGTATATAGATTTGTATGTAGTTGATGACGGTGCAATAAAGCAGCCCGTGTTGTTGGGTCATAACTTCACGGAACATCCTAGTGTGATGATCACCAAAACTCCCTCTCAGCTAATATTCGAAGAATCCTCCTCTTCCGAAAAGTTATGTCTCACTGCACAAGGGACTGTCATTATACCACAACATGATTTGAAAGCTATTCCAGTAATGTGTAGTAGGAATTACTCCGGGAAAATATATGTTGACGGTTCGGTTAGAGGTAATGCAGGTAACGAGTACTTCCTTTTGCCAGGGGAATACCAAATGAGTGGGGGTAAGTGTAGCTTACTTGTACAAAATGTAGCCGCGGGTCCAATTAAAATCCTATCTAATTCGCTCATAACTCGCTCATTGCCTATCCTAACAACTAAAGAAGTTTTAAATATATCCGCGCCGCCTAATGAAACCGGTAATACCTTAAATTGCGGACCCTCTATAAGCGATAAACAAAAGGGAGAACTCGTGACCTTATTAGATAAATATAAAGACTGTTTTTCTAATGGCCTTAAAGATCTTGGTTTTACGTCAGTCGCAGAGATGGAAATACGTTTAACAGACTCTGACCCTGTAGTCTATAGGCCTTACAGAATGGCCCAAAGCGAGAGGTCTTTGGTAAGGGATATGGTCCAAGAGATGCTAGATGCCAATATAGTGCGTGAGTCGTCATCACCGTACGCGAGCCCTATTGTTCTAGTCAAAAAGAAAACTGGAGAAAAACGTCTGTGTATAGACTACAGGGCGTTGAATCGTAAGACCATAAAAGATCACTACCCGTTACCCAGGGTAGAGGATCAATTAGACCTTCTTGCAGGACATAAATTCTTCATAACCTTGGATTTGGCTTCTGGGTACTACCAGATACCAATTAAAGAGGACTCTAGACACAAGACTGCATTCGTTACTCCAGACGGACAATTTGAGTATCTCAGAATGCCGTTTGGGCTAGTAAATGCACCTTCAGTTTTCCAACGCACCATTAATAAAATTCTGGCTGAAGCCAAAATTAAGTATGCCATGGTTTACATGGATGACGTCTTGATACCAGCCCATGATTTTTCTGAAGGTTTGGCTCGACTTCAAGAAGTTTTAGACCTCTTACGCCGTGGTGGGCTGACCCTGAAGCTCTCAAAATGCTATTTCTTTTACGAAAACATTGATTACCTCGGGTTTGAAGTCGGGTCTGACGGTGTACGCCCAGGTTCACGGAAAACAGAGGCAGTTAGAAATTTTCCCACACCCAAAAACCAACATGAAGTTCGCCAGTTTATTGGACTGGCAAGCTTTTTCAGAAGGTTTGTTAAGGATTTTGCAATTATAGCTAGCCCCCTGACAGACTTATTGAAGAAGAACTCTCAGTGGGAATGGTCCGATAAACAGAATCAGGCATTTAAAACACTTAAAGATGCACTAATCAAACGCCCAATCCTAGCTTTGTACGACCCATCCCTGGCCACCGAATTACACACTGATGCTAGCAAAATCGGTGTTGCGGGTATTCTTTTTCAGAAGAGCACCGACGGAGTGCTTAAACCAGTGTCATTTTATAGCCGCAAAACCTCACCAGACGAACAAAAGATGCACTCTTTTGAACTCGAAACATTAGCTGTAATAGCATCCCTGGCTAGGTTCCGAGTATATTTGCTAGGAGTCCCCTTCAAAATTTACACTGACTGCAACGCTTTACGCACGGCGATGACAAAACGTGATCTTGTCCCGAGGATAGCACGATGGTGGGTGCAACTGCAAGAGTTCGACTGCAGCTTTGAATATAGACCAGGCGTTCGCATGGCACATGTGGATGCGCTGAGCCGAAATCCGGTTGGACCTGCTATCTCCGAGACTCACATCTTAGACGTACTTACGGTCGATAAAAATGATTGGATTAGTACAGTTCAGCTTGCGGATGAAGAAATTAACTCTATTAAAAATATTCTTTCTGATCCAGGGTCTGATAAAATTGTAGATATCGTAAATAACTATTGTTTGAAAAATGATCGCGTTTACCGCAAAGTTGATGATGATCTTCGCTGGGTCGTGCCTAAGTCAGTCAGGTGGCAAGTACTTAAAATGAATCATGACGATGTAGGTCATTTCGGGTTCGAAAAGACATTGTCTCGCATAAAAGAGTCGTATTGGTTTCCAAAATTACGTCGTTTTGTCAAGAAATATGTATCAGCGTGCTTAGAATGTGCATATCACAAGGCGCAAGGTGGCCCTCGCACCGGTGAGTTGCACCCAATCCCTAAAGTAGAGATCCCATTCCATACCGTCCACGCGGACCACTTGGGTCCCTTTGTGCGTAGCAAAAGGGGTAATTCATACCTTCTAGTCATTATAGATAGCTTCACAAAATTTGTAAATATAACACCTGTACGCAATACCAAGGCATTAACTACAGTAAGAGTCTTTAGGGATCACATTAGTTATTTCGGAACTCCTACGCGTCTCATAACCGATCAAGGATCATGCTTTACTTCTAACATATTTAAAAAGTTCATTAAGTCCACAGGTATAAAACACATATTAAATGCAGTAGCGTCACCAAGGGCAAATGGTCAAGTAGAGAGGTTTAATAGGACAATACTTGATGCGCTTTCGACGAAATCTCACGGTAAAGATGACAAGACATGGGATGACTACATACCAGACATACAAATAGGTTTAAATACGACGGTCCACAGCACTACCAAGAAAAGCCCGTCAGAGCTATTATTTGGATGTAGACTAATGAATACATCTGAGGCGATTCTTAATGACGTTATCAATGATACGCTTACAGTTACAACAGGAAATGAATTGTTAGATATGAGACAGGAAACTGGGGATAGGATTAGACAACAGCAAGAAAAGGATAAATTAAGGTTCGATAAAACAAGAAAAAGTGGAACAACGTATAGAGAAGGGCAATTAGTTCGCGTCGAAAGGTTTATTAATCGTAATGATGGGAAATCAAAGAAATTGGTAGCTAGGTATCAGGGTCCTTACCGAATTATTAAATTGCTTCCAAATGATCGATATTTAGTTGAGGATACCCCTTTAACTCGTAAAAATAACCGCCGTTATGAGGCTATAGTTGCCATAGACAAGATTCAACCTTGGTTAAACTTTTCAACTAATTTAGATAGCAGCGATGATGAACATGACAGGGATAGTGATGTAAATGACTTAAACACAAATTGTAACATAAGCAATGCCGATAAAAATGTAAACGAGATGGCTGGCGATGAAATGCTAAATGATGAGGATTAGCATTAGATACTATTTTTGTTATTGGATCTAATATTTTTATGCTGATTAGTATTAAATATTGTTAGACTTAAGTATTACTTTTTGTAGATAAGCTTGAGCAAGAGGACTTGCTTATAAATGGATGGCCGAGCTGTTAAAATCATAGCCAATATTTTACTATATTCAAAGCTAATATTGCATAATAAATAAAATAGAAACAATTGTTTATAATACTACCTAAATTTCAAACCTAATTTATGTTTCACGATTCTGATAAATGTGTATTTTTTTAAAAATCAAATTAAAATAATTATACTTAAAAGTACTTCAATTGACTAGCGTTGCGACCTCGCTCTACGAGTGCCCCACCAGTTGACGTTCGAATACTGTGGAGGGGAGGGCACGTCGTAGCAGCGAGACCGCAGCGCAGGCATTCAGTATCGAGTGCTCGAGCAGCACAGTCGTCTAGGAGAAACCCTTGCTAGTTTAGTTCAGAGCTCTCGATAATTGTATCCTTAAAATATTGCCTACAAATTGTGATTTCTGTGAGTTTGAAATGTGAAAGTGAAAATAAAGTGATTCGAATTAAAACTGAAGTTGTTTGAATTGAACATTTGGATGAGTTATTTGAGGAATAATATCTAAATCCAATTTAAAAAGAATGCATTAATACCTACATGCATTAATTGCGAAAACTTATGTCATCTTATAGCTTGATTATCTGTTAGAATGTTTATCAGTCACATAATTATTATCAAGCTAATTCCCCCTGATTAATTCATTACAAACAGATAATAAGTAAAAATGTAATGGCAGTGCATACCTAATAAATAAATTGTCCTACTTTTCATAAAACATTGTAGCAAGACTTACAACAACAGTACATTGAACTTGTAAAACAACCTGTTCATCAAACGCATTACGCAGCGTCGCCGACTTTGCACTTATGCATTTTTCTATCGGTCGATCGAGTTTTCTGAACTTATTTAAAGTAGCTAGGTATTACTTACCTGATTTTTAATCTCATGCATATTTGGTCAAAGATTGAATACTGCTACTCAAAAGTAAAATTTTACTTTAGTCTTGTAATAGATAGACCGATAGTGGAATCGGGACTGAGTGTATTCCAAAAATGTTGACTTAAACTTTAATCATAACGGCATATGATGCCGAAAAATCGACAGCCAATAAAAACAAACCAGTTATGTGCGTTGTTTTCTCATATTGTTCTTCTTTATTTAGCAATCGTTTGTTTGTTTTAATGTCTAGTTCAATGAGTTGTTATCGACGGATAAAAGTGTTCTCCCGGCGACATTGTTCGCAGTGTATTGCTATTGTCTGACCGATATTTAATCTGAAATATGTTTAATAACATGCAATCTCTGTACGAGACGTCCGCCGGGTTTAGGAACGGATACAGACTTGTTACGGATAGCAGGTATTATTAGCATATAATTGAATCTCTCCATTAATGTCAGATTCGTTATGTACGAACTATTGTGTCTCATTTTACCTCCTTAAAGTTTATATATCGCAAGCCTATGTACTTTGTTGAGGATCCAGCTACTACCGTAGCCACAGGCAATGTTATCTTTCTTCTTCTTCTTCTTTGGTTGTGGCGAGCGAACATAAGTTACGTACCAACGTGGACTCACTGTTCCGCCAATGTCACGTGCCAATGTAATCTTTGCCACTGAATCTTAAAGTGTCAAAAAGCACGATCAATTCACGTGACGTTTGGTTTAAGGTAACCCAATCCCTAAACTTAACCTTCTCTTATTCTCGACTCTTACGCACCTACTTACAGTAGGTAGTCGTCTTCTCTCGTCTTTCAGGAGTCCTTGATCACCACACCCCTTTTATCTGAATGATGCAATATCACAACCTGTTGAATCAACTGCAATCAAAGGTGCATCGGTATTAAATCATCTGATAACTTATAGAGGTCATCTCTAGTATAAACAATCATCATCATCATGATCCATAATTTATTTATTTAACACCTGAAAAGATAGTTTACAAAGTGAATCATGATGAGTGAGAGACGTGCCTTTTGAGAAATACATTCGATTATCATACCGACACAAAAGCACGTTTTCATCATTCTTTTTTCGTGACAGTATCTCATTTTCATTTGAAAGGCTGTATCGAAATGCTGTCTGCAGAGATCAACCTGAGACAAAAACTAGTACGAGCTACAGCGTGTCAAAGCGTCTAACTAAAACTACAAATGAATGACTAATGAGTGTGATCATCGGATAAGCGCAGCTAATGTGTTCATTTTTTTATGCAACAAAGTAATATCGGATATTCGGTTTTCTGCCGAAACTGGTGCCAACGTAAGCCTTAGATAACCTAAAACATAACTCGGAACGATTTTATGTGCTGTCTAACAATCAGGAAAATATAAAATCGGCGCGTTTCGATTACTCGTAAATGATGATATTGCGCAAAACTTTTAACTACAAGAACTGAATGAGTTTCCGATACTAACGATTGATGGGTAACATCAATCCTAAGTAAGAATCTTTGTTTGTATTAGTATATTAGTATTCAAAACAATTACCATTTCTGGATGTTGATACAATTAAAATTGACACGTAAATGTCGCTTGTTATTCAATATTAATTCACTAGACCAGTTTTTCCATCATATAAGAGCGTGGGTAAACAAATTGTGCTTAGAACAGAACTTATAACGACGTGTAACTTGAATCCATCGAAGAAAACCACTCGAACTTCACAGCTTCAAGTATCGATGAAGTTCGTAAACTTGGTCTCGTGGTAACCGCTATGGCTTTTGTGCTCGTTTCTCAGTAACCTTTGAATAATCGGGTATCTGCGCGATTCGCACCACCTAGTTTTCGAACCGCGGGGAGAATTTCCCCAAGTGCTGTTATTCGCACCGCGGTAGTCTGTAAAATGGGTCGATTTAAAATATACCTTGGTCGATTTGCACCAAAAAACTATTAACGTTGCGAATGACCCTATTCCTAACAGCACTTGCACTTGATTCGCACCGCGGTCCGAAAAACTTTGTGGTGCGAAACGCATATGTTAATGTTATAAATAAACCTTCTTCAGGGGACAATAATACGTATTATTTTGAATACATATGTTTATTGTTTGTTTTCTCGCGTTTATTGAAATGAAGGAAGTTTACATTATTCATGGCCCGAGGTTCAATTGGAATTGATGTTTGCCTGAATTGTACACAAATATAAGGTTTCAAAACTCGTGTAGGTGTTAGCAAATGATGTTTGATCAATAGACGTACCAATTTAGATTTATTGATTTGTTCCCTATTAAATTCCAATGAAATATTTTATTATCGCCCCTGATTGAATGTACTGAGCTCTTTTTGTTGCTACTATAATTGTTATGTAATTTATTGATTAGCTTGAGTTAGATTACTTCATCTTCGATTTTTTCATCAATAACAAATTCTTGCGTAAAACGAAATAAAATACTGCTTATTTCGTTTCATTTATTAATACACTCTGGAACTACTTCCAGTGTGTTGAGTGTTCCAGAGATTCAAACTTACTAACAAACCTAGCTCTTCAAAATATCAATACATAGGAGAACACTGTTCTATGTTATCTTATCAGACCAAAATAAATCCGGATATAAATTATCTGCCTGACCCATACAACGTAATTTCCTAATCCTGGATATTTACTAAGCCTTTCATCTCCATGTTCGCTCAATTTGGAAATCCAAAACATAAAATAAGAGAATGTGCTTAACAACAAGGGCCTCCGTGCCTAAATTGCACATTTTTCCTATATTTTCGTTTGATGTCACTTCTTTTTGATGGTAAAGAGATCCAGATCAGATCATCCTTTGAAACTTTTTACTGTTCTGCAGATCAAATCATCAACCAATTGCGGTTCGGCAAAACGTCGCAATTAATACATATCTATGTTTACATTGTCATTAGCCTCGTCTAACGCATTAATGTCATTACGAACCCGTAATGGTCGTATGCACTCGCGTTACGTATTATCTTCGATAAAGTTATGTTCTGTAACGCATTTAAGCTTTGAGCCTGCGGTTGATATTACGTGAATGAGTGATGTGAAGTGATACTGTGTGTGGTCCCTTGGTTTTACCTGACTTTAAAGGCTCGTCAGATTTTAAGGGATTTTTATTTAATGTAGAGAAGTTACAGTATTTGTATCGGACTCTAGTGTGAAGTATTTGTGTCAATGGTCAGTGAGGTGTACGAGAAGCTACTGCGAACATGTCAGTCCAAAGGGGAGGCGCGGGGAACTTTCGTTATTGTTTTTATTATTGCGCCAGTTCCGGTTTCGAGATATACGACCTGGAATCACCCGAGCAAGCGGTAGCGATCGCTGGGTAAGATAACGCCCTTGAACCTAATAATGTGCTTCCCACCGGATTTCGATAGAGACCAATCTTAACACAATCCACTTACTGCATGGGTATCTTCTTCTTTGCCTGGCTCTTTCCCATTTTATTTGGGGTCGGCCCTCCGTGTCATGCGTCTCCAGGTAGCTGGGTCCTGGGTCGTCTCCTGGCTAACTTGGGCTTCTTTGAGGTTCTTATTGACTATGGGGACTGCTGCTATGTTATGTTCTTACTGCGCATGGGTATAGTGCACAGATTGTGCGTGCGTACAAAAGTACACTCTCTGTTACCTCACTGTCACAGCGTGGTGAGACGGAATGACCCGACATGACATGACATCTATTTCTCTTTATTTGATTTTCTACTATAAAATGTTTGTTTGACCATGTTTAATGTGCGACTAGCATACGACGCTTTGGGCGACTATAAGTCAGTATGATTTCTGTTAAATAAATGAGAAAGATCAGGTGCAGAGCCTCTCTTATTTATTTTATTTATTACACTTCATGCACAAACAAAAGGTACATATGGCGGACTTAATGCTAAAAGCATTCTCTACCAGTCAACCATTGGTCTATACAGAGAAAATACAGGCGGCGCGAAGGAAGTGATATATCATCTCCTCTAACATCATTGTAACTGTGTACTTATCTAAATTCTGTAGATTTGTTGTTGTCTGCAAAAAGTATGTTTATTTAAATCACGCCCTTTGGTCTTTTCTGCGCATATTAAGTACCTGTCATTGACAAGGTATGCTGCTTTATCTTCTATCTCAGACCTTCCTTTTT
Source organism: Pyrausta aurata (assembly GCA_963584085.1). Taxonomy (NCBI): domain Eukaryota; kingdom Metazoa; phylum Arthropoda; class Insecta; order Lepidoptera; family Crambidae; genus Pyrausta; species Pyrausta aurata. The sequence continues at coordinate 12,571,216 of OY757268.1, read as the reverse complement.
GGATCATAGTGCTCTCAAAATAAACATGACGTACTAGTTTATTGAAACAAAAGTTTACGTTTGACCGAATCGAATGTAGGCCAGTATGTCTCCTGACCCGAATTCCAGATAATCGTGACCTTAGTTGAAGTATGAGTTATTTTGATTAATCGATTAACCTTTGCTACAAAATACGATTACGTTGGATTTAAAGATATTACGTGACATTTCATAACTTTGTGTATTTTTAATTAACAGCTTAATGAAACCTGCTTCTAGTGAATAGACCATGAATCTCCTTGCACTGTTAACAGATGCCAATTTGAACAATTTACGAAGTAATTTATGAAGATTTTTTCAAATTAATTATTTGTTTATCGATTAACCCGTTTGTCGCGCGTTTTACCGCGTCTACCTAGATAATTTATCTCCACGTGCATGGTACAGTCTTTTAATATATCTATAACGTGAGGTCGTAGACAATTTGTCTCTAGTGCGTAATGCCCGCATTATGGCTGCGGTTTTTTATACAAGTTTGACACCGAAAGTTAACATCTGTCAGTTATATCGAAATCTCGCGATCGTTTATATTCCTATATCTATCTATACCGCGTCGCGCGCGACGCGACAAGCCAACCCATGCAGCGGGTGCTGAAAGTTTGAGTACCTACTTCAACCTTTTTTTTCATAAGGGCCGCAGAGTAGTTTTAGGGAGTGATACTCCGGGCCGCAACATAAAATTAATACACGTATACTCTTCAAAACTCACCCGTTTTCCTTATGAATCTTACTATCTATAACTACCCAAATACGACGCAGACGCGTCACGTGTGCCTTCGATCTTGGCCCGCCGACCCGAACCAGTAGCATAAACCAATACTAGCATTATCACGATCTGGCTGATCCGAAACTATATTTAGTAGTGATCTAGCGAGTACTTACCCGATCGCGCCGAGTTAGATAACGGTTACATGCGTTTGGTTATTGCGTTTCATTTCTATACTCTTCCGTTTTTAAATGAATTGATCTTGCACAGCGTAAGATATCTACTTTATTTTACAAAATTCATTTGGTTTACACACTATTATTTATAGAGACTCACATTCTAAACATTTTCCCCTCCTGCTCAATCAAACCCAAAACCCAGTGTAGTCATAAAGGACGCCTAAAGGTTTCTTTTCGTTACCCATGCCAACAAACTATAAAAATAATATCCGAGCTATCCTTTATTTATGAAATAAGGCCGCCAGATATACTTTTACTCGTATTTACAGCCGATTCAAGTAATTACTCATTACTTGAACATGCGGTTTCGTAATAATACAAAAAAAAAATGACGAAGAAAGGAACTATCAAGATCTACTGAAGTCCTCTGGCGTAGTAGAGTAAATATGTTAAAATGGCAATGTGTCTGTCTCGATCAACATTATAGAAACAGACATCAACAAAATCACTACCTTTTTTACCTAGAGGGTGGGGCAATCAGTGATCCAAGGTTCCCTTTACTCGATGATACTTGGTACGTTCACTACATTAATATAACTTTTGTCGCGCATTCGAATCCCGCAAGGGGAAAGTGTTTGTGTGATGAGCACGAACATTTGTACCTAAGTCATGGATGTTATGTATTTAAGTATTTATGGGAGACGCCCCCGTCATAATCTTTGTCTGGTAATTCGTAACAAAAAGAAGATAATTCCTTACCACGACACCAGACAATTGGTGTGTTATCTGGCGCATATATATATTTATATTTTGTATTGTTCCAGCAATGGCGTGAACGTAGAAGGCTCCACCCACAGGCAGGTGGTTGATCTGATCAAATCTGGAGGCGACTGTCTCACACTCACAGTCATCTCTGTCACACCAAGAGTAAGTAGCAGCTTTTACTGTACATGCACTAGATTATAGACCTTCGAACTTTGAGAAATAATGTCTGGAACTCCTTTCTTGTCGTAATTAATTTAAAAAGCTCGTAATATCGTCTATTTTACAAAATATAACAGCGTGCATGTGTATACGGTACATAAGATCACGTGTAAAAATAGTCTTTTTGACACTTTAAAAAAAGCAAGTCATGCTGATTCTACATAAAATCTTGTCGAGTCGAACGCATTGATTTTTATTTGATAAGCAAACTTGGTAAAATTGTTTGATTTGATTTGCGTGTAAAAATGATTTGTCATCGTGGCCTAGTGGCGTTATAAGAGTTTTTAGTGCAAATCATTTTGTAGTTGATTTAACCAAGAATATTGATTTTGTCATCAAATAATCGTAATCTCATCATTCGTAATCGCCAACCAGTTGTACAGAATCATTTCATATTATTGAGATTGCTTTGACCAACTCAATAAAATGAAATGGACCAGTATGTATATTAGAATTAATAAGGAAATTAGCGAAATAAAAAGAACTAGCGAAATCGAATCGTATCGTGTTCACGCGTGATGGCGTGACCAAGGAAAATAAAGATTCAAAAGAAAAAATGTTGATAATCATGTCCACAGGAAGCAGAGCGTCTAGAGCCATGCGACGACAGCGCAGCCCCAGTGGGCGTCATCGGCGGCGCCGCCAACTCCCGCGCAACCGTCTACCAGCGCTATGACTACACCGACAAGCGATCTCTGCCGGTCTCCATACCGGACTACCGGCTGGTCATGGAGCGGAGTACGGGGCGATCGTACGTGGCGTTCAGCGTGCACATGGCAGGGAGGCATCTATGCAGTCGCAGATATAGGGAGTTTGCGGCGCTGCATCAACAGCTTAGGAAGGAGTTCCTTGGTATGTTTAGGACTTTGAACCTCCCCCACCAACTCAGCTTCGTCTACTCTACCTTAGTTAATATCATCATCATCATTATCAGTCAAAGGACGTCCACTGCTGAACATAGGCCTCCCCCACGGGTTTCCACAACGATCGGTTGTGAGCAGTCTGCATCCAGTGCGATCCTGTGATCGTTACAAGGTCGTCTGTCTATCTTGTCGGTGGAGGTCCTACGCTGCGCCTTTGGTCGAAGGGTCTCCAATGTAGGACTTTTCTGCCTAAACGGCCACAGTTAATATAGATCACCTCAAAGTAATCATTTGTCGTTGATTTAAACGAACTTGACTATTTTTCGCAGGATTCAACTTCCCAAAACTACCTGGAAAATGGCCATTCACACTAAGCGAACAGCAGTTAGATGCAAGGAGGCGAGGTCTTGAACAGTATTTAGAAAAGGTATCACATTTCTTACATTTTTTTTTAAATTTGTGTATAAGACACGAGTCTTCTGCTATGACTTTTTGATAAATTGCAGCACTTCAGAGTTACATCGCATCAACCTTGCTGTTTTGTCAATGTGTCCCAATTTGAAATAATAGATGGATACAAATTCTTAATTGCATAACACATAACGTAAAAGATACAGCACCTAATATACACCCTAATATCAGGAACTCATGGTCTGATTTGGAATATTTTGTGATCATCATTCATCAGCCATAGGACGTCCACTACTTAACATAGGCCTTCCCCACGGCTTTCCACGGGAACTGATCACAAGCGGTCTGCATCCAGTTTGATCCTGCGATCTTTACAAGGTCGTCTTCCTTGTCGGTGGATGACCTACGCTGCGTCTTTGGTCAAAGGGTCATCAATCTAGAACTTTTCTGCCCCAACGACCATCAATTTTTCACGCTATGTGCCCTGCCCATTACCACTTAATTTACTGATTCTCAGGGCTATGTCCGTTACCTTAGTTTCTCTATGTATCTCCTCATTTCTGATTCGATTTCGCAGGGAAACACCGAGCATAGCCCTCTCCATCGCTCGTTATGTGATTTTGAGTTATTTGGACTTTGCTTACACCATCCATCTCTATAATGCCACTAAATTTTAGTTCCATGATATTCCCTCTAATTTCCAGGTATGCGCAGTCCGCGTCATAGCGGAATCGGACGCGGTCCAAGAGTTCCTAACGGATTCGGACGACTCATCCAACCCGTCTCCCGTAGAACTGAAAGTCCTTCTGCCAGATAAAGAGGTGGTCACAGTGTCGGTACTGAAGTCGACCAATGCAGACGATGTGTACCGAGCGGTGTGCGAGAAGATTGGGCTGGCGAAGTCGTTGTATGACTACTTTTATTTGTTTGAAATTGTGGAATATAATTTTGGTGAGTGTTAAAATCGTTAAATAATTTACATGTGTGTGTTCAATTTTAATAAATAATGCGCAAAACTAACACAATTTTGTGTAAAACGTAAGTGAGTATGTGTTGTTTTTAACCGTCTTCGAAAAAGGACATGTATATAATGTGATATCGTTAGAATTTGATAATATTTTAGTATGTTGATCATTTAAGGCTTCCAAATACTTATACGAAGTTTCGTAAGAGTACGCCATATTTGTACCTATGTCTTTTTTACAAATTACATTGAAGCACGAATATTCAAGCATAGTTATGTTTATCTCTCGAAATGTTCTCGAGGCTTCCTTATTAGGCCTATGAAATAATACTGAAAATATTGTCATTTGAAATATCTACCATTTCCGTTTAAAATATGTACTATTATCTGAACTTTAGGAAATATGCTGGTCGTAGTAAGTCAATTCTCTATTAATATGTTTATTCAACAATTTTCCAGAACGCAAACTGCAACCGAACGAATGCCCTCACTCTCTCTACATCCAGAACTATTCAACCGCATCCAGTTCCTGTCTCTCTATCCGCAAGTGGCTATTTAGTCCTGAAAGGGAGATACTGGTCGTGAAGGAAGACCCCAAGGCCGCAGCATTCATATTCTGGCAGGTAAGGTCGTAGTGACTGAGATAGCTAGCGAACGAGCAACATATGTCTAGGGTGCAGACAATAGGGGTACAACAAGAGTCTGGGGTACAAGCAATAGGGTACAATAAGAGTCTGGGGTACATGTAGAGGTACAAGTGAGTGGGGTACAAGCGAACTACAAGCAGTTAGGATCTACTATCAAGAGGTTGAATATAAGTGAAATTGAGGTGACTGACCTGATAACAAATGCGAAGGTCGAAGTGTCAAGTACTGCGTCTGAATAATTAAGTTTAAAACGGTCAA